>BMAW01051037.1:1033062-1092975 GCA_019974015.1 Nephila pilipes | reverse complement strand
TAATGAATTAACTCCACCTTAGATCTCCACAATTAACTATTGGTGACCAACTTATAGTCAGAGGATGAACTATTGGTGACCAACTTATAGTCAGAGGATGAGATGAAAATCTGTATAGGAATCCTCTTCTCTAATGTTCGAGACCAAATGAAGAGTTTGAGGTCATGACAAATTCACTTTGCATTCGATTCTTTAGGAGGATTAATTTCAAGTTCATATCACGAAATTCCCGTTATATCCTAATGGTTTTCCGTCGAATTGAAACGTGAAATCTTACTTCTCTGAAGTTAATTCACAGCTAATAAAAGCTCTATAGCTTATCTATTGATTACAAACCATTGAAATTTCTGATTCTTTGTTAGAGTCTTGATTTTACTATGAGCCCGCTGCTTAGCGGGGTTAATGCACGTTAAATATGTCGGGTTTCAAAGCTCTCTCACTGGCGTGGTGAAGAAGTTATAAAGAAGTGAGTGAAAATTGTATAGTGATGGCGCAAAAGCCAAATCTAGTTATGCTGCTCGTCGCAAAGTGTATTTGTGAAGTAAGTGATAGAAAAAATGGAAAATTGGTAAAATTTGGTTGACAAGAAAAAAAAAAGGTTCTAAAACAGAACAGGATTGCAAGAGTATCATGGGAGAATGTCATTAATATTAACGAAATACAGTAAACTCAATGGGAAAGAATACGATTGCTAAGGTACTGCGGGAGCAAGATGCCTGTACTTTTACTTAATCAAATCGGTAAAGCGGGGGAGAAATAACTACATACATCATTTGAATTTTATGAATTTAAGAAAAGCTTACCTAAATAAGGTAGGTTTCTGAGGGGGTGGAAACTAGAAGATTGGGAGGCTAGCTCACTTGGACTACTGGTCCTGGTTCGAAATTTCGAGGTCCGTCCCCAATATCTTTCATATTTCTTCTTAGAATGACGTTAATAAACAATCAATCAAGATAGTCTTTGGCTAATGTTTTTGACTAGCCTAGACTTAAACTTCGAAACTTCCTCTGAATATTCTAAAAATTAATATATGTAGAACATTATGTTTTTTATTTATGCTTCTAATTTTTGCAAGAATCAATTATTTATTTTATAGTACAGATTCCATATCTCGTCTCCGAAATATCAAAGAAAAATGGATTTTCAACTTCGCTATTTAACACTTTGCTCTCAGTTGTCACCGATAATGAGACATTTAAGTTATGAAATTTAAAACCAGTGTCGGTGCTACGGTGATAAGTTTATTTTGCTTAATTGAGCAATTTTGCATAAACTGACGCGTGTGGTTTATCGCTGTAACTCCTTCTAACAGACTTGAAAAAAGCGTTAGTGCACTGAATTTTGTGATGGTCCTCCCGGAAACCTGGCATGCATACGGGTGATTGTTTTCAAAAATTTCACATTATGACAAATAACAAAACATAAAAAAAATTCATTCTGTTGAAGATTTATAAATATGAACTTGTTTCATAGCTAAAGAATAAATATTTTGTTTTATTGGGGCAATAGTACTTTTTTATATTATACACTTACAAGTATACGTACACTTGTAACTAATAGAATACTTTAGTTGTTGTTGTACTATATGATTCACTAACCTGGAGTGCAAAGGGTAAATGAACAATAGCAAATTGAATGGAACACTTTTAATTCCCAAACTTTAAAAACACAGGTTCAGACGGGAGTACATTAATTTTCCTCGTATAAATTTATATCCGTATTGAAACATTTTACTGCTTTCAAATATTTGAAGGGTTGTGTAATGTACCATCTGACACCTCGCTTCAAATCACTCAAATCAGTAGTTGCCAGGATAATTAAATATTGAAATAATAACATTTATTTATCACATTAAATCTTCATTGTATATAGGTAGAACAACAACACTCGTCCACATATATAGTACAAAATAAAAAAGGTATGTGTTTAAAAACCTTAATAAAACTAATACGAAAATGATTACTGTAAGGACTCAACTCGATATCATGGAAGTAATATGATTGTTTATTAACTTCGCGCTAAGAAGCAGCACGAGAGCTACTGGCAACGGAATTCTTAATTTTGAACCTTGGCCAAATGACAAAGATGAAAACTGAAATGATCCCTCCATCTCCAAACTTCCTCACCATTCTAATAGGAGGACTTGGGATCTCGACCAGATTTAACGTATATCAACCCCTTCTAAGCGTCGGGTCTTAAGTGTCATTAGGAAATGACTACATAGAAAAGTGCCGGCCGTGGCATCTAGGCTACCACGACCACAACTCGTATCAGAAAGTTACCACACTTGGTACAGAACTTGGTGATTAAATACTACTGTCTGACAACGTTAACACGCGGTAGTAGGTGTCCATTGTTACTAAACCGTGGGATAAGTAAGTCGAGAGTTAAAGTATTAATATAAATTGAGCGAAGGTAATCAAAAAATCAAAGACATTGTCAAAAATTGGTGTTTTCCACTGTCCGCTCTCTTTTTCTAGATATTATAATTAACTTTACCAACAAATGGAATGCATCCTCATTTTTTAACCTCTTGGTATTGACTCAAATAGATTAAATTCTGGCAATTGCTGCTTGTATTGCCTCTTTCCGCGAGTGAGCGGAGGAATTCGTTTGATAACATTAAAATATGTTTCTTTGTTCGTACAAGATTTTTGTTCTCTTTTACATTCTTTCGACAATATTTTTTAATTATTACGGAAATCGCACATACAAGAAGAAAAAAAATAGTTATAACTCTTGAAACTTGACAAATGCAAAGTGGTTGAAGATATATCTAGTCTGAACGACCGAGTAATCTTCAAAATATTCTCCTACAAACAAACTTAAACTGGAACATTTCACTTTCCGAAAAATAGAGATTCACGTACATCAAAATAGAAAAAAAAGTATTAATATCTGTTTTTAACAGGAAGTTTTGTAACGTCTACTGAACTGAAGATTCATCTGAATTTGATAAATAGAAAAATAAGAATTTTGACGCCACGATATCTTGGAGTGATATGACAAGCTTTGGCATAGTACGAGTAAAAATGCATCTTAAGTAGCCTCGCGTGTTACTGAACCACGCGTTAAAGGCGTCCTGTAGTTAGATATTCTTATAGGATTTTTTTCATGCACATGATACGTAAAGCATTTGATTACCTTAAATCTCTTTAAAAAAATGCATAGATGCAAAAATTCATTAATGACGCTCGCAGGTGTTTCGGTTTTGATCTTTGACGGTGTAAGGCGAAGACCGCCTCTAGCCATTTTCTCCTAGAGTTCCTTCTAGAAAATGCTCCCGTCTTTCTTTTTATTCCTCTGCCATTGTCTCGGTGCGATGAAAAGAAAAGCAGAGCATTTTTTGATTAGTATTCCACTCGCACTGCAAATGACAGTGGTAAGTTGCTCGCCTACTTTCCTGCGCGCACAACTCTTTTTTTTTTCCATTCTAGAGGCAGACTATTGTTTTTTTACGTCGCACTCTTTACCTAAAATTGACTCGTAAATTTGTGAGGATGCGCCTTTTATAGGTGCTGTTGATCCGTCCCGTTCTCTTAGTACATTCTTCGGCTGATGGATGCCCACTTCACGCTAGCCCTGTACACAATCGCAGAAGGTGACAAATCAACCGGATCGGTCCTTCTGCCCCCCTTTGTGATGCCGCCTCGTTGTCGTGTAACTCACCTCCTTTTTGCCGCCTCGGTGGCTTAAAGACACCGATGCATTGGCTAACCGAACAGTGAATGGACGCAATAACCTGGTTGATGGAACAAAGGCTTAGTAGTCGCGAGTTCGATATTCGAATTCTACGAAGGCCATCACTTGCTTGGTTGTTTGTTTTATGAGGAATGTGTAGCAACAAAGGCTGTTATCCTATGGTCATCTTTTCAAGTAGAACTATTGCGCCTTACATGTAAATAAGTAGTTGCGATAGGCGAGTGGTTATAGTCGCGAGTTCGCTGCTGGCGTTGTTTTCGTCGAGTCGTTGGTTTGATTCCTTATGTCACTGAAGGTCCGGCATGTAACTACTCCAAGTCCTCATGTTGGAGAGATGTCGAAGATTGATGAATGGTTCTAACTCAGGTATTGTCATTGTTGCTTAATCGAGTTTCAAAATAACAGAATTCTCTCTCAGTTTTGGCTACGAAGTACAAGTGCAAATTTAATGAACAATCACTCAATTCATCAACGAAAACAACTCTGACTATGAACTCGTGACCATGACCATTCGGCTACCCTGACCACCTACATATGTGGAAGTTTGGTGATGGAGGTACTAATCCATAGTCACTCGACTAATTAATTGGACAATGGCTTAATTGGACAATGATATATCACAATTAATTCTCCGTATTATCGCTCAAAATCGATACTAGTACAACAAGTCATCGAATGGTGAATCAGAATGGAATCATTGATAAAGCAACGATACTAGGGGAACTGCTGTAGAATGATGGTAGAATTGAAGATTATGTGACCGGATAATCGGTAGGTTCCAATTGAATGATAGAAGCTGCCGTCCGTTCATTCCTTTATCCTCTTGAAGATCTTAGGTAGTCTTAATATGAGTGGATTGGAAAGAGAGGTACCGCAGATGAAGATACTCAGCATTTGACCGTAGATTGAGAATGGCGAAATCTGTCTCCATTTATCATTGCGAAATTTCATTTTTTCATAATAAAACCTAAATTCATTGTTGTAATAATCGTTTACTACTGTCTATTTTCGATCGGTACAATTTTCCACAAACGTCAGCTAATACGTATCGTAATTTTGAACCACTGGCAGGTGACCATGTCGATACGAGTACTTATGTTGGGCCCCTATTCTCGAAATTCAACCCGAATAAGAATGCTTGTGAGTTAGGTTTAGTTATACGTATTATACATGCAGCTCCGACCCCTTATTTACTTTAAAATATACTATTTGTATAACTAGATCATTACACATTTAAATTTTAAAACAATCACTAAATTTTAAGTTTCTTTAAAAAAAAACTTCAAAATTAAGAAGTTTTTAAAATATTGATATTTTAGATGAGTTGACAATCATACAATTAAACGCTCTTATTCTATCATTGTCCCATTGGTTCTTCACTTTTATATGAGCCCTCAAAAGCTTGCCTTATTCAGATAAATATGGTAATCCCTAACTATAGATACCCTAGTGATTTTTTTTCTTTTCTCATTTTTCTTTCTAATTTTTTTTTAATAAACACGGTCGACGTACCAACTGTGAAACCGTAGCAATCTTTCATTATTTTTTCCACCCTCCTTTTTTTATTTATCTTTTTTCTATTTTTTAAACGTCTACATCACAGATACACATTGTTTGACTCAGCACAGCCATATTTGGTTCTTGGCATTAGTGCGAGTGAATGACCATCACTCATTCACTCGCACTAATGTCATAAAAAATATTTGATCAAGCCAGGAAAACATTTTGTTAAACTATTTTTCTAGCTTTTCTAGTTTAAAGTATACAATGGCAGTCCGAAAACAATTGAATGAAATGGAAAATAAAATTATAGCAACAGGCTAGCTCCCTTTCGTACATACAGTCATCAGTTTCCCTTTTTCTAAGAAATCCATGAAGATGACGCCCTTCGCATCCTAAAACATTTTCACCTTTTCCGACCTGACCTTCTTCGCCTTCCTTAGATCAGATTCATTGGAAGAACTTCATTACTTTGATTGTTTCTTGATTGTCTCCGGTGTATAATTATGAATCCAGGTATCATTGATGGTGACGATGACAACTCGACATGGTTGCAATCAAATTTTGACTAGGCAGCAAATTGTTTTCGAATCAAAACTAACCTATGAAGCAGTATAAAATGTATAACTTGCTTGCGGACTAACTAACTTACACTGCGGACAAAACTTCAAAATGATACTTTTCACTTTAAAGGCAGAATCACTCATATTGGCACACCCGAGTGTTTGTAGCTGTTCCGGGTGCGCGTGACGTCAAAAACAAAATTCCAAAATAATCCATAACTTCTCTAATATTAGAGATATCGGGAAAATTTGAGCATTTCCGAGAACCTTCATTTTGTCTCAAAATCGCCAATGTCGACAGTTTTAAATTTTCCCCGGTGTCCAACAAAACGTCTGTAAATAGCTCTTTCAAACCATAAGAGTAACATTGCAGGGCAGCGTCATTGCAGATTCGTAACAATATTTTTTTTTATTGCTTAAAATAAGGAATTCGCTGTTCTTTTAGAAACTAACAATATATACTCTCTTGTCGCATTCTTTAACATTACTTTGCTTGTCCATTTTGAAACATGTTGTATCGTGTCTGCGCACATTTTTTTTGCATAGATTTCATTTTTTTATGTATGTTTTTATCCATATCCATTATTTTTTTTATCTACTCATCTTTTATGCACAGATAAATCTCTTTTGATTACTGGTGAAATATCGCATTATTTGGTGACATTTTCTGATCTGGTCGTCATAACTTTACACGAGTGCTGAAAAATATTTGAAATCCTGCTTTTTACGAAGGTATTGCTAAAAAACATTTCTGAAAAGCCAAAACTCTTCTATTACACTTATTATTCTCTCCTGGTTAACTGGATTTCAAGTCAGAAAAGGGGACAAGCATTCATTAAAAGCTTAGTGGATGTTTTTCTTTATATTCGTGAAAGATCTTACCTGTCAAAAGAACTTCAAATTGATAGTTCGTATTGCTGTTAGCTGTAAGACTCTGAAACAACTGTTTGATGAAAGTATACCGGAAAAAACTGGTCTTACAAAATGCTCTCTAACTTGTTTCGATTGCTTATAAATTTTATCACGTTTACAGAAATGCAGTAAAAGTGATGTTTCATGAAGTTGTAATAGCTTGGTGTTATAGCAGGTATGCATGAGTATCGTTATGTTTTAATTATTATTTAGAAATAGCCGAAATATCTGAATAAAATTTATTCTGAATATTAATTGATCTCTATTTACAAATACTACATGTAGGAAAGTCTTATGAATAATAAATAATCTCCATTGTTTTTTTGTAATAATTAAAACTTTATGATAACCCGGAATAATTAAAAATTAGCTATACTAATGGTAACTTCAGTCTATGGCTTCCTCAAACCAAAATAATCAACATTTAAGACTGTAATTTACATTAAGTACATAAGAAGGAATTAAAATGTGGAATCAATTTTATCCAGATATCTCGGTTGTTTCTTAGTAATAATTAAAACTTTAAGATACCACCTCGTATTACTACTTATTTATATTTCTTTGCTGAGCGTTGATGAATGAAAGCCTTATTTTGAATTACCAAGTTAGAAATCTCTATTCAAACCAGAAATTTCACATCTTTTTAACATACTTTTTTCATAATTTCTATATTATATGTTTTGAGGTAAATACAAGAGCCTTCAACGCTAATTTTCACATTCGATTGTTTTCCGGAATACTTTTTCCCCCCGGCTACTGCTGTCCACTTCTAATACACCTCATATTTTGCACCGCTGTCAAAAAAAAAAAAAAAAAAAAAAAAGGCCGTTACACGAATTAGCACCACTTTCTCAGCATACACGCCGCGCCAACTTGTGGACATTGAGTTCCAACAAATTTAGATCTTCAACGGAAACAGAACTTGATCAAGCGACTGGACTGAAGCGTCGCTGACTGATCAAGCTGAAGCGTCGTTTTCTTCCCATTTGACTATTGCTCTAAATTTTCCAATGTTATAGTAATTCGTGGTGTAACTTTGTTTCTTAAAATTAAAAGACGGAATACTGTAGGCACTTCCTTCTAAAAACAAAGATATTACTTTAGATGCAATAGCTTTCTTTTGGCTTTATTATTACAATCGACGATTAAGTAGTCAGGTCGGAAGATCGTGTCTAGCATTGTTATAATGGAGTCCTGGTGATACTAAAGACATTTCGTGCAGTGGGACTGATACGCGTTAAATCCGTCGGAGCTATATTAGTCCTAATGTTGGAATGGTATGGATATTAGAAGAGTGTACACCGGCTCATATATCGATCTCATCATTTGGCCGCGGCTCAAAATTACATGATCCAACGCCAATAGACCTCAGGTAGGCTACGTTTATTAAAGTTCCAGCAGTGGCGTGAACTGCTTTTTCTTTGTCTAATGGAGCATGGCATGGATAGAAACATGAAGGTATTAATGATTTTGTGAGTTTCTAAAAGCGACATTATAAAATGTAAATCAATCCGTCGGTCATCAGCAATATATACAGACTTGCGATCCTCCGGCTATTGACCAACTATAAACAACCACCCATGACACCGTAATTCTAGTCATTTTCCAGAAAAACTTTAACTCATAAAAATTAAAATGCAGTACTCTCAGTAATCCGGCATATATCGGACCAGAGAACCGCCGCATTACTGGAAAATCTCTAAAAATAACGCATATAAGCACCTAAAGCTATGTATTATTATATAAAATTTAATTCACTACACACGAATAAAGTATCAGACATGGGGGGAGGGAAATAACTGAAACTACAAAAACGTACTGTTGGTATTGATAACCTACATGATTCCATTGAATTAGATGGCATAAGATAATTTACTGTGACTTGTGAGACGGTGAAAAACGCCGGATTACTGGCAGTGCCTGAAAGATCAAATGCCTGATTATAGAGAGAGTACTGCATTAATTGAAAAGTCTGATTCTTTTTGGAGCTATTACGCAATAACATTATTTTCTGTTTCGTAAATAGTTTGAAAGAAAAAAAAGGGTTTTTTTTTTTTTAAATAGTCGAGCTTCACAATGAATTCAAGAGAATTTTTTTTTACTTTTAAGTTTTCATAGCTTTGAAAGGAGGTCGCTTGATAATAGATTAGATCTTTTAATCCATTTGCTACTCTTTGTTTTAAAACCGAATCCGTTTCAGACTTCGTAATAACAATAGCTCTTAATCACATGGGCCGCTGCTCAAAAAAGTTCATTGTCCTTTAAATTGTAGACGTTTCATATTTAGTTTCTTTAGCATATTTACAACTAAAAATTGAAATTTCTTTTTTGTGCTTCTTAAAATATGTGAAACACAAGTTTCGTTTCAGCAGACCCTCCTCCCCATCCCGTTCTACCAGCAATTTTTATTTCGTGAACGTAATGTTGATTCTATGGAATATTCACTTCCCTTCTCAAATTTAGACTATTTTATCTATTTGAATACAAAAAAGTGCATTTGAAAGAGCAGAAAATAATGAAGGTTTCTGTGAAATTACGTTTTTCCTATGATTTTTGAAAATATTTTAAGTTATTCTTAAAGATGGAATACTTGCTAAAACAGACGTAATATTATTTTTAAAAACAGAAGAGGGAAATATAGTTTTCAACAAGGAACCTTCATTACTTTTTTTTCTCTTATGGATACACTTTTTTGCATTCAAATTGTTAAGTTAGTCTAAATTTGTGGAGGAAAGTAGTAATTACATACGATTAACATCACGTTCACGATTGCTAGCTAGGTTGTTTTTATTAACATCGCACTTAGAAGCAACACGAGAGCTACTGGCAACAGGCCTCGTAATTTTGAACCTCGGTGAAGTGACGAGGGCAAAACTTGCGCTAGCAGCCCTCTCTCCAAACTTCCACGCCACTAACCAGGTCGAAACCTGAGAAGGAACTAGGCTCACAATATCGATCAACCATGTTAAGCCGATCCTCGAGTCAGGCAGAAACAGGCAAACGAAAATATTTAAAAACCGCACACAATTCAACATTCATACAGCTAGCGGAACAGTGATATACTTGTAAATAATGACTGAACAATCGCAGGTTCGATACTGTATTCTACCCAAAACTATAGAGTGGTCCAAAAGTTATCTGACTATTTTAAAAGAAAATAACTTATTTATTTATAAATGATTCACATTTGCTTATTCATAAACATAAAACGTAATTCTTGGAAATAAATGATATTCAGTTTTAAAAATTGCATCTTATAAATTATCACCATTCAGCTGTTGACACAGACGCGTTCAATCTGAAGAATTTACCATCCCCTGTCATAATTTTTTCCTTTGCTTCAATCTGCAATTTCTTCACTCATTTTACCCTACCTTTCAAACACCCCCATAGAAAGAAGTCTGAATGAGTTAAGTCAGGTGAGCATGGCAGCCATCTTTCTTCAAAAAATTGGTTTTAAGAGTTCCAGTGTCGCATGAACTGTTTGGAAAGTAGCACCCTTTTGCTGCGTCAAGACTTCTGGTGTGTTATAGTCTGTAGGATGCCCGATTTATTGATACCTTTCACCTTTGATGGTTAGTGCACGTTCTGTCTCTAAAAAAATTCGATCATTTTAACACTTCGATCAGTCGTGAATTTCTTCACATTTAGCTAAAAATTACTCTCTAATACTTTGAAATAAAAAATAAAGTAAAATGAGGGAAGTTATTTGATTTTAAATAATCTTGCGACATTTTTGCCACCATGTATCTTGTATCAGAAAGAAGATTTCATTTTATATCCAACAGGATATCAAAGCTCTTTTATGACTGAGTATAGAGCGAGAGGTATCAAAGAACACGAATGGTATTCATATAATCTAACATTAATTCGAGGATGATATAGACAATTAACAATATTTAGATTTGTTCATACAGAGTAAATAAAAAATTCATTCATAAAGAGTAATATTTTGGACAATAAAAACAAACAAAATCGAGCTTTCAAAACGCTGGCTTCGAATTTTCCTAGTTTATTCCTAGTGTAACACAAATATCTGCTCATCCCCCTAGGAAAATAATTAATTTCATTGATTATTTATTAACGTCGCACTCATATCGCCAATAGCTCTCGTGTTGCTTATATTTCTTATTTTTCAATCACGGCCAAATGACGAGAATGGCATCTAGTTTTGCTCCACACTCTCCATATTTACTCGATATCCTAACTTGAGGACTTTGAGTCTCAATGGATTTAACATGAGTCAATCCGCTACATGGTGGATCCTTAGTGCTATCAGGACTCGAATTCATGTTACGACTAAAACAACGCTGGCAACGAATCCACGACCATGACCACTTGACTGCCGCTGCCAGAGGGAAACAACAAAAGTGGTAAATCGGGAAAAACATAAGCGCATGCGTCACTTAAATGTAATGTATTAAAAAATTAATAAATGAAAATAAACATTTTTCAAAATTTGAATACTCTCGGGGATAATAACCTTTATTGCTCTGTATCACTTAAAATCAACCAATCAATTTGAATGCTCGTTGTATGAAATGACGCTCAGATAAAATTTACTGGACATGAATGTCAAGAGGATAATTTAAAATTGAAATATTATCTTATTAGTTAAAACTAAAGAAAATGAAAAATATACATTTCAAATCAAAAATAAATTTATTCCACAACTACGAACTTTTCTTAGAAAAGTAGCATAACTTCATCTGACCCAGACAGCATTAAGAATTTCGGCGTTTTAATAGCCGAGTATTATGCATGTCTTTTTATTTTCTTACCCCAGGGTAAAACCAGTTTTAACAGTTATTTTAACTGAATCTTCAAACAAAGAAACCCGACACGTGACTCTTTCGAAAAGACCTGCAATTGCTTTTTCTGCGTACGCTTCTAATCCGAAATGTTTTTGCTTTGAATCACAGGAAATAAATATTCAACACATTAGAAAAGTAAAAGACACAAAACATTTTTAAGACCTGGAATCTCTCAACAGTAAGAGATGGTTTTCGTTTTAGGATGGTAATAACAATAAAGTTTTGTTTTAGAAATATGGCTGAGCGGTTTCTTTTATAACTTACTTTCGACAATGGAACAATATGTAAAAGAAAATTCAAGAATTGGGTCAGTTTCATCAAGATAGAGGTGTACTCGGCAAGAAATATTTAAATGGCTTTGTTTTTCCTATTAAATATTACAAAATGCATGCAAACTAACAAAAGTTCTGACTCCCCCGCTTCGGTTCTGAGCCACCCAGACGCAATAAAATCATTTTAGAATAGAACAAGGTTCTAGGGGGAGGTGTTATATATATATATATATATATATATATATATATATATATATATATAACCATGTTATTATTTTCATTTAACTGTACTTAATTTTTATTCTAAAACAGTTCCCAGGGGTTGGCACAGGGGTACTACTCACCCCTGGATTCGTTACTAGATATTCACATCGACCCCAGAACTGTAAACCGCAGTCAAATGACGAGGATATAATACCTTTCCTAATATCTTACACTCTTGACTTCTAAGCCACATCAGACTGCAGTATCCCAGTTGTCATAGTCATGAGCTCATGGCCGGGACTTTTTGTGTCGAGTTGTGGGTTCGAATCCTGATGCCATGAAAGACTCGTCGTGCAGTGGGGTTGATGAACTTTAAATCTGTCCAGGCTTCAAGTCCTCCCGTTGGTGTATTGTGAAAGACAGGAGAGTATCACTTGACCGGGGCTTAAAATTTCGACGTCCGTCTCCAATAGCTCTAGAGTTGTTTTTAAATGCGACATTAATAAACTGTCAATCAAATTCAGAATTATGGGGGTTACTTCTCATTAATGGAATTTTGCTTGTTGGGATTTCTGCGGTGAGGTGTGGAAGTTGGGATGGAAATCCTGTTTAGACACGTTCTCTTTATATTACTATCCATAGCCAAAAGCCATTGTGTAGTTTGCTAATTCAAACATCCCTTCTTCTGAATTGGGTAATGTTTAGTTTTCAAAAGCAAATTTATTTTCAAGCAGCATAATATTCAAATTTTTTCTTTTTTTTTTTTTTTTTTAAAAAAAAAAAAATATCGTCATTATACAATTAAATTTCAAAATTTTAATCACAAGAAATTTTGTATTAGTCATGTATTAAAAGAGTCCTGCTTCAAAAATAGAGTGATAAAGGAGAAAAGGAAACGATCGCTATTTGTTTAAGCGGTTTGAAGAAAAAATTTAAACGCTTAGAGCTTTGCCTTCTGATCACTTCCGTAGTCACTTAATTGTGAAGTTCTGTAATTGGACGTTGCTTTGTAGCTTTTAACCTTTGGAATTGTGTTCTTAATTCTAAAAATGACAGTTTTCGAAAAGAACTCTTGTGTAATGAGCAGAAAGAAATCACAGACTGGAATTAAGTTAATTTAAAGGTCATAGTGTGATCGGGTTTTAGGTCATAAAGAGTGTAAAGAAAAAGCATAAGAGCGTTGCATACTATATCCAGTGGAACACAATTATTCCTAATAATTAACAGGGATTTCGATTTATAAATATGACTAAGACGTGATTGAGAATGCATTTTCAATTGTTCAATCCATGTTTCTTTAAATCTTTTTATATCTCTATTGTGTGTAATGTCTGACACAATTTCGAACTTATTTTTTATGCAAAAAGTTTGAAATACTCATTATGCTTGATGGCACATAGTACCTAAGAATCATCTAAATATCGAAAATTAATTATTACCTTATTTTATTAACGTGACTGTTCTAAACATGTGTACTAAATTTCATAACTCTATCTACATTATTTAGCGAGTTATCTAAATTTTCTTTAACAGTATACCACACCATTTCATTGACCTTTCAAACTTTAAATTGCTTTTTCTCAGCCTTTTTTTATTTTTAATGACTGTTATCTTTTTAAAATTCAAAGGCTTTGTTTGGAATTAATATAACATTTTAAATTTTTTGCTGGTTGATTCGCATAATATTTTTGATAATTCTGTGCATGGAATAAGGATTTAGATAATATTTATTTTTAAAAAAATCGCACAATTCAATATAGCTGCCTTTTATGTTTTTGTAGTGTCTAATAGAATTTTTTTAAAAAAAAAAAAACAACTGTAAATAATGCTAGAAAACCTAAACCCATGCACAGAATTGTGGAAAGCTCTTCTAAGAAATTGATAAAAAATGCTTAAAAATATTAAAATTTGCTGAAGTGGTAGGAATTTTAAATTATTGAAATCTTTTGAAAAAAATTAAAATTTTAAATAATTGTTGAATCAAATGAAGTTTTTTCACCCCTGAAATGCATATTTTATGTGTGTTAAAATAGGGTGAATAAAAACATTTTCTTATTAAATCTAATTAAAAAAAATAGCTCGCATAATACCGTGTTCCCTTTAAGTAAAAAAAAAAATTATATAGAACAATATAAACTTTCATTTAAAATAACTTATGTATAAAAAGTTTTGATTTAATTTTTATTTCTAATCTTAAAATATAACCCAAATCAGGTAAAACATGATAAATATTCCCAAGGTATGAGGCAGAAGTCCGTTATAAAAATTGGAGAAATTCGGAATGTTACGCATATGCAATTTTTAATGTTAATGGAACTATATGTCACAAAATACAGAGTTAATCAAAATGTATGAACTGATTTCAAAATTCCATGTTCTTAATAAAACAAAAACGATACAGAATATTGAATTATAAGTTAATACAAAGGAAAACTATAGCAGTATTACATTGTGAAAAATATGTGTCTCTCGTGTGTTCGTGAAGCTATTTATCGAAAGCTCTTTTATAAAATTCCGCTTAGCAACTTCGCTGTCGGATCCGTCTCTGTGAACCAGATGCCTACAGGTTACACAGCTGGCCACCTTATTCACCTGATATGGCCCCATGTAATTTCTTCCTTTGGGGGGTTGTAAAAGATAAAGTGTATGCGCCAACATTATCCACATGTGAACTTAAACATAAGATTTCTGCTGTACAATCAAACACTACTGACGCTTGATAGTTTGTTGGGCAGCATTTTACATATCGCTTATCGTGTAACTAAATGAAGTTATATAGAACACTTGTAAAAAACATTCTATATTTTTCTTTTGTATTCACGCATAACTTATTCTGTGTCTTTTATTTATGAAGATAGCATTTTGAAATCGGATAATTCATTTTGAATAACTTTGTAATTTTTAGGCTTTCCATGAATTTTCCTTAATTCTATTTAAGACCATCTCACGTCAGTTGAAATAATGAACGGTTTGGAAGGGGGGAGGAGCAAATGGTATGCGTATGCATGCCCGCTTTTTAAATCAACAATCGACAAAAATGAAATTACACTTGTTTGTTTTCCCGTTCTTCAATGTACGAGATATTATTTTCTTTATTGAAATTTCCTCCAAATTCCATCTGTAAAAGGATTGTTTTCCCATTAAAACAAGTTGCGTTATGTATCGTCAAAATAGAAAATAGCGTTTGGTTATAGTTGTTTTAAAATTTGAAAAATTTCAGACGGAAACACCAATGTCAAATTATAAATGCAGTGATGCTTCCTTTTAATATGACTGTTTGTCACGTGATCACGCAACTGAACAAATAAGGCTTTCGGTTTTCTTTCGAACAATAAACACGGCTAAAAGTTTTGCTTTACAATACTTTTTAAATCGATTCGAAGTTATTACAATACTTAAAAAAATATGGACGAGTTTCAGGTAAAATTTTTATTCACGTCTGAATTTAATTATAAATAAGATGATGCAATAATGAAAAATGATTGCGTGTGACAGATGAATAAGTTACTTGTTTGTAATCATTTCTAGATTGGGGAAAATAAATTTGTTTTTATTGGTATTAATATAGTATAATCATTTTAAATATGATTTTATACACACATAGGTATATATATATATATACATAATGTAAATAATAATTAATGTTAGATTATTTTTAAATAAACAAAATCATATTAAATACAGATTGCAACCTCTAAAAACAAATGTGAAAAATTTATTTAAACAAAAATTCACAAATATTACAGAATTAAAAGAGAAATGCTGTAAATTATCAAAATAACATTACAAAATTACTATATCATAATATAAATTCTAAAATTAAGAAACCTGCGGAATGTAATGATGAGAAAAGCTAAAGTTTATTGAAAAGCTAAAGTTTATTGAAAAGCAATATATATATATATATATATATATATATATAAGAATGTTAATATGATTATGAACATGTAAATTATTGATTTATTGATTAAAATTGCAAATTAATTAAATATAAAACTCATAGTTCAGATTTACGATGAAATCTCCAATATCCCTCGTTTTGCTTACGTTATTAAATTCAAATGTAAGTTAAACATTATTTCACTGATAGGTGTAGCGAACAAGAGAATCAAAAAGTAGATAGTGTTTAACAGATATAGATAAACCCATTCACAACTATCGGTGTAGATATAATAGCGCACAATTCTTTTTTTTAACGGCGTGGGAAAAAAATTCCTCCTACAAATGATAACACCAGTTTTGCTTAGGATTCGTAGTTAGAAAGCAATACCTCTTTTCTTGAAAAAAAAAGTTGTCATGTTATTTTATTCATATTTTATCACAATTCAATCACTTCTGAAAAGAAAAGAAAGAAAAGCAGCTTTGGACAGCGTTTCATTCTGATTGGTCAGGTGGAAATAAATAAAAAAAAATGTTTAAGATATGTTCTCACATAGCAAATGATTCTAATGTGAGATTCGTGTTGTTTTAATATATGTTAAGATATCCTTAATCTTTGTTCGAGTCCTATTTTTCAAACTGTATGTGTATTCAGTGGCAATTGTTATAAGTTTTCAATTGCATGTTTTTCATGTTCAAAAAATTCTTCAACTTGTAGTAAATATAGAATGGTAGGTAAACAAAACTCGTTATCATTTATGTTGTAGCTTTATTCAGAGTGATTTTGTTCTGCTCTTTATCCCTTCTACTTTATTTTCCTCTTCCGATTGAGTTTTCTTTAATCTGGAGGTCTGTGTATCATCACTAAAGAAACGGTTTTCTAGGAAAGCGGTACTTTTATCTGGCGGCCGCAATATTGCGGAAGATGACGTCATTAATCTTCCGAGTCAAGTACTTCCTAGGAAATAATAAATTACTCGTTTATTTACGTACCGCTCGAATTCAACGCTTTTTAGAAAACTACGCCATCCGGTTTACATAGACAACAATTTAGTGACGTCATCCACCGCAATATTTTAGCCGCCAGATAACGGCTTCGCTTTCATGGGAAATCACAGCTTGACTCTTAAGACTGGATATCTGCTCAACGCATCCATATGCTTCGTTCTCTGTCCGGGTCTGTTTATTACTTCATAATCATATTATTCGACCATTAATGTCTATTTGTCAACGTGGAGGATTAAGTCTCTCTTGTTCATCTTTTCTAGAATGCTTAACATGGTTGAATTTGAATTTGTTGCCTAAAATGGTAAATATGCAATTCATTTGCCGCTGTTGCTTAAGTAAATTTATTAAAAAAAGGAATGTATTGTGCAATTGTCGGCAGGTGTTACTATAAACCGATCCCCGTAATTAAACTTAGAAAAAGCTCCGAAAATTGTTGGCTTATGCACGGAAATATGCAGTAGTTTCCAAATATATCTTTTCTAGTAAGTCTAGATAAGGACGAGCATAACAGTTCAATGGATAAGAGTAATACAGGTGAGAATGGGGAAGAGACAATGAGAAAGATTGCGTTTTTATCAATTGATAATATCGTCGCAGAAATGAAACTTGAGTTATGTTGCAATACTCATACGTAACCTCAAAAGAATGCCTGTCATTAGTTCAAGTGTGATCCCCTGTGAATTTCGAAGTGTAAAAAAGATAAGACAGGATTGTACTATTTATCAAATGTTTCGAAACTTTCACGCGATTTCTTCATTTAATCATTCATAGTTTTAAATACAGAAATTTCACTTTCCTCAAATAAAATGTCTTAACTCAAATTGAAGTGAAATGGCTAACGTTATAAAATGTGTCGCTCTCTATAGAATGGTGAAGTCAAAGTGAAATATTAATGTTGCAACATTTTTCTATTTGAAAAATTGTCTGAATTAAGGTTCTTTTCTTTAAAGATTGACGAAGGCTTCCGCATTCATAGGTTATAAATATAGTTTAATTTATCATATAGGAATATAATTTTAAAAAATACACGTTTATATACAGTTAACCCCCGTACGACACTGTTATGTTCCTATTTGAGGTCGTGTTGTGCAAATCTGTATCATACAAAACAGAGAACTGGCCCAAAAAAATTAGAAAATATCAAGTTTTATTTTTATAAATAAGAGAAATATGAATTTTATCAATGCAATTTCATCAAAGTATTGTAACGCATTCTTGAAGGCTTTTCTCTTCAGTTAACCTTTTGGACTTTCCTGTAACTTATTTGATTTGAGTGAATCGCCTTGGGAATAAACCGTAACTTACGTAAATTATCATTTCTGTATAAGAAGAGTTGTGAATTAGAGGAATGAGAGAGAAGTTAGAATATCAGCTGAAGAAACTGAAAGAGTTAGATTTATAACAAATGGGAAGATTACTAGCGGTATTGATGAACACACTATATTGGTGGAAGAAGACATTAAGTGATCATCTGAGAAATGATATGTAACTCATACCAGTTTATGAGACCTGATTTTTGAGTCGGATACAGATTCGTTGTCATTGAGATAAGTAGATATTTCAGTAACAATTTTTGACTTCTAATACGAGTTAGTAATTGCACCATATTCATATTAAATGTTTCTTTCAGAAAATTTTATAGAATAGAATAAAACTAGATTGATTTTTCTTAACTGACTCTCTCTTGAACGAGCATTTATTGAAGTTCAGTGACTCAGAAGCGGAGTCGTCACAATATTACATATCCATACGATATGAAATTATGTTTACTTCAACATCGTTGCTACTAAGCAATAATAATCGAAGAGGTTTTCTTTTTGATAAGATATCCTTAGTCTCTAAACTTTCTTCAGCTCATTATTTTGAGTTCCGTGCACTACGTTTTGAAAAACTTCTGTTATTTCAGATTACTTACTTTAAGCTGAGAGGGGTCTTCGTAATTTTCTCCAAATGGTTTTTAAATTTGTGGAATTCTTTCTTGAATGCTTCTTTCAATGTCAGCATCTTCATTTCATAGAATTCAATGATGGGATATACACTTAAGAGCTCCTATTTCTTTCCATATTTTGAAATTGTGTCGAAAAGAGGTTATATATGGCAAGACTCAGAAATTTTGGAAAAAGATATGAACTCACGGATGTGTCGCAAAAGATATGAACAGAGATGTGTCGCCTTCGTCATCTGATTATAATCTCATCGTAATATTCTATTATTTAAAAATAAAAGCAAAGTTATAATTAATATTTATTGTTTCTTAGAAATTTAAAAATACTTTGTCATTTGATGCATGAAAATTTCCTTCGCTTACAGTTTTTAAAGTTTTGCACAATACTCATAGAAATAATTGTTTCCCCTTCGAAAGGAGGCATTTTAAGACCTTTATAAGTCATACAGAATAAGAAACCCGATAGATTTTATAAAAAATACTGCAATATGAGATTATGCTTTATTTTATTCATGAAACTAGCACCTCGATATACATTCAGGAACATTGAAAATAATGCACCAAGAAGGGAGCTTCGGATTCTTATGAAATTTAATACACATAATGATATAGATGAGATATTCATAAAAAATTGATAGTCTTGATCTCAAAAAATCAAGACGGTTTAACAAATGCAGTGCGTACAATTAGACAAATGCAGTTTAACCTCAATAGCATGTTGGAATGCCTCCTGCTGCAATATATGCCACAATATTGTCCGGCATTGAGTTGATTAGACGTCGGATGTTATCCTGAGACAGATGAACCCACATCCACCTCCAAATCATGTACACGGCGGTATCTGGCGTTTCAACTAGTCCCTCAAATGTTCAATAGGAGACAAGTCTGAGGGAGCGGGCTGGCCATGGAAGAGTCTGAACTTGACAAAGAAAGACTTGAGCTATTCGAGCTTTATGAGGACGAGGATTATCTAGCTGAAAAATTATCCCTGGAAAACCATTTGGGAAAGGTACCAACTGGGGTACGAAGAATGTCATCAACATAACAGTGGTCCATTACAGTTTCTCGTACAGCAATTAGAGCGAATTTGAAATTCGCCAAACCGAAAATTTGTCCCTAAATGATGCGATATTCTACAAAAGTCTAATGGAAAGTTGTGAAATTAAAATACTTTTGAACTTTTAAACTTTGAATTTATTTTACGTCAGGTTCACAATAAAGAGGAACCCATTCGTTTCTTTTTTGAATGTAATTAGGGATTTTTGGTCGCCGAAATGATTTCATTTAGCGTACGCCCTTTCATAGTTGTTCAGCCGTTCGACGCCAAGTCTCCCAGTAGCGGATATGTATGTCCGCAAGTAGATTGTCATATTCGGAGCAGTTCTACTGGTGATCGCCGTCCATATTGGACATAACGAGCAGATCTTATTAGGTGCCAAACCAAAAAGGTGGAGATGTATTTATCGACAGACGTGCTCCGTCACAAAGCGAAAACGTTCGACACCCACAGTGTGTTCCTAGTGCAGCGGAACAAGTCCCCCTTCCTCCCGCAGCAAAATATACCCATCTTTCGTCTTTACTGAAATGATTGAGGGTTTTACCAGTGCAGCTGTTAATGGTTGTAGTCATTTGGTTGTTTTCTGTTCAGAGTGTCTTTTGAATCTTGGGTTGATTGGACTCCTGCCTTTTCATGACATTGGCTGTTTCATCACCGGGTGCTCCTACTTGAGTAGGATCCCGCTTTAACTGTAGGGTCCAGCCACTGCTGATGAGCTCTGCCCTTTTCGGGTGCGGCGCTAAATTGTCCATGGGGTTATTATTCTCAATGATAAAATGGCTGCTAGGGAGTGGATGAAAAATACAACTTTTTTTAATAATGATGAGCTAGCGCCGAAAAGATTACTGCGTGTAAGTTAGACTAGAAATACCTAAACTTTCATGAGATTTTTTACTTATACCCAAATAATATTCAGATATTACTTCATATTGTAGAAATTTCAGTCTGTTATTACCACCGCAACTGCCAAATAAATGGTCAAAGTGGAGAGTTTCGTCACCGTCGATATTCCGATCGAGGCGTGGAATCCAACCCTAGACCCATCCTGCAGAGTAAGAGGTTGTGTTGTACTTCAATTGAAACCGCGTCTCAAAACCCTTCCTTAGATAAAAGTTGAAGTTTAATCAAGGAGGTCTCCATCTAGGTGTCGTCCTCATCAATCAGCCGTCATTCAAAATTTCGAAGCATTTCGAATAGCTCAGAAGTAGCATCTAGTTCAGAATTAATTCAAGCTGACCAATATCTTTTGATTATTATAATTCATTATTTATTAACGTCGCTCTTAGAAGTCACGAAAGCTATTGGTGACGGATCTCGAGATTTTTAACCTCGATCAAATGACGAAGACGACACCCGAGCTAACACCCCACCCCCTAACTTCCACATTATCCCTACATGAAGAATTTGAACCTCGACAGATTTAACGTGTATCAGTCTCGCTACACTAAAAGTAACCAGTAGGATCAGGTCTGAAACCTAAGACTCGACGGAAACAAACTATCAGTTCATGACCAGACCACTCAGCCACCGAGACTGTATATATTCTTTTGAAGTAATGAGTGTACATCTTTTCTGCATAAAAGATTTTAAACCATGTATCAAATCCTATATATTTATGAAAAAACGGCCTTAGTTAGAAATGTAACATAACTCTTAAGCTCTGCTAAAAGCATATTTTACTTTATTACAGTTCAAGAAATAGTTAGTTTTCTTGAATAATGTTTAGCACACTCAATTTCCATAAACACTCTCCAATCAACGACTAACTCTCCAATTAAAACAAACCCGGATTTTGTCACACCGAGATAAAAACAAAAACAAAATTCCAAAACAAACTTTTCTGCATATTTTCATATTTTTTTGCGTTTTTTCTCTGCTGAGTTATGACCCGAAATCACGATCGCAGACGGGTTCCTTTTTTACACTTTCTCGGAAACGGCGTAGCAGGCACTTTTCGCACTAAACGAGTGAACGTGTGGAATGCTGGTCCTTTGAAAACGGAATTCGAACCTTCCCCCTCCCCCCATTCTTGTACCTGAAAAATGCGCAAAAAACAATCATAAAAACTCTATCTATTCTCGGAAAATCTAACACTAATGAATAGAAGACCTTCCGTAAAAGACGTAGGAGAAAAAAAAAGATTTTTTTGAGGTTTCTGTGTGAATTTGAATTACGAGGTAAAAAAAATGTTGACGAAATAACTCAAAAGTGTTTACAAATGCATGAAGGCTACGAACTTTCATTTGAAATCAGCGTACAGATTTGATTTTAAGAATGAAAGATGACACTAGAAGAGTTTATTACGAAAATGGATCAAATACTAAGGCTCTCTGCCTGCCATTTTGATTTGATATTTTTACCCCTATTTTAATGATTCGTTTGCGAGTTTTCCAGTCTTTAAAAAATATTTTTAAAAATTGGAGGACAAAAGTAATTCCACAGAAGCATTCATTATTTTTTGCTCTTTCAGATGCACTTTATTGCATTCAAATAGATCAAATAGTAAAGATGGGAGAAATAAAGTCGAAATCCCATAGGATTTTCACATTACGTCCGCGAAATCAAAATGACGGTTAGACGGGAGCCTTAAGCGATACATTTTTAACAGCAACAGACGGTTTTTATTCATTTTGCCACAGCGGACATGATTTCTTTATTTTAAGTTTATATAATCACTTGGCATCGTTTTATTCCACATATGGTTCATTTATTTAGTCGTTGTTTCCCTGATACAAAGCGGTCAGTGTGAAATGTCGCGCACAAAAAGTGAAACTGTTCACTAAAAGTAAAATCTCGGTTTTGTGCTGAAAAAGTACTCGCTACTGTTTTGTGAGATAATTTATTTACGTCTCACTGAGAAGCAACACGAGGGCTACTGGCGACGGTCCTCGTGATTTTGAACCTCGGTCGAGGAGCACGACACTTAAGCTGTCACCTCCAAATTTTCACACCACGCTATTGGAAGAACTTGGGACCTCGAACAGATTTAAAGTACATCGGCACATTACTTTTGTAGCATCAGTACTGGAACCGACGACTCGAGAAACACAATGCCAACCGCGAGTCCGCGACCATGAGCACTAGGCTACCGTGACCACAAAATTCTATAGGATTCACAGAATAAAATGTATTTCATATTTCTTCATGACCGACTAGCAATTGATGCAGTGCAATATTGTTGATTTTCGGATACGGCTAAAGTAGTACGTTGATCTCATACATGACGGAAACAACGCCGGCCACATACTTGAGCCCATGACCTTTCGGCTACCGCGGCCACTTTGCGGAATAAGAATTCTCATATTCGAATAATTTCTTGACTACACAAAGCAGAATAACTCAGTCTTAACTGGAACGGCGCATATTTTCTTTTACTCTAGTTTCAGTTTTGAAGATGAGTTTGGGCCTGACTTGTATCTTCGACATTATTTTAGTTAGACATTCGTTTATTCTTCTCACTTACAACTCTCTCTCTCTCGTTACATACATATTAGGTCCACCAGAAAGTTCCTCCAATTTAGGAAGTGAAAAAAATTATACATTTTTCATACATTTAATAACATTTACTGTACATTGTTTGTATCGTCGTCACTTATGACCTCTTCGCAGTATAATGGTAATTTATAAATACCATTTATGAAAAATGCCTTGTCCTCAGAGGTGAAGAACTCAAGTTATGCTTGATTGACATCTGCTTCAACTTTGACTTTTTTCTCCTTCATAACATTTTTCAGGGAGAGAAACTTGTGATAATCAGTGGGTACTAGGTCTGGAGAGTACGGTGGGTGCAACTGAATTTCCCAGCCTAGTTCTACGATTTCTTGACGAGTTGCCAAAACAGTATAGGATCTTTCTTTATCATGATGCGGTGTGATGGGTTTCCAATTCAACATCCTTTTTTCTTTGATTGCTTTGTTTAAATCATCCATTTGCTGACTATATGTCTCCGAATCGAGCTTTATGTTTGGTTTCAAAAAATATTAATGTATTTATTAGCCTTTGACGTCTTACCTTAAACACAGTATTCTCTTATTCAGGCTTGATCTCTGTTAGAGGTGGAGGGAGTAGGTTGTCCGGGCTCACTATTATACTCTTTTCCTTACGATATTTTGTAGGCAATTCACTTTTCATCACCGGTTATCATCTGGTCCAAGATGAGTTCTTTTATGTTCCGGGAAAGCAGAAATATACATATGACTAGTCAAATAAGCAAATTTTTCTCTCTTTTAACTCGTGAAGTTCCTATCTAGAATATTTATAGACCAATCGTATCAACATCGGAGATTAGTTATCTCATAGATGTTAGAACAGGTTGAAATGAAAACACAATAGAGAGATATCCGATTAACCGGTTTATTAACACACTGAGAGCAGCTACACTTGATGAGAACTGTCTCAAATTGAAAATTCATTGCTTTATATATTACAGTGGAATATTCCAGAACGCTGCTCTGGAAAAGTAAAGAATATTCTGGAAGGTTTCAGAAATTATATCAAAGAGCAGATAATAATTAAACAAAATATTTATATGAATTTTAATGTTATAAACACTGGGTTTTGAACCCGGGAACTCTTGATCTGTAAAGAACATTTACTTCAATGCCATCGGTGCAAGCGAACTTCGTGGCAATATCTTATAGTAAGTATTATGAAGTGTATGAAAAATTTATTATTTCCTTACATTTCACAAACGGAGAGAATTTTCAGATAGACCTAACATATTTCAGTGAAGCGCAAGTAGTGCCACCTGTCGTGACAACTTAACACTGTTTTATAAAGATCGGCTTGTCTTCCTCTCGTATGTTGTTCTCACGGGAAAGTTATACCGATACTCCACCCAGTGTTTGCGAAAGTTGCACAAGATCGATTGCACAGATTGCAAAGGCCATTCCAGAGTATTAGCGAGCGATCTTACCTTTCATTCAGATCCATAAGAGGCTGCTTATCGCCAAAGGTCACGAAAACTACTTCATGGAATCGCTGTGTGAGCAGCTGACTGTTTATGTTGGATGCGCAAACATGACTTGAATTCTTCCATTCGAACGATTTAAAGATATGCTCAATAACGATTTAAGTTCCACAAGAAAGATCGAACGTTTGATTCCGTTTTTACTTTCTACAGAAAAATATTCGAAACGAAACAGGCTTTTAAAAATTCGAATTAAGAAATGATTAGTATTTTACTCTAGATTGATAATTCTTGTTGCCAAATTTTGTCCAATTAACTTTGTGACACACTGGATTCTCTAAGTGAATAAAATTCCGTAAATAATTAGGGGTTTAAAGAATCAGATAGTAAGATATTTACTCTATTTATTATTTAAGAATGATCCAGAAATGAAACACTTTATTACGAAAGTCGAGCAGAAACTTTCACGCATCCTCAACAAACGTTTATCAGAAAATTCTGTCTATTTGAATTTCCTCAAACATGGGTCCTAATTTGAAATGAATCTAATTTCAGTCTCAGCACTCCAGCTATCTAATTAGATCTTGACACTAAATGTGTGCACAAATTTTGCTCTCTCCGCTCAAACTTCAAGCTTTTTGCAGTTAATAAATACCTTTACTCTTGCCCTCAGATCTCTTATTCACTGCGCTTCGTTATAGCAATGCTAATTTACATAAGACACGGTTCATTCACAAGCAAAGGACTTCAAATCAAATGACGTCATATACAGTCCCAAAAGGTTAGTTGAAGGGAAACATGGATGAGAGCTTCGACGCTAATTAGTAATAATGGAACAAGTAATTAATCGATCAATATCTGATGGTTGAAGTTTTCTATAGTTAGATGTTCTGCGATAAAGTTACGAGAACACAGAACACATACTTGTAAGATTATATGAAAAAAATGTGTAGAGATTTGTTGAAATGTCGTACTTTCAATATGTGATAAATAAAGTAATATCAGCAAACAAAATCCATTTTAAATTTTTGATGGATTGGAATAAAACTGAATGAAATATCAGTACCTTTTTTTACTTGTCGGCTAAAGTATCATTTTAATACATAAGTATATGTCGACCACGATGAGAAGGGCCCAAACTCTGCCTCCTTTTTTAATGAGTTCATTTCATCACAGGAAGAAACAAAGACAATTTGTTAAATTAATGTTCTCAGTCTTCACGACAGGTGGCGAGGCTGGGTGCTTCACCGAAATATATATAATTTCAATTAACTATGAGAACAAAATCAACTAACCTTTTTGGACGTCGTTAAGATAGTAGTGCACAATGATAACACTAACTGATCTTAGCAACACCATCTTTCAACAAAAGCCGATAATTTTTAACACCTCGTAATTATTTTCTGAACCTATACACAATAAAAATTTGCATTATTTCAAACTTAACTTGGATAAATTGATGATTTTCATCTGATGATATCTTTTGTTTTTCCCCCGCACATTTCATAAACATTTGATTCGTTTTTAGCTTCAATTTTTAAGGGAAAAAATTGCATTTTTTTAATTTGTATGTTGTAAAAATGCAAATGCATTTATATTAATATAATTTCTTCACACAGAAAAATACCCCCCCCCATTATGTTGAGTTTTTTATAAGTTTAATAACATCTTTGAAAAAGAAATGTTAGCAATCTTATACCTAATTTTATTCTTGAATAATTAAGTTTTAAATTTCCTTTAAAATCTAATTTATATTGTTCCGGAATTTTAGATAACAATCCTTTTTATCCTTATAACTTGGGATAGCCCAAAATGCCAGAAATTAGAACTTTAACCTGCACTTTAGGGAATTAAATATTTAAATTTCATTATATTTTTAGGGAGAAAAGGCTAGATTTTTTTTGTTCCTTAGCAGATATGATGTTAAAAATTAAATAAAAAAAAACTTACGTTATGATAATAAAAACAACCCAGGCGTTTTTCGATCTTAAAATCGATGTTTTCCATAAGTGAAACTTCTCTGGAATCCCAACACTTTCCGGTATGCGCTTGCGATGTCTGAAATGAAGATTTTTACGATTTGCCCCAGCGATGAATGAATTCCGCCGTCTCTCTCTCTCGTGGCACTAACATCCGATTGTTCTTCCAGTTTCTTCACCTTCCGCTCGCGAATTCTTACAGATGAAAGATCCGTCGCCTATGCAAATGGGACTTGGTAATATCCGTTCAATTCTCATATTGTAAGCTCGAGGCCGTGCCGTGGGAGCTTCGCACTACATTCGCATCACGATGTTTATTCAAAACAGGAATGGGTGCTATTTCAAAAAAAAAATAATAATAATAATATGAATGTTACAAATTTAGTGCACATGATTCATCAGGTTGTGGTTTGATATGGTTTCGTGGGCACTCAAGCAAATAGGTGGAATGCCTTTTCAGACTGGAAGTCCATATTTATCGTGCAATAAGATGGTAATCTATAGTCTAGGAAGACCACTTTAACTAGACACATATGAAAGGACTATCTCCTTATAAAAATGTACGAAAATATTTCATTAAGTTCCTGTCTGTGACGCCAAACGGAGTTCTTAGGTCAAATTTTTTTCGTTTTGTGCTATCATCTGTTAAATGGTACCCAAATTAGACACTGGATTCATAGGTTAGTTTTGATTGGAGCTCTCGTCTTCATTTTGTATCAATTTCTTCTTCGATGGAATAAGGACACATTGAGAGTTGGAAGGTTTTTTTCAACAAAGCCTGTCAAATCCAAATCATTACTAACACATGACATAATATGAAATGACCAAATATATAATTCTCTAAAATGATGAAAAAACCTAACTTCAGAAACGGCATATAATAAATTATTGTATTCTGAAAGAGACACCTGCTACAGGAAATGATATTGACAAATAAAGGGTCTTACGTCCTGTTCATTTTCCGAAATGCACTCTTCTCCACCCTCTTAGAATAGCATAACTATTATCTTCAAATGAAACCCTAATTGGCAGAACTTGCTAAAATGCTTGCCTCGAAAGTTAAGTTTCCTGGGGCACAAATCCTTTTTTCGCCATACTAAATGAAATTGTATGGCACTGTAATTGAATTCATAAAGCACGAGTTTTCTTTCACATCGTCATTTCTACCGTGGATCTCAGGAGGAATGACCTTTTTCTTGATTTCTGAACGTCGCTATGCCTACAGCGCCGTTTAGCGGTTCGCAGCTTGCTCTCCACCTGTGCATTAAATGGTGAAAATCGCTTGTTTAGATGTTTTCTATCACACCTTAGATTTTTGCCGATGAGTTTCGAAACTCTCTGTGTTTATTACCATTTTTTTTGTCGGCCAATTAGTAGCTTTTTTCCGTTTTTTTACGTCTAGATCACAGATACACATTATTTGGCGCAGCATATCCAAATTTGACTCCTACGCCATAAACCTCTACTTTCCCTCACTGCGTCTGATGAGTCTGCTCCAAAGAAGGCAAATACGGTCAGAATAGTTGCAGTGGCAATTTATGGGAATAGTAAAAATGTCATATTTGTGAACTTCTTTTATAAAGGGGGATGGGTAAGGATTCCGTGATAATATTGCAATGAATTATTCTCCTTCCCATTCCTAACACGAGTACTTTATGAGTTCCCTGTGTGCCCTCTTCTGTGAATAGTATAGAACAATAGATCAGGAGTGGCCAAATACGCTTCCTTTGGACTCCACTTTTCAAATAAAACTAGTTTGAAAGAACCTTTAATTTAGTGTAATCGGATGGAAATTATAAAATTTCCACAGGTTATTTTTCCCTTTTCCCCGAACTGGCACTATTTTTTGAATTTTTCCCAAGACAGTCTTTTCGATCACATGATTATTCCTGAGCAATGGACATAGTAACCTTTAATATAGAACATATTAGATATTTTCATTCTCTCCAACCAATGGCAATATTTTATTAACTTTTCCCCAAATAAAACTTTTACGATTACATGATCACAGACCCGCTTTGTGAGGGGCCAACACAAACAAACTGTAGAAGGAGACGCTTTGAGTTTTACCTCCCCAAAATTTCTTCATGAGGATTTTTCGTCCCGAAACTAAAATTGAGATTAAAAATAAGCTGTTTTAAATTATCAGCATTTAATCGCGCTTGTGTGAAATGCGCTAACGAGTTAGTAAACCAACTTCTGACAGCTAACTTCTAAGACGGACAACACATTCGTAAAGCATCCAGAACAAAATTTAAATTAAAAGATTTTCCTAACACAATTGTTTCATAGAATCAGAATAATATTTTTTGGGGTTTTTGAAAAACGCTATTAAGTTTCTTAAATAACAAGAAACGAAATGAAATAATTATTTTTGGACATTGGAAGTTTCCTATATTCATACATGTATTTTATTTATTTAAAAACCACATCACTCGTGTACGAAAGCCACAAATGATTCGTAAACCACACAATGGCCACTTCTGGTCTAAATGTCTGTCATGTAACAAATAAAGGACATATTTATTTGGAACAATTTTAAAAAAATAAGAGCATCTCCATTTTATAAGTTCATTTTTATATTTGTAGTACCTCTTGATATAGAGTAAATTAATACCTGAAGATTATTTTTCAATCCATTTGTATTATTATTATAAAGTTGTTCTATTTGTATGGCGAAGGTTATAAGGTCACTATGTGTCCATTTTTCAAAGTAATTATTAGTTAAGTTTTAAAAAATAATAAAGCTTGTAAAAAAGGTAAAATAGCTTAAAAGTCAGAAAAACGAGAAATAAAATGTACATTATTGCATTGAAAAATGTTCAGTAACAAGCAAGCTGTTAATAAAGGAACACAAAAAAAACATATAAGGCTCCAGTCTACTGGGCATTTTGATTTCGTGAACATAATGTTAATTCTATGGAATTTCTACCACCGTCCTGAAGTCTAGATTATTTTAGCTACGTGAAAACAATAAAGTGCATCCAAAAGAGAGAAAAATTATGAAGATTTCTGCAGAATTACATTTTTGCTCCAATTTTTAGAAATATTTTTACCTCTATTTTAATAATTCGTTTGTGGGCTGTCCACAAACGAATAAAAAAGTATTACAAAAAATATTCTACAATATTTTTAAAAATCGGAAAGAAAACATAATTTCACAGAAATCCTTTATTGGTTTTTGTTATTTCGGAGCCAGTTTTTTGCATTCTAATACATAAAATGGTGTAGATTTGAGGATTGTAATAGTAATTCCATAGTATTAATATTACGTTCACGAAATCAAATGGCCGGTAGAGGGAAGCCGTAATTTCCTTGCCTGAAATTTTTTAAAAAAACACATAGTGGCTTTTTCCTCCGTCATATATATATATATATAGTAGCATCATTCCTTCTATGTTCTACTTTCTCTCTCTCTTTGTTTTAATAACACAAGCTTAAGGGTTTTTTTTTCAACGAATAAGTATGTAATATTTCATTGTTTTAACATTTGCAAAACCTTAGCGATATGACATTAAATACCTTATAATTTTTGAAATCCAGTTGTAAGCATGCATTAAAAATAAAACCTATGTCACGTTTTAAACTGAAAACTGCTTATCATAATCCACGTGTGAACTTGGCGTTGCAGCTGTAACAGTGAGAATTATTAATCGGTGTTTATTTTGGAAGTATGCCATTCACTCTGTTTTGAAAATTCCTATTTTATCCTGGAATCGAGAAATAAATTCGAAATTTACACAAGACACTGCGTTTCAGATACGGAACTAATTTTTCATACATAAATTCAGTCAGGATGTTTGAGAAGTCTTAAAAATGAAATGCAGGTAACTCTCATATAAAACGGTCTTTCTTTTATACGGTGCGTGAACTGGGGAAAACCCTTGTGCAGCATCCTGGTACATGGTTTCACTTTTAACACTGTTTGAAAATTAAATAAGATCCCTGGCAATGATTATTACGTTAGCTGATACGCTTTCGTCTAGGGAAAATAAATTATTCTACACCAAGTATAATATTAAGAGTATATGTAAGTGAAGCTTTATTTTAATATTGAGATATCTGTACATTTGTGTTCATATTTATGCAAAGAAAATCACGTTTATAAACGTGAGTATTATGATGTATGAGCAACTAATATAATCGATAGCTTTATTTATATTAGTAACCTTTTGGCACGTCTTGAATGAAATGTAAAGCATTTGTAACTTTAAAAATTTAAGGAGTACATGTAAACATAATGTTCTACAGACTGGATAATTATTATTCCAAAAATTAAATTTAATAAAACAAAAAAATTAATTTCGTTTGCGAATCAAATTTCCCATAATTGTCATGCGAATATTTATATTAAAATTTGTGAGGGTTTATATGACAAATTTTTATGTTCTTCATATAGGAAATAGCCTCATTTTTTAATGTAGATAATACCAGTCCTGTGGATAAAATAAATTTTGAAGAAAATGTACCAGAATCCTAATAAAGAAAAAGGCAAATTCATACATTTACTCTGTGGTGTGGTATGTCTATTTAAAGTATCAAAATTAAATTTGTTGTTTATCAATATGGCACATAGAAGCTACCCGAGGGCTTTGGTCGTCGGAACTCGTCATTGTCAACTTCAGTCAAGTGATGATGATGAAATAAGAGCTGGCACCTTCTCTTAAACATTTTATATTATTTTTCTCTATATATTATAATTTAAGAAAATATTTGGCATATCGCTGTCGAATTTGGCTCTTGTGCCATACACCCTAAAAGTCACTCACTCACTTCGTTGCCCATAACCTCAAGTAGCTTCTAGTATGAGAATAGCTCTCTCAAACCAAAACTAGACTTTATTAACCCATAATTAAAGATTGAAGACCACTTCCACCCCTTTTGGATCGGGACCTGACTGCCGCTCGAATTAAATTAGACATATCAAGGAAATGTCTGGTTAACTTTCAAAACTTTCAACTGCTCTCTTTCATCAATCAACAGGTACACAAAATTTCCAACAAAAGACAACTCCACCCACATTCTGTATTGTGCACCAGGTTACATCCTTCATATAGTTACATGGAGCCGTGCGTGATGTATGCGCAAACCCTTTATTATCGATCCGCGTGCTCATCACTTTCTCCCTATTTGTCCAGATGTATCCACAATGAAGAGACATCCTTTCTTCTGGGTTTCCGTTTTTCGCATTATCGACGATCGGAAAAAAAATAAATGTATTTCTTTTCATCTTTGCATTAATAAAATTTCACCATCGCATGACATTGAAACGTTTTCCATTCGGAGAGAAAGAGTAAAAAGATTTTCAAAACTGGCCTTGGAGTGCGCGACACACAGAGCTTGCCCAACACACGACACCTTCTATTTAAATAGGAGACTGGTGTGTGTGTTGTGTCTCTCTGACGGAGACACGCCTCTCCAAAGTGGACTTTGGTCGGTTTTGTTTTCGGATTGTTTCTGTAGAGGCGGAGTGCTAACTATTCGGATCGAGTTGCCTTGTTAAGAATCAGTCATCGATGAAGGGTTGGTAGTTAGGCGTTGTGCAATGGGTAAAACAGACATTACGTGAAGTGACAAAAAGTAAACGTCTCTTTTAACTAAACAGAATGTTTCCACTTCTTTTGATTGAAAGGGATTTGAAGGCCTTTTAATAACAATGTCGAACTGACACACAGTTATTTCTCATTTAAGTATCTTTTATGAAATCAACTGAAAATGAATTATGGGTGTTGGGGAAAATAGGGCGCAGTCTCAATTGAAATTCAAATAATTTATGAAATGCAGAAAATTATTTCCTCACGTCAGGGCCAGATTAGTGATTTTGATTGATTTTCGAGCAATCATATAGTTTTAACAGGAATACCAGAAATAAATCACTCTAGATGAAAATTTGTGACGTTGGGCTATTCGTGATTTTCTCTTCTCTAACCTCGGGGATGTTTTAGAGATTGGAATTGTTTAAAATTACAATTCCTTGTCAACCAAAATGAAACGTGATTAGGTAAATTAGATGAAGATAAGATTATTAGATGAAGAAATGTAATGAATAGAATTAAAGTTATAAGATAAATAGAATTGAAAGGAAAGAGGATAACGACAAGCTGATAGATGTTTGTAAATTGGAATGAATCATCGTAAAAAATATTTTGGGTTAAAGCGACTCTTAGTTAAAGTAATAATATTCGAATCTGCTATAATCGAGAAGTGTTTGACTTGGAACAAGTGAGTTGGTAAGCTAATACTTTGTTATTTAAATATAAACTATGATTGTGTGTGTGTGTATGTGTGACCTAAAAGGATTCGATAGAGAACGACCTTACATATTCTTTGGAAATTATTAAAGTATTTTGTCCTGATGTAATTTACTATGTACTCAATTGCAAGACTGTATGCACGGGAAAGGAACCCGTTAGATAAACACGTTATTCTGGAGTAAATATTAACTGCTGCGATAAACACTGAGCGAGAATACGAGCAGCGCTGAATCGCCACCTGGTGTTCAATGTCAACATACACCCGAACTCATGCAAAAAAGTCCGAAAGCGAACTGTTCGATCGTTGACGGGTTATAGAATGTGCCGAGCCATGGAATGCTGGGTTAAAGAGTGTTTACTGTGTTAATGAAAAAGAATAAAGTTCCGATGAATTTTTTTTCTAAGATTATAATCTGTTTAACACTTCAGTAACCACGTACTTGAAGCGGTATTAGTGGTCTCCTCGTATCAGCGAAATATCCGATTTAATTTTTACTGTTTAATGGAATTAAATCCAAGTTGGGAGATGAATGAGTACATAAAACTCACAGAATAGAATATTTGTTTTTTATAAATTTAATGTTAATTTCTTAAAAATTAGAAACTTCTATGTGAATAAGGTTAAACTAAAATTACGAATTATCCAGTATAATTCCACAAATATAAAATCAGTACTTATAACCTTTTTCTTTGAGGTAGTAAAATAAATTTTAAAAGTTTAAAATTCGAATTTCTGAAGAAAAAAATATGTTTATATTAAAATATAAATTTTTCTAAATACTTTATAAAACCAGCCTCATAAAAAAGTTCTAATTGTTTCCCGAGATATAATTTAAAATGTAATGCTTGTTGCCGATTAACTTACTGTATGAAAAATTGTAAAGCTCATTTTCGCGAAATTAAACTTCACATCATATCATGGAAGGTATCTTAAAAGCTAAGCAAAAAAAAAAAAAAAACTTACTAAAATTATGCGTATCATACATTCTGCATAAATTGAACTAAAATTATATTGTTTCGTACTTATTTTGATATCTTTTTAAGGGCATGTGAACAATTCTAATGCCAATTTTCAATCAGTCTTAAAATATTAAATGCTATATGTTTTCAGTTTAATTATATTTCCAAGCATTTATTTGCGTTTTGAAACTGAAATTATACATATTAAAGCAAACTATTTTTTTATGATTGTGAATGTTACTCAATATTCCATTAAATAATGTGAAAACAAAGTGTTATCATTAAACGATATTTTATAGCTGATTTAAGATTGTACGAATATTTAAAATTAGTTTCTACTTAAGTAGAATTTATAAATTATCATATACAAAAAATTTATATCATTTCATTGAAACTTTAAAAAAGACATGAAGACTCGAAAGAAAATGGAAAAAAATGATCGATTTATTGCATTTAATAATTGCATGACCCTTTCTCCAAATGTCAAATGTAATGTCGAAACCTCATGGTTGGTGTTGTTTTCTCGTAGTCTTGGGTTCGAGTTCTGAAGACCCGTCGTTTCGTGGGGATAATGTTCGTTTAATATATTGAGACTTAAGACCTTTCACGTATGGTGTAGAAGTTAAAAAAGTGGGATGCCACCCCAGGCCTCGTCTTTGTCACTTTATAACTCAAAATTACTGGGTCCAATACCACTTTTCATGAAAAATTATCCTTCAAATTACCGTGTGTCCATTTCTCAAAAAAAGTCTTTTGAAATAACATTCCAAAAATTATCAAAACTAACGATTTTAGTAAAATTATAACACTTCTTATTAAAATTAATAACTGAAAATCAAGAGCCCAGTAAATATCTTGATGTATTTGTATTTTTTTTTTTAATTTTATAAATTTAAAAGCAGAAAAATATTAATCTCTGGGAACTGTAGAAAAAATAACCAAATAAAAACTTGAAAAAGAAAAAATTCTAAGGTATCGAAACCCTGATTTAAATAAAACCTATTCTGCGGCAGCTTATATATATATATATATATATATATATATATATATTTTAATGCCCTGAAGAGAAATAGAATGTTAATATTAGTTTCAAAGGTGAATTGTTATGAAATATATGTATAGTTACAGATGAATTTATCTGTAAAAAGGTGAATTTACAATTTTGGTCACCAACTAAAGTTTAAGCATGATTTATAAGAGAGTAAATTTGGTATTCAAATGATGAATCTCTGGAACAATCGTATTTATGTTAAATTCTCATAATAAAGGATGGAACGGAGATTTTTAATTGAATAACGAAAACTATAAAAATTAGATCTGGTTCACATCAAAGTATCGATAAGCATTTTCTGACGTGACAGCACCCTAAGTCAATGCCTTTTGTTCTTCCTTCCTTTCGCGTCACAATTTGCTATCAGCTTACTATTGAACGTATAAAATGATAATTTATCGTCCAATTATTCTATTTTCATTGCTTATAACCTTTCACCGACTGTCACTTTCTTTCTCTGTTATTGTCTTCGAACACTGCTTCGATAAGATGTTATCCTTATCGTTATTGTAAAACCCATTTTTATATCGTGTAAACAATCTGAATCGTTTAATTTTATAGTGGCATTTTATCTCAACGGTGGCAACTATTAAACGTCAAAATTTTGACATGTTTGTGACAAACGACTTTTATCAGATTTCACTTTTTTATTGAGCCGCTATCATCAAAGAACGTATTTTCGTTGTTTACGACCTTCTTGGAAATAAATATGAGAATTAATTTCGATATTGTGCAATAACATGTGCTACCGTTATCGTAAAAAGTTCAAGACTGTGTTATAAAGTTTATTTTTTTCAAAAAAAATACTGTTGGAAATTTATTCAGTTTTCCAATGCGAGATTTCTATCCTGCAAATAAATATCGTTTAACGTAAAATTGATTGTCATCAAAAGTCGAATAATGTTGAAACATTTTAAATTGAAGTTGCTTTCTTGTTTTTATCAATAAATGAATAATAAATTCCGATATATATATATATATATATTCACAATACTTTAAACTCAGATCCAACTTAGTAATTAATTTAGTTATTTTTTAATAAAAATTACAACCTCCTTTTAAAAGTAGAATTTAAAGTAGAAAATTAATTTTGTGAGAAATATCGAGGAAAATTAATTAATAATACTGAGACTTAATTTTATAATATAACGATACACTTTTATTCTCTTTCAGAATGATCCTAGTTCTTTCCAAGTAAACATAGTTTATATATTAGTGATTACCATATTCTCAAAACATAAGATAAGCTTCAGTTTTCGATATTCTTAAATAAAGGGTCATTAAACTGTTGAAGCAATTTAAATTCGGGCACAAAATTAACTTGTAAATGAGTTAAATTTATAACTTCAAAATATAAGAGAAGTATGTTCATTCTGTTCTGTTTGTAATAATATTATGTTTAATATTTATAAAAAATATTAACTAAAAAAGCTATTTTAATCAATTGTTTCAAAAAGAAAAATTTTCAAAAATCTTGGAACACCGAAAAAAAAATTCAAATAGGGACAATAATTTGATTTTTCTAAATATTTAATAGCTAAAATTGGACTTACTTCTCTTACCATTTCTTCACTTCCTTTTAATTTTCTTCGACTGCTTTTTCAAGGTATTAAACTGAATAAACCAATTTTTTTATAAGCATCGTAAAGAATCGTCGTTTTATTTATTTTACACAATGTTCAACTTGTTTTAGACAATGGCCTACTAATTTTTGACAATGTTCTATTTATTTTTGACTGTTCTAAACAATGTAAAAACTTAAAAAATTTCGTAACTCTGATCGTGGAAACATAAACAACCGCTGCATGTCGTATGCATCGTCTGAGCTTTCGGTACATAAAACAGTAAAAGAACGGATTGAATGAACGTTTATAACGAATTCTCGTTCTTTTTCCTCTTCAATTAACCTTTTGGGCTATTTTATGTCGTTTCTTTTTTATTTGAGAACCTCATCTTGTGAATAAACCGTGATTTAAATAACTCAGCATTGCTGTATACACTACTTGCAATTAAAATTGCGACACCATGAAGAAAAGAAAATACAAAAAAGATATTTATTGCACGTAAACAGTATGGCATGAAGACAAAATGAATAAATTTGCAAGCAATTTGGGGGTTTACAGGTTTGCGAAATTAGCAGAAACAGATAATACCCCTGTTAGCTAAAACGGCCTTTACTGGTTAGGCATGGAGTCGGAATGAGTTTGGATGACAGAAATGGACAACTTATTCCATGCTGCTTCAAGTCTGTGCCACACTTCATCAATCGTATTAGCTGGAGAGGAGTGGGGGGTCAGTCTCTCAACAACTCATAACCAAATGCTTTCAATTGGTGACTCATCTGGAGACCATGCAGGCTAGGACAGGCTAGGATTTAATATCCTGTATTTCGAGGAAGGTCAGAACACGACGTGCAACGTGTGGTCTTGCATTATCCTGCTGGAAGATGGCGTTTGGCAGGCCTCGAAGATAGGGCACAACCACTGGAAGTAAGATGTCAGAAATGTACTGATGTGCGTTCAAATTACCTTCGATCTGAACTGGAGATGTCGTGTACCCAATGGCTGCCCAAACCATCACACCAGGTACATGTTCCTTGTACCGATATCGAATGTAAGCAGGTGATGAACGGTCCCCTTGGAGCATCCAAACACGAAGACTTCAAGCTACACGAAGACGAAGCTATCAGAAGACTTCAAGCATATTGGGACTCGTCTAAAAGGACGACATTGTGCCACTCCTTTATCCAGCTTTTGGTTCGGCACACCTATATGCTGCATTGTCCCGGGAAGCCGAAGTAATAGTCGTCGTGCTGACAGTCCGCGCTGCTTTAAACGTTTTTACACCGAACGAGCGGATACTGGGCGTGTTGCAAACATGCCCATTTCTTGACTAATGGTCCATGATGTGGTTGAACGGTTTTGCAGGGTCGACCTCACAATATGTCTGTCCTCTCGGGCGTTAGTCATGGGATGGGCAGGGATTCTGCACGGACTTTAGTATGACCCTCATCAACCCATTTCCATATTCATATGACAATGGTTGGACTTCGACCAGTGTGATAGGTGATATCACGGAACGATAATCCACACTCTCGTTAGGCAATGATCCTCTATCGAATTCTGACGCTTGCTGGTAAGCATTTCTTCTTATTCGAAGAATAACACGGTATTCTGAGCAAACTCTGACCTTACAAAGTGCTTTCCGAATTAGAAACCCACTACCCAACTTTTACATAATGCAGCGGTTCAGCTGTCGTTTCTCCCTCCTGCGTCGTCTAAATGCGCTGAAGAACTAATCATTTGCTTATTTCAACCTCTTCCTTTCATGTTCGTCACGTGATCGATGTTCAAAATTATGAGGTCCGTCGCCAATAGTCCTCGTGTTGCTTCTAGTGCGACGTTAATAAAACTAAAACAATCCTTTCATGTGATTTTGACGTTCTTCAGATCACTCCTTCCTGGTATTGCAATTTTAATCACCAGCAGTATATTATGTTTATAATTCCTAAATTTTATGCGGTTGAAAAGGAATAAAGATTACTAATTCTCTCCCTTAAAAAGAGGGAAGTGGTTATTTCCCCATTTCCACCACTGGATGCATCTTGTATACATTTCTCGAAGAATTGTTGTCTTTTCATTTCACAACGAATTGCATTGAATTATAACATAAAAGTATTAAAACATGCTTAAAAGCAAACGCTACTTGTACAGATTCAAATGTATAATCAACAAATAAATTAATGTGTCAATATCTCTACTTTAGAACATTAAGACGTTCTGTAATAGTGAGCCATATTATTTTTAATTAAAGATCCTGTTTTAATTTCGTAAAAACAGGATAAAAGATTAATTTTTCTTAAACATTTCACCAGATAATTTGCATTTTTAGTTGTTTTTTAAGACAAATGCATAAAATATTTTATTTCTTACTGTATATCATATATTTGAATAATACTCTTATATTAAAATCTACGAATACAGATTGTGTTTCGAAACATTACGTAACACAGCTCGCTAATCAACCCGGGGAGTGACACAACCGGTAAATTTTTTTAATAACGTTCAATCATTATAAGATGCATGACCTCGATTTATTGAATGGTTGCCAATTTTACGTTACTTTTCAAATTGCCTTACTGAAAGAAATTAGGCGGCACTTACAAATCAAAAAGATCATACAAAAACCATATATATGTATTGTTTATTATTACCCATCAAAGGAACTTTTGATTTATTTAATCACAAAATATAGCTGACCGCTTTCAAAAATTTTGTGTTTTTGCTTGTATGTTTGACACCTGCTTTTACCAGTAGTGAACTTAATTTTCAAAAATATGTCGTAAAAATAAATGTCATCAATTTTTTTTATTATAGTGAAATAAAACACATAAAAAAGTAAATATTTATTTTCCTATCGATTGAGGCATTATCAAGATTCAAGAAATGACTGGACATGAATAAAATTATTCAGAATTTTTAAGATAGTTGCGAGGGGCAGCAATTTTTGCCTCAAGAATTTCGAACTTCTTTTTAATTTCGTTTTCTTCTAGTAATGTTTTGGGATCCAATGATTTCAATATTGATATGACATTATTGTAGCCAACACAAAGGGACTTCCGTAATAGATCATGCATTATAATAAATTGATTTAAACAGGCTTTATTTAATGCGTTCCAAAGAAAAGATTCCTTTTGGTGGCAAAATTTGTTTCTTTGAAACAACGCAATGCTTAAACATTTTTTTCATATTTTTTTAAGAAAACCGTCTCTTTAATAATTAAATTAATTAATTAATGTAGTTAAGTTTCTTATTAGTTGGACTTGAGAGAATTATTAATCTGAAAATAATACCAAAAAAAAAAAATCCCAGCATTTGGAAAATAATAATTAATTTAAAGTTTCCTTTAACTCCACAGTTATAATTATAATGCATTTTATGCACATAAATTAGAATTTCAGCACCATTTTTTTTAAAAAAAGAATTTTCTATGGTCTATTCTAAAGCATTAATATAATTAACTTAGAATACGAATCTCTCAGAATCTTGTTCAAAATATTGAAAAAACTTTAGGCTTTTTGAGCACGGCATTTGAATTTTTCAATATGGTGTCGTGGAATATGTGATTGTTCACCCTATTTAGAAATAAAATCACTTAAAAATTGGCTTTCTTCGTATTATTTGTACAGTAATAAAAAAAGAAATGTTCGATGGGAACAGTTTTCATCAAGCACACGAGAAAATATGTACTCATACGTGCCCTGTTTCTCTTATTGTTGAGAAGAGACGTAAACAGAGGTTTTGTTAGATAAATGGCCACGGTCTTGGCGATAAACTTGATGACCATTTTGATGAATTGGCTATGAACTTGGGAATTCCCGACAAATTGAAGATTCTTCGAAATTCTCAAATTTTTGCAACATTTCTATCAGAAGAGAAGTTACGGATTCTACATGAATTTTTCTTGTAATGCCACACCCGATTGGGACAGCTGTTTATTTACGGAGGTACTGAGATAAAGCAGTAAGCCTTTGAAGAGCAAAGCTCCCGTGCTCTTCAAAGGCTTTGGAGTTTTGTTTGCAGTGCAAGTAATAAGCTGGTGAGCTGAATGTTATTTAAAGGGGCCAGTACAATTATTAGTTGTAATTTATTATCTTGGTTGGTTGGTTTTTATTCACGTCTCACTGGGAGCAACACGATGACTAATGGCTACAGACCTCGTAATTTTGAAACTCGGTCAAGCGACGAGGACGATATACAAGTTGGCACCTCCCTCTCCTACCTTCCATACCATGCCAATGGGAGGACTTTGAGCCTCGACAGATTTGAAGGACATCAGCCACGCTATACGGTGGGTCTGTTGTGACATCAAGGTTCAAATCCACGACTCATGAAAAACGCCGGCCGCAAGTGCGGAACAATGACCACTACATTACCACGGTCACAATTTGCTACCTGTTTGTGTTGCCAATCTGTTGAAGTGCTTTTTTGTTCCTGTGATGTCATTAATCTGAATAAGTTCTGCTACCTGTTCTTCTCCTTTTCTGAATATTTGTGAATTAAGCGTCATTCTCCATTATCCTCCTTGCTGGACTGATTTCACTGTATACCCACGGGACAATTTTTGTAATAATAAGTAGATAATTAAAATCTTATATCTGACGCTCTTCGTTCATTTCTCTTTATTAGCTTTCATATATTGCTTTTTGCATACGTTTGAAGGGCTTCTATTGATACCCCAAGAAAGTGAAAATGCAGCACCATTTGGTCCCTCCACTTGGCGTGATTTAAAAAATCGCTAAATTGGCGAGTTTCTCCGGCTAATCTCAGGATTGCCGTGTATAACGGTCATGTTCAAGAAGAAAACGAGAGCTACCACATTTGACAGAAATCATTGCTAACAAAATATTCCATCTCCAAGTGATAGAATGAAACCGAATTCCAATCGGTGGTCAAGGGGAACTATGTTTAATTCTTATCATCAATTACATTTTTGAGGCATTTGATTTAGAAGTCTTGATCAAAGTTTTATGTTCCGAAACGTTATTTTTTAATTAAAAATAAATTATCAAGATACATTTTATAATTCTAAATATTGACAACTAGAATTTTGATTTTTTTAAAACATTTCTTTTTGCCTCACAAGGTAATTATCGATAAATAAGAGTAATTTCATTTTCTGTAAATTTTTTAAGAATTGCATATGTCCATGTATAAGCCGAGAATTTTCGGAATTTTTTTTCCAAGCTAAATTCCGGGTGTCGACTTACATACTGATTCGCTAGTTTGCAAAAAACGCAGATAATTTACCGTTAGACGCGCGTCTGCGATAAATCGTCAAACATAGCACGTTTTTACCTCATATGTGTAAACATATCTTAGTATATGATAAAAATAATTCTAAATGAAATGATCATTCATTTTTATGAAAATCATTTGTTTTATTTTCGGAAGCATTTGCATTAATGGTTTGTTGAATGGTCGCCAAAAGTTACACCATAAATAATAGTACAATACCAAAAACCCAATAAGCGTGGAAGAGGAATTATTTTAATTTTTTTACTTATGTTTTGGGTGTTTTTAATAAAACCGGAAAATAAGTCATATGAATACTTTAAAATCGTGTCAGAATCCGGGGATCTGAATCATTCATCAAATTCACTTTCACTCATTGGAATGTCTGGATGTCTATCATCATTTTCAATGCTTTCCGTACTAGATTTTGTATTCTTTTCATACACAGTTTTTTTTCATTTCGGCTTGTATACAGGATGTGAATTTTGGATTGATTTTTGAAAAAAAAAAAGGAGGGGGAAACCACACATTCGGCTTGTATACGGATTGGCTTACTTTCAGAAATATACGATAATTTGTTTCTCCCTTGTATTTTTTTAATAAATAAATAATATGTAAATTAATGATTGCATTACTCAATCCATAAGAAGGAGACAATCATTTTACTTACAAGTCAATATGCAGGGTTATTCAAAATGAATCATTCGATTTCAAAACTCCATATTCTCAAAAATAAACGTCACAGAAATACATGAACACAAAGGAAAACTGTGAAAATTTTATATTGTGAAAAATAAATGGCCCTCATATGTTCTTCGTGAAGATGTTCACCAAACCTGTATCATATACTTTCACGGAGTTATCACACTGTTGGATCTGTCACAATGAACTAGATGATTTAATTCTACACAGCTGGCCACCTAATTCACCTGGAATCCGATTTCTTCCTTTAGTGGTTTGTAAAAGATAAAGTGCAGGTACGACCATTACCCACAAATTTAGGTGAACTTAAACAGTTGATTTCTGCTTCTGCACAATCATTACCACTGATTCTATACAACTTGTTTGAGAAGAAATTACATATCGAATTCACATTATACATGTAACTGAAGGAAGTTATCGAACACTTGTAAAAAATAAATTTTCGTATTTCCATTTTGTATCTATTTATTACTTTTCATTCTATATCGTTTATTTACGAAAATAATGAATTTAGAAATCGGATGATTCATTTTAAAGAATCCTGTACAGAAAGTTGTTTTTCGAAGGTAATTTCTTGAAACGAAGTTTGTTTATTAGAATGTCTGGATTTTGTCTGGATTTGTTGTTTATAGTTGTTATAGATAACCTCAATTTTCAAAATATGAAATATACTTGAAATTTTTGCTTCGTTCATATTCATTCCTCCATTTCTTTTCTTTTTACTTGCTCATATTTCCTTATGAAATAAAATATCTGATAGTCTGCTGATATCCAATGTACGAGGCATGTAAAAAAATAAAGGCACTGGTTTTTTTTATAATTTTTCTTCAATTAAAATTACGATTTCGCATTGTCTCTTTCAAAGTAATTGCCTTGAGAGAAGACAGTTTTTCCATTAATCATCGCAGTTCTGGGTACTCGGATACTGAAATTGCTTTCAGCTAGTCGGTTACAGTGATTTTAATGTTCTCTAGTGTTCGCAAATAAAGTCTTTTAATACGCTCTTATCGGCTCTACTATTCATGTTTCTCTTGTATGGGCGGCTACTCAAAGAGCGCTTTGCTTTATTGGGCGACAAAATGAGAGAAAAAAAATGAAATTTTACCTCAAAGATAACTATTGTTGCTCTTTATTTCTTACCGTTATTGTTGTTATGTGGTTCGGTATAAATCGTACGAACAGACCGAAAATTTCGTTCGTAAAGTGAATACATTGTAACTAACTTTAATTTGAATTGATACGTTTCGAATTTATTGTATTAATTACGTTTACAATAATGAGATGAAACAAAATTAATCCTTCTTTTTCAATTAATATAAATTAAGTTTGCATTATTTCAATTTTCTACTATAAAGAAATTTTTTCTAGTTGGTGGTGGTAGGCACCACCTGAGGGACATTTAAGTGCGAGTCTCTGTTGGTAATCACCGTTGTGAACGTGTTAAAGTGCATCTTCAATCTTGGGAATAGAAAAAATGCGCATGGACACAAGTTTAGAGAACCACTTTTCGTTTTGTTGAAAAAGGTCTGGAAACTTAAATATAAAGTCAGAAAAAAGACTCCAGATGCTAGTTAAGAAAAGTTTAGTTAGAAATAGAATTTGAAACCCATGTTTCAAATTCTATTCCATCTCATTAAGTTTTTAATAAATTTTCATGTGAAAAATTGACAGAGTCAATAGCAAACAGCTCCTTCCAATATTAATGTACTATTTTCAAGCTAAGAGATTAGTGTTTATTACGAGTGATACATTATTTATCAAAGTCTCACTTAAGAAATTAAAATATTTTTCCAAATATTTGTTTTGGTAAAAATCTTTTCACATCGGCTTTGAATGTTTGATATTGGCAACTTAAGCGGTTGCCAACAGTGATTTAAATCAAATATTACGCATAAGTTAGCATATGGTTACCATTAAATTCAAATTAATTTATCATTATTATTGGCAAAAGAAATAATCTACATGGTTTTTGATATCTTATCAGAATTTCATTTTATTTTTTATACTTAATATTTAAAAATTGTTTACTTTATAGCTCCCATATACTCACCATCTAAAATTCGAGAAAATAATAATATTCTACTGTATTTGCAACTCTGTTTTGTGTGTCAGCAACTATACTATTTCTAGTAAATAAAAACGTATTTTCAACAAGATCATTTACCAAGGAACATAAACATATTTACCGAAGACTCTTATAAGAAAGAAAAAAATCGTTTGGTCTCCAGAAACAAGCTTATAGTTTTTACTTTTAATTTGTGCTACAGCATCTTGGAAGATGAATTGTTATGATGACGTACATGTTCCATTGAACAACAATCCGCTATTTCAAAACTAGATTGGGGAGATGCAAATAGATCGAAAACTTTCCTTCTTTAAAACTTAGATAAGGCTGCATAAAGACATATTTAATTTATTTACATTAAAATAAATACAATAATCTAGATTTGTGAGAAGATTCGTAAAAGTTCCGCAAGATTAACAATAGTTTCTCGAGTTAAGAATATCCGACAGATGGAATCGTTAAAATTAAAAGTTTTTAGTGCCAGAAACGTTAAACATTAAAAAATTTTAATCAAAACTTTAATTCATTTTCGTAAGACTTAATTGATGGCCTAAAGAATCATAAGGAGCTTTAAAACAAAGTTTCTTTTTCTCTGAATAAGAAACTTTTTTCTGTTTCTAAAATACTGATCTGCGTTTCTTCTTATTTTTAGAGCACCAGTTACGAAGGTGTTACACAACTAACCAACTTGAACAGAAAGATATTTTTTCTTTAACCTAGTAGCTAATGGCTGTATACAACTTGTTTAATTAATCATGAAAGGAATTTTTGTTTTAGTCAATGATATTATGGTAAACCGAGCACTTTTCAAAATTTTATCGTAAAAATTTCTTCGTATGTGTTTGATGCTATCTTTCACCAGTAAATGTACTTAATTTTAAAAACTAAAATTTTACTAAATTATAAATTTCTACTAAAATTTTGTTGGATTGAATTAAAACATATATAAAGATTAATTCATTTTACATTGTTCGTTTCACAATAATTACATTTGGATGAAAATATATTCTATGTAATAATTATTCATTTGCTTTAATTTTAAATATATTTAGCTTAAAATATATTCAATTAAATAATTTATCGTTTTCTTTAATTCTAATATTTAATTCAATAATTTAATAATTATTTTTTTTAAAAAAATTATTATTATTATTATTATTTTGTATTCTTAGAACACCAGTTTCAAAGGTGTTACACAACTAATCGACATGAGAACAGAAAAAAAATCCTTTATTATTATTATTTTGTTTTTGATATATAACCCGGTAGTTCAAGAACTTTGCATGAGTGGAGACCATATCGCAGCTAGAGCAATACAAGTTTATGGTATCTATCAAAAAATAAAGCTCTCCGATCTTCCCTGCTGATTCCCAGAAGTGGACTTTTTCGCCACTAGCATATATTTCGAAAACGCGTTTATGACCAAAATAAAATCCCATCTTTTCACATGAGAAAAAAGGCAAAGAATTCGGAATTTAGAGTTACGAGACAAATTCGTGACTCGTTAAATCAATGAAAATCTCAAGTTCCAAGATTCGCACAAAGGCAGAGCAGAAATTATCTAGCAGTATAATACACTTTTATGTAAATCGTCGTGGCTGCTCTGCAAAGGGTGAAATTTTTTATATCCATAAATTATTGCTGCCATTACAAAGATGTAATTACCCTATTTTCTACCATTTAGAATGTTCCATTAAGAAGTTACTAGAACCATACACATTTCTTACAGAAACTGTTCGAAAAATTTTGGTTTTTGTTATTCGAATATCTGAAAGACTTAATGAAGCACGTTAAGTTGAAAGAAGGTATTAAATTAAATATAGGTGTGTATGCCTCACAAAGTAAATTATTTCTGGACTTACAAAAGGACATTTCATTTAATGTTCTAAATAGCCATTATTATGTTCGATATATCGCTGGGAATCATTACCATTATTGTTAATATTTCTACGATCTGTTTGGTTGTAAATTGGATTCACAGCTGATTGGACGTTACTTCGAATCTCTTTCTTCTAAAGGACATTGCGTAAGATGGGCTAATGCACGTTAAATTTGTCGGCCTCGAAGACCTTGAGCCAGCGTGCAGTGGATGCAGAGAATTGGATGCCAAGTCTTCTGTGAACCTCATTATCTGATTGGAATTTAAAATTACGAGGCGAGTTGGGGATTTTTATTAAGTCTTTCATATGCAACTGGCATCAACTAACAAGCAGATAATTTTTCATCCTGTTTACTTGTATAGACAACAAAAAAGTTAACTCAGATTAATCGGGATATCTTTAAATTCACTTTACAAGAAGAAGAAGGAAAAAAAAGAAGGAATGTTTTGAAACATTTTGTACTTTTAATTTTTAAATCACTCATTGTTGTGTGTGACGTTTATCATTCTTCAGATCAAATTAAAATTGATTTCATTCAAAAAAAATTATCACTTTATTAATTCTGTTATACATATAGTTTAGAATTTTGAATTGCTTTATTATTAGAAATGCAAGAGGACCTGCAATCTTCATTTTCTTCGCAAATTTATATTACCTCTTTTTTCCCACTTCTTTTTAAAACGCAGCATATTTTAACATTTTTGGTCATCAAGTGCAGAAATTTTATTAATTAAATGCATTTCAATTATTCAAATTACACGCTGCATCATTTTGGCTCCTATCAAACTGAAACAGATAGTCAGTAAGGGCTTGAAAAAGAATTGATGAATCCATTTATGTTCTGGAAGTTATAAGTGCGCATTAAAATGTAAATGTATCCCTCAGATCAGCCTCAAAATAATTTTTTAGTCGAGCAAAAATGCATCACGATAAATAATGTCAAATAACTGTGATTATTAAATTTTTAAGTCCTATTATTTTAAAATGATGTACTACTTTTTATTGCACTAAGCCTCCCTTTTGTGTGTGGGTTTATTATTAGAAAATTTATTGAAATCACTATATGTATTCTTTACGTTTTAAAACTAATATAAATCACATTTTTAATGATACTTTCAACATCTAAATTTGTCAATTATATTCATATGAACTCTTATAATAGTCTATTCCTGAGAATTTTATTTCTATTTTATAGAAAAAGAAATAAAAAATATCTTCTTGTACAATACTTTCCTTGCATGGTTTACTATCTGAATATAACATAATATAATGCTAAATCTTATTTTAAGATTCGTTGAGAATGCAATATAAAATTTTAGATAGTAAAATAAGATTTTGATATGATGCATTTTTCATGGTTTTAAAATTTAAAAAAAAAAAAAACATGCAAACACTTTTTTATTGTTCATAACATTGATATAATAAACGAATTTCTAGAAATTATTTGTGAAGCTTGTGATACACTGTTTTATGTTTATCAAGAATGAATATTTAGTATAGCATTCGAAACCACATTGCATTCAAAGAAAAATGACCATTTTATTGTCAATACATCAATTATTTCTTGAGCCATACGACCGTTATCAATCTCCGAACACAAATTTCCCCAAAATAGAAGCGAAAAAGCGAAAACAAGAAGTAGGTTCTTTGAGAACGAACGTTACAATCACACGCAATTTATTCCACTAATGCGAAGAACAAAAGAACAGATGCGACGATTTATTGCAGCCATTTTCATCTTTTCGTGCGTTGTCCTGACGAAATATCAAAAATGTTAATGAGGTTATTTACTCCGCTCTGTTCAGATTCTTCCCTTGAATATTGGAACAAAAATTTCTCGTATTATTTATTTAGGAAGAAGAGATTCAAATGAACTTTCGTTTTCGCAAATGTTTGTCATTGTTACTGGTGAGGCCGTATCAATTTCTGGAACAAAAAAAATGTATGAATTGGTAAAATATTTTACAAAGTAGATAGGAATAACTTGAAAAAAGAATAAAATGGAATATTTTGCTCGCAACATTGTTAAATCTCAGTTGCGCTACTGAAAGTATAAGAAATAAGTGAGCCAATGTGTTTCGACACATATTAAATCGTATTTAATTTCCATAACAATCTTTAAAATATGAACTTTGCTAAAATGCCGAACAAAATTAAATTACTTCAAGAAGTGATAGAAATATATAATGAATACATATTGAAGTTAAGAATGGGAGAGAAAGAAGCTGCAAGAAACAATATGAGGAAATTGAAACACAAGCTCCTTAAACTGAAGAATCGGTATTATTCCTTTTCAGATTTAAATCTAAAAAAAATTAATTATTATCTGAATGAAGAATATATGAAGCTGATTTATAAATTATCTGAAAAGAGGTGGATGATACTAAAAGTTAATAGATGTATTAACAAGGGAGAACAAATTTTATTAATTCCTGTTTCTAAATTCATGAAAAAAAAAACAGAATGATTGGCAAATAAGTGTGTTAGTAATACTAAGTACAGGTGTTAAAAAATTATGCTTTCAAACACTGTATTAATTTATAGAAGTGAAGCATTTAATAAAATCAGATTTTTAGTAGGAAAGGTGTCCTTCAGTTATTCAAGAAAATGTTATGTTTCTAACCAGTAACAATCCTAATCAAAAGCTCGTTTTAGACTTACACTTCTGACGAAAGTAGGAAAGAAATATTTTTTCAAAATTTTTAAAAAAAAAAAAAAAAAAAAAATAGCCAGATTTTATTCAACAAGGGGAATAACTTATTGAGGAACAGAATAATAATTCTGAAAAATGTTGAATGTTAAAAAAGTAATTTCGAAAAAGTATAATTATATATCTTATTAATAAAGGCACAGTTGAATGCAAATTTTAAGCCTTTGTGCAATAAATATTTGTAATATTTAAGAGGATTTGAAAGCTCTGTATACTTTAATGTAAAACACAATTTTGATACGAAAATTTTATTTTAGTCGTAGAGAATATATTGTTTTTCAGAACAAATAGAGAAAAAATAATCTGAAAGAATATCTTAAATGTTAAAATAAAATTTTTAGGAGTATTACAGTTCGCAGGAAAAATACGAGCACAGATTTATTTAATATTTTCTTCTGGATAAGTTTTCAGTTAAGAAGCAAGTAAAACTAATCCTTAAGTGGGATATAATTTTAACAAAATTTAATGCAAAAATGAAATTGATTTAATTTTTAAATTCCGTGTAAAAACATATTAATTTAGAAAATAAATTTAGATGTTGATTTTTGTTCTAAATCATGTATAACGCATGTACATTCGAATATGCATCTTGAATTAAAAATATTAGCTGTACATAATAAATGAATAAAGTGTGCTGTTTCATATAATTATTTTATTTAAAAATTCTTTAAACATTTATTATTTTCCAGTTACAAGTATAATATTAAGATATAGAATTTAGACTAAATTAAAAGTATTTAAGTTACTGCTTCCTCTTATTTTTTAAATTGATCACACGATAACTTCTCAGAATGTTAATGCTATAGTTTTTGCCCGAACTTAGTTTTCAAAAAACTGTCATAAAATTTTTTATCGTCAAAGTTTTTGTATATATATGTTTGATGCCTGCTATCACCAGTAATGAATTTAATTTTCAAAAATATGTCATGATAATTTATCCTAATTTTTTGTTGGATCGAAATAAAACATTTATAAAAATTAATTCATTTTATGACAGCAATTATTATATTTAGCTTAAAATATATTCAATTAAATAATTTATCGTTTGCTTTAATTTTAGTATCTGAAAAGAATATTGTTGTCTACTTCAATATTTTATCATTTTCTTTAATTTTAATACTTAATTGAATATTTAAATAATTAATTTAAAATTAGTTTGCATCTTTGGTGGCTAAATCTGTTCTTTGCAAAATTTTGTATGAGCTATTAAAGGAGTTTTCATACTTCAGATAGTTTTAGGAAAGTTTTTTTTTATTATTAGCCACCCAAGGGGCTATTGTTTTAGTTGGATCACTTTTGGCGTACCAGATCACTTTTCAATTTTTTATCTTTTACTTCAATTTTAATTATATATAGCTTCAATATATTCAATTTAATCATTTATCGTTTCCTCTAATTTTAATAACGGAAAAGCTTACGACTGTGCATTTTCCCTATATTTCATCGTTTACTCTAATTCATATATTTAATTGAGTAATTTAATAATAATTATAAAAAAAGTGAACCTTTGGTAGCTAAATCTGTTCTTTGGAAAAAACCTTTTTAAAGTTTGCTTTAACTAACATCCTAAGATGAACCGAGACACATCTTTAAGTTTTCTTTTGTTTTCACATGTTTATGTATCACCTATATCATTTGCTTGTAGCCCTTTTGCTCGTAAAATAAATCCAGAATTTTCAAATAAGTTCGTACAAGAATTTTTAGTATGACATTAATAAGAAACCAATGACTGGTGAATGTATTAAGAATTCGAAAATTTTAATGTCAACAATAATGCTTGGGAAAAGCTATTAGGATTTCAAATATGATTTTTAAAATGTGTTTGAAATTTGTTAAAAAAATAATTATTAACTTATATGATATTTTAATAAAATGCGAAATACAGTCGCACTGTGTCTCTTGGGATATCACTCCTAAACATTTAGGTGTCATAATTCTTTTTTTAAGACTTTAGATTAATTTTTGTTCGAATGACGTCATGACTCCCTGTTAAGAGCAAAAATTAACCCCGTTTTTTTCTTTTTATTTAACATAAATCAATCATCATTTCAATATTCCAAGTTGAATTATTTTGGTGAAAGATTATTTTTAAGATATCGTGGTTAGTGAGATTGGCTGTATTTTCAACTATTTTGTATTGGTCAAATTTTAAGAGCTATAAAGAATTTTTCTTGTATAAGTGATTTTCGCTACAATTAAAAAATAATGTAGAACAAATGTAAACAGAAACAAAAAGTTTTTACAGTGGAGGAAAAACATGAGCCTGTTAGGGATCTAGTTATTGAGGATCTAGTTGTTGTCGAAAGCTTCATGGATTCTAATTAATGAAAAGCCGAAACAATATTGGAAATGACAGGTCAGAGAAATTCGTGATAAAGTAACATATTAAAACAGCTGTAGATCAGCTTCTAAATAAGATAGAAACAAATTTCAAACAAATTTTTAAAGTTAAAAAAATGAATTTAAATATGAAATGAAAAAGAAAAATCCATATATTAACTAAAAATTGAATTTTAAGTGTACTGTCATCTTAAAATGTTTTAATCGAACAGAGGTCAAAGCAAAGCATTCAGTCAGACTGTACTTGTTTAGAAACCAAGTACAAACATTACAAAACTCGCGAAAACTATTACCGAGTCTGGGACGGAAAATGATGTCTGCAGGTAAACACTCTGTCTTAATTTAGTAAAGAGAGCTCCACCCTTTGAGAGATTAACTACACAGATAAATTATAGGGATAAAAGATTTGGATACTACATCATTTTATTACCTCAGCATGATCAATATTCGAGGTATAAACTTTGAGCAACAGGGAATGATTACTAAGAAATTTCTTTTTGTAACTATTGTCCAGTCACGGCATCAACAATAAAAATAGAAGTTTCATAATAGATAAAACGGAAAATAAAATATTTAATGGGTTTTAATCTGCAGCGCATTTCAGCACTGTGTCAATTAGTTGTTGGAAATAACTTAGAAAAATGTGAATGAGAATTTTACAACGGAATTTTCTAAAAGTTCGTAATAATTAACTGGAAATATTGTAAAAAAAATTATTGTTATGTTTTATTATTATATTTTTTTATATATGTATTTTTTTCAAAGAATGTATGTTTTCTATAAAAAAAAGAATCACTTTTTAAACCATAAAAATTTATAGCTACTTTTCTATGCAATTAAGACGTTACTATTACAAACTTTTATTACGATTATTGCATCAGTTTATTGATACTTTGTTCTTTCTGGCACATTTGTCATCAAGGCAACAAACTTGGCATTTTTCTGACTAGTTTTAAGCACATTTTACTGATGGCACTTTCTTGAAACAATCGAATGATTTTTTTTCTTCTTCGGATAGAACATCCTTTTGTGAAGGGCGAAGACAGTAACAGGTATCGAGTTTTTGGTTAAGTAAAGACCTTAGTACCTCAATTGAACCATTAAATTACATGACTATTTTTCTTGAACTTAAACTTAACATTTACACAATTAAAAACGTTTGGAAGTGAAGTTACAATATAAGAACGACAAGGAAAAATTTTAGAAGCGAATATTGAAAGTTAAAGCTTTCAAATTTAAGCATAAAGGCTGTTTTTGACGATTTTAAATTGTATTTAAGCTGCAGGAAAACATTTAATGAAAGCTTTTGTTCACATTACTATATTTTATCATTGTAAAACCAACATTTAAAACGACTATTTGATTTTAACTATTTTAATTTAGAAACCCAAACTGAAATTTGCTGGGTTAGATGATAAATTCAGAGTAATATAAAAAGTCCTATAATGGCTTCATAATATGAACCAGTAGTAGAATTTCAGCCGTTTCGGAGCAGAAAAATTATTAAAGAATTTTCTTTAGGAAATTTATTACAGCTGATCTCAGCGAGATTGTATGTCAGCACATTTCTCAAAAACTCGTTGGTTATCCGGAATTTCAATAATTAACTAGTAATTTTTTTAACTTTCGAAAATTTTTTGAAGTAATTTAAAGTTGATTCAATTTTTAATCGCTATAAATTGTTTTCGGTAACTATATAGTTTTCCAAATCTCATAACTGAATATTTGACCATGAAAAGTGATCGAAAATTCTTGTATTTTTTACCTTGGCGTAATTCTATGCTTGGCGCGTGCCAAGCGGCTCTTGTATCTTTCCGCTGGCATTAAACTAGTAACACTAAACGCATGTCCATTCTTTAATATATTTGATATTCCGCTTACTTTCAATGCATATGGGTGCACAAGGTTAATAAATTGTGTTAATAAATCTTTCTATTGAATATAAAAGAGAGTACTTTCCACTCATTTCATTACATTTGAGTTATCAATCACAAGAAGTGTGTACTATTTGTTATAATATATCAAATCTTGCTTATGCATATTTGTATATTATTATACGGCACGAATAGATACTAATTAAATATTCAAATGTATAACGTTTATTTCATATTAGAATATTTGTTCTATGTAAAAATGTAAAAAAAAAAACATATTATATGCATTTGTAAATATTAAATCCAAAAGAGTTCGTAAATATATTTGTGCTTGTATTTATTTATCAATTGCTTCAGTAGTAAAAGCTTTATATTCAAGGAAATGCTCAAATTTATATAAATTTAAAGAAGTATAATTTCATAAGCAACTTCACATTTGCAATAATTCTAGGTAAGGAGAGCATTCGAATGTTAAATGAGCCAATAAGAAACTAAATTTTTAAACAAGAAAAATTGTTTGATTTTTAGCATCAGAAGAACATTTTGAATAGTTATTTTTCTAATTTAAAATGGCAATTAATAAATTATATTTTTTTTTCTTCTTAAAACTATAAAAACTTGGTTTTTCTTTTAAAAAAATTTTGATGTGAGTATCGATTATTAATCAAGCTCGTTTCGACGTTCTTTTTTTCTTTCTTTGTCTCTAATGGCATTTCCGCTGATTTTCTAATTTTGTCATTCGTGATTCAAATTCTTTTCACTCCGGCAATGTTTTTATTAAAGTAATTTGAGGAAATCAATATACAGAAATTTGTGCAATTTTGTAATTTTGATTCCTCTGCATTCGTGCATTTATTTCATTTTTGTCCACAAATGTGTTTATTTTACAATTAAATTGCGTAACATTTTTTTCTCTTATTCATAAATAAGATTTGTGTAACAATTTGTTGTCTTGAATTTTGCATTTTATATTTTATTTCTTATTCTTATGCATGAAATCTTAAGAATTGTACATAACGCTTTTCATTTAGAGTTTTATGGGGAAAAAAGCATTTTTCATCCTCGTCTCTTATCTTCATCGTAAGAATAACTGAAACAGACATCTTTATAATGATGATTGAAACACGAATTATATTTTGAGGAGTTGGATATGTTTTGAATATTCTTTTACGTTTGAATTACGTGCTTAGTCATCTCAACAGGGGGTTCTGTTAGCATCTCCTTGAAATATATTTATCATGTAGTCCGGTGTACAACGCGTACCTATGATTTTAAAGCTACAGTTTTTAATTTTTAAGTGCTTTCCCGTATAATGCGCACACTTTTCTTTACGAATCTGAAATGTACATTTGCGATTCTCTGATATTTTGAAGTTATCTATTGAAAGCATTTTCGCAGGTTTTCCAACAATGGTATACAGACTTGGCAAGCAATAAGGGGAACAATATATGTGTGAAAAAATGCTTGAGGGAGTAAATAATTCTGCAAACAAGGTGGGGTTTTATTCTGTGCAGATGGTCACAATAGTTTTTTTTCTAGGTTGACAAATTTGTTTAAGATCAAACTCTTCTGACCCGAAGGAATTCGTGGAATTAGGAGTCAGATGTTTCTTCTTTCTCCAATCGTTTGAAGCTTTGATTTTGAAGTGAAATAAATTACATTTGCTACAGTCGAAATGCATTTTATCTCGAGTTTCTTTGTTTCATGTGAAACGAAACAAACACAAAGCTGGTTACAAATGAAAAGCCGTTGAATTTACGAAAGAAAACGGAAATCGTGCAACAGCAAGGATATTTGGTGTTGGTGAAAGTTCCATACATTAATGGAAAGTAAATAAAATCACAGTTATTAATATGCCGAACATAATTAAAATGATGAGAAAGGGGGGAAATAGATCTCATAAAAACAACAGATCACGAAAAATAACACTTCACCTCAGTACTTTCCTGCTCAACAGACGGAACAAAATTAAAATCCATGGTTACTTTTAAACGAAAAATGATACCGAAATGTAATTTGTCAAGTGGTGTTTTCATTCATGTTCTCGAGAAAGGTTGAATGGATGAAAACAATGTAAAAAGGGAGATAAGATATATTTAGCAAAAGTGTAAAGAACCCAAAAAGAGTTTTTTAGTTTGGGATATGTGCAAATCCCATCTAACGAATAACATAAAGAAATTGATGAAAGAGTGTTTCACACACATGACAGTTATTCCAAGCGGTTTATCGTCATTAGTTCAGCCTTTAGACGTGTACATCGATTAACCATTCAAATCAAATTTAAAACGACATTGAAATATGTGGTGGTTAGAAAGTGAAAAAACATTTACAAAAGGATACCAACTGCGTCATACCTGTCTAGAAATAGAGCCTGAGTGGGTAATAAAAGTATGGAATGAAATTAAACCTGACATATATAATTCAAAAATCATTTTAAAAATGCCGTATATCTAACAATCTAGACGGAACTGAAAATTATTTTTCATTTATGGATCAGAGTAACAAGGATGGTGAAGATGAAACAGCATTCGATGAAAGGCCTGAAGAAATAATGGAGAACGAATATATGATAAACTTTTCACGTTATCCGATAATTAATTTTTTAAAGTTCATGAGGTTGTCCTTTCTTTTAAATAAGCAACATGTAGATACAAGTAGAAATTTAATTTTTTCATGCCCATATTTTTTTTAATCAATTATTTTTACATCCGGTGTATAATGCACATCCTCAAATCTCAATTTTACTTTTTGTTATAAAAGTGCGCATTATACACTGGAATATACGGTACATACACACACACACACACACACACATATATATATATATATATATATATATATATAATGAGAGTGAGTTATAAGTGAGAAACAAAAAAGATGTCTATCCATATACAGGCTTAAATTCTTGTTCAAAACTTAAACTGGGTTAAAATAAAATGCTAAACTGTCCCAATTAGACTGAATTATATTTTTCTGTATAATCGATAAATTATTAGATTATAAGAATTTTCGTTTGTAAAACAACACGGAATACCTTGTATGTTACATAAATAACTCCATAATTGTTAAGCTTCTTCACGTTTACCTGAAAGTTAAAAAAAAATATGTTTTTTACAGTATTTTGTTTTCGACTTGGATCGCTGTGCTCTAAAAATTGAAACTAATGAAAATGAAACCATCTATCAGTTGCTATTTTCTTTGCAACTGAATGTACTATCTTTTTTATTTCACAAATTTATTTAACTTCCCTTTAGTTTCGGTAATTATCTCATCATTGTGTTTGAAGAGGAGGGGGGCTCGTTTCCAAAATATTTTCTCGCTGACAAGGACGTGGTAAAATTAAGAAAAGAGGGAGGGAGAGAACACCTGGCATTTTTCTTGATTAGAGAGAACTCTTGAGGAAGTTTTTACAGAATCCAGAATAAGAACCGGTAATAAAAGATAGGGTGATGCAGATATTTAAGGTTATCACGAAGATAAATCTAGTACTCTTTCAAATCACAATGATAGTTTAAAATACTTGTGGTTAAACTAAAAATGAAGAAAAGCATTTAACGACAAGGAATTCGTAAAAATAAAATTAAAATTCCACTGAAGCGTTTCCGAAAAGAATAGATAGCGGCGAAAAATAAATTTGCAGACCTGTTTGTAGTGAAAGTAGTCATTATCAAAGGCTTGAATAACGGAAACTTTTCAATTGAATTGGATACAAATAACCCGGCTTTGTTACGTGGCGAAATAAGAATGTGAAGGAAGTGAGAATCGGTTAAGGTTCTACGATGGATTTAAAAGGGATAATTGTGTTCATGATATAGGGTAAATTTTCTTCAAATTCTTATAATACAGAAAGTCTGAGTAACTGAAACAAAACAATTGAATTTCTCAAAACTATACATAGAGAAATTTGATGAAACTATAATATTAGTTTTTCTAAATTAGAGAACGGGAATCCGTAAACACGTTAATTGATATAATGAAACTCTAACAAAGGTAAGTAAATTACTGAAAAAAATACTCCTTCATCTTTAAAAAATGATTTTGATTGATTCTTTATTAAATTCGCAATTACAAGCAACAATAGAGATGTTGGTGACGAATGTCGTAATTTTGAGTCTCGATCGAGTGGAAAGGTCGACACCTGAGCTGACACTCCACACTTCTGATTTCCACACCATTCCAAAGTGAGGACATTGAACTCCGACATATTTAACGTGCATCAGCCCGCTTTACTCCATATCTTTAGCAGCACCAGAATTCGAACCCTCTGCTTAATGGAAATACAAAGCCGACCTGGAAGTCATGACCATGACTAATAAGCTACTGCAACCACTCTTTAAAAACGAAGACTAAACAAATACTTAATCAAATTACTCCGAATTTACAAAAAAAAAAAAAAAAAAAAAAAAAAAATCTTGTTTACTTTTCTAATAACAATTAATTTCTTTTAATTTGGAGGAAGAATGTAACCAAAACCAAAATTAGCAAAACTTATTATGGTTTCGTATTTTCATGAGAATATATGTTGTGGTATGACTTCTTAAAGAAAATCTATATATCCTCTACCCTACGCATTTCTTTGTAAACACCTGTTATATAGAATATTATGACCCAATGCGAGCATGTTTTCTTTGTGAATCTCTATAGTTATATAATGTACAAAAACATCGACAACACCTGAATGTTCAGATTTAGAATATTGTTTATTTTCATTGTCTAGTTTATGAACATGTTTGATGGGGAAAGAAACCACCACGTTCTTCCATAAGGTTTTCTCTGATGATATACACGAGTATATCAAAACAATGTTTAGAACGATATTCATTATATCTTCGACTGCAAAATAAAGATCATTTCAGAGACTCTTTCAAAAATTCAGAGTGTTAGCTAAATACTAAACAAGATGATGTATTCATTCGAACAAAGATGGAATCTGACTGCTAAATGAATCATCCTCAACATCACGAGCCAATAGACGCATGGTGAGATGTTCTTAAATCAAATGCTGCGAGAAAGGTTATGACTCCACCCATGTCACGTGATTTCCTACTTTTATATTGCTCCTATTTTTCTTTACAATGCTGACGAGCTTTTATAATGTGCACGAGGTCTTATAATGTTTTTATAATGTTCACACTTTTATTTCTTTTTGTTAGCTTCACTATGCAATGTATTTTCATACATTCATTTATATATATATATATATATATACATATATGAAAATGCATTGGAAATAAAAGTTCCAGTATCATGAATTAGGTGCAAATGCAGCGTATTTTTATGTAAATAAAGATTCTTTACAAAGGAAAGTATAAATATAATTTTCTTTTGGGCATCTTCTAATAAAACTTAACAAAGGTTTCGTTTGCTGTTAATAAAAAGTTAAAGAAACGGAAGTGTAAAAAGTTTTTATGAAATCGTGAGATATAGAACAAGTGAAACCAATGAAAATTCTCCATAATGTCTACGCTCTTCTTATCTTTGTGTTGGTATAAAACATTCTAATACAGCTTAAGAAATGTTCCATTTAACGCAAATTTTATGTAGTGTGATATGTATATTAAAGACTTTACATATCCTGAAAGAACAAATACAATAGGAATTGTTAGATTGCACGATTCTTTGCAAGATGCTGTGACTCGTTTTTCGCTTTCTCCATGAGCAGTAACAGTTTATTTAATTAATAGTATTACGAGATTGCAGTCGGGGAAATGATAAAAGAATAATTTATACGACATTCATGAGATTTATTGCTAATGCTTCACGTGATTCATTTTTTTTTATTGTTCGTTTTATCTTTCGCGAAGAATTTTTAAATTAATTTCTGCATTTGAAATATCATTATAGACCAGATTTTATAATACTATTATTTGCGTTTTAAATATAGTTTGAAAATATTTTTTAATTTAATTTTTTCTCTATTTTTCAATTATTCGAGTATCGTTAGGAGCAAAACATTCTATATTGCTGATTCATTTTCATTTCTCCATCTGATTAATTTAAAATTAATTTAACTACGCACAAATTTTTTCCAACTCCAGAGAAGTATTTCGAAAATGAATATTATTTCATGTATAGAAAAAAAAATATTGATTTCGAAATGCAAGGAATTTTCTTGCGAGAAAATCTTAATGAATTTAAGAGAAATGAACCAATTATTTATTAAATTCTTATTAGATTCAGCTGCATTTTTTCAGCTATTCTTTGCATTATTATAATGGTAATTTTTATGCCTTATTTCAGTGTTAAAAAATGCTTACATTATTATTTTAACATCATGTCAAGTTATCAACATACACGTTGAGGATTTTCAAAATATTTAATGTGAACATGTGTAACAAAATCTTTCAGTTTATTACGAAATGCTTTATCAACTTTTATGTTATATATTGTTAAATCACGCGTAATTAGAGGTAAGCAGTTGAGATAATAAGTTGCCTGAAAAAAATTTGCTTACCGAAAATTCGTTAATTGTGTTCATGTTGTGAAGGATATATTTTATCAAGAGATGAGCTTTTATATCCTTCACAACATGTATACAA
>BMAW01051037.1:1019148-1032662 GCA_019974015.1 Nephila pilipes | reverse complement strand
AGAGAGAGAGAGAGAGAGAGAGAGAGAGAGAGGTACATCAGGTGCGGCAATGGCTTGTTAAGCGATTTTCTCTACAAATATCATTTCGAATGTTCCTCTTCATATCACCTCGATGACATAGGACGGCGAGTATGCGGAGACTTTCTTCAACAACCCCTACAGATGTTAAAATGCCTTAATAACAATCTCTTTTGGTCTAATTGAAAGAGCACCACTAACAGTGATCGCACACTTATTTCTGGAATGACAGATAAAGTGCTAAAATTATCACTGTCATTCAAGGTCAACCGACCTCCTTCCCTGATATTTCGGTAAGGATACCTCAGCTGCCGAAATGGTAATATAACCACCAGGAGTTTACCTGTTATGCGATGAGCAGTCTTCCACAATTGCTGGTTTATTTTTGAATTGGCGTCAAGGAAGGTGTGAAAATATTTGGACCCGATAGATTAGAGGCCCTTTCCTTGGCCAGAATATCAGCAATTTCGTAACTATAGAGTCCTATATGATACGGTACCCATTAGAAGTGAATTTCGTATTGCACGAAATGTGTTTGAGAATTTCAGGAATAGGAACTTCAGCTCTGTTCTCAACCTCAGTTTAATTACTTTGGTTCTGGAGGAGAGAGTGCGGCACTGCGATAGTCGGACAAGATTCAAATATCTACCAATAAGGTTTCAGTTTTATTTGTGAATCGGTTCGAATTAAGTCTTAAATTATGGACGCTGGAAGGTTGAGATATACCAACTCATGTCATCTCAGCATTTAACTGTAGTTTCGTGTCCTGTTGTCTGTGTGCCGCTGTGTAACTCAATGAGACAAAAATTTATCCATTTATTAAAAGTTTATTTAATTCTGAAATTTCAGCGAGTGCGTGCCATAAGTTCAAACATTTAATATTTTTCAAATTTAAACCCTGTTATGTTGAGTCATATCGCACGAAACAAATAATTTAAGCTTGTTTGAACCTGTAAACAAATACAAGATCTGCAATAATGCATTTTATACTGTCATTAAATTCTACTTCATAGCTCTATTAGACATCAAAGGAATTTCAGTCCATCTGAAGCGACACACTGCAACTAGAGACAATCTTTACATTTTCTTTAACGATTACAAATTCCGTCTTCGGTAAACACGGGTGAAGCGCCCCCGAGGTATCCTATCGATCATCCTCTATTCTACTTTTTTCTAGTCAATCAATTTTTATCTTTTTCTTTATTTTTTTTTCAGTCTGGATCAGGGGTGGGCAAATAACGGCCCGCTAAAAGTTATTTTGTGGCCCGCCAAGAAAGTCAAAAAAATTTCTCCTTGAACTGAGAGTTCCTTCTTTTACGTAAAATCATTCAAAGCAAAATTACATTTATTCTCAAGGCAAGCAGGAAAAGGCAATTTTTATTCCTTCCCCCTTTCTCAAGAAAACAGAAATTGCTTAACAGAACAGAAATTGTTATGTTAAGATTATGGATCATTTGTAGAGTTCGGATGGGTGGGGGACGAGGTCACAAGAAGAATTCAGGACTTCATGAAAATTGAACTTAAACTCTATTTGCTCTCATATCCATCACTGCTGATAATAACACAGCACCTGAGGAACTTATTGACATCAAGTCAGATCATATTGCGAAAAGAAATGTAAAATGTTGTGACATTAGTAGACTTTTACAGATTTTTTTGTCTGATGAAAACCTTCTGGGAAAATGTCCTCTAATGCTTGTGTTTAGGTCTAAATATATTTCTGTGAAAAGCCTTTATTGTTTGAACATCAACAAGAGAAAATATATATATTCTCTGACAGACTAAGAGGCTATGATGAAAATCTCAACATGAAATCTCGCATCTGATTTCAAAAATTGGAGAAAAGTGTGATTGGGTACATTTGCCTCAATAAACTGATTCTATAATTACATGCACTTGCAGCTGTAAATAATATAAATTAGCTCAATAAATAAATTAAACTGCCACTATTTCATTCAATTCATATATATTGATTTTTGTGGTAGAATTTATTCATTTTCTGAAAAGCAAAGTTAACTAATGAATGCAATCATTTTAAAAGACACGGTTCACCGCTAGCCTCCGCTTCCACAATGACGCCCCCGTGTCAAAACAATTGCCTTCCCCTGGTCTAGATTACAGTTCAATCAATGTTTGACGTAGATAAGTCTGGCACTATAAATTCTGTCACTCACTCATTCTTGAATTACTAATGCTTCGTGCCTGTAACGCAATATCCGGAAGTTGTGTTAAATCTATCTGCTTTTATTTTCCAGTTGACAGTCAGACATATGTCAAAAATGCATCAAGAATCCACCCTTTGCTTCATTAGTACTAAACTAATTGGAAAAGATTTCAGAGGACAGTTGCGTGTCTCGAAACCATTAAGTCAGAAGATTAAATTGATAATTCAGCTGCTCGCTGCTAATTCCGGAACTGTTAATCAATCTAGCATAATAATAGCGCATAGTAATGTATGCGCTAACAAATGGCTTTTCAGTTTTGTTCTTTTTTTTTCCGGCAGATGAGATTTACGGTTTTATAATTCTTTCTTAACCGCAATTTAAGTTCTTTATTCCCTGTGATTCTTTTTATTACATCAATAAGTTACCGATTTATATTACAATGAACTAGTTTATTTCGACGAATATAGTTTTTTAGTGAATTTTTTTTATTACTTCCCTCGCACAACTCTAACCCGTTCCAGAACTTTCTGTCTGCCAACTGATCGTAAAAATCCAATTCTCGCTTTTCATTTAGAGATGTGAACCTCGTAGAAAAAATCTTCAGCGTGTTTAGAGGTGTTTTTACTCGTGGGGATTTTTAAATAACATACGATGTATATATGTAATATTGTTCCTCTGATGAAAGTCATATTGTATTTCCTTAATTAAAATTTCAAAAAAAACTCTACATTAGTATTAAAACTAAACTACAGTAAAGTTAGTATAAACTGTCAAATTTTTCTCCACTGTTTTTATTCATTCAGAAAATAATGAAAGCTTTTATTTTGTAGCTTAAATTTTAAGTTGTATTAGTCAGCCCCTTTATATCCCTCTAACCCCTTCTTGTTTTTGTTATCTGCAAATGTTTTACCCCCCCCTAACACTTTTAATTTTCAATTGCCGCCACTGCGTATAACTATTGCACATGTCAGAGATACATCATTGCACGCCTGTAAACAAAAATGACACTTGAGTTTACGTAACATAAAAATCCTTTTATTACTATATTTATTTATTTATTTATTACGGTCTTAAGTGCGGATTATCGCAAGTCGCTTAGGTCATAAATCGAAGTTGATTGTTTGACCATTTACGTCGCACTGGCAACACAAGAGCTGTGCGTGATAGATCATTTTTAACTTCACTCAAGTGACGAGGAAGGCAACCGAGCTGGCACTTCCGTCTCCTAACTTCCACACCACTCCAATGAAAAGACTTGGAGCCTCAAAAGTTTTGACATGCATCAGTCCCGCTACACTCTTTTAGCGGCATCAGACTCGAATCCACGACTCGACGAAACAACGCCGACTGTAAGTTTGGGACCATGACCACTAGGCTACTGCGGTAACTATAAATCGAGGAATCTGTACATAAATTAATTTATTTAGTATTTTGTAATAGGCATTATTTAAATCAGAATTTTTGTTGGCATTTATTTTTCATTTTGATAAACATCTCGCTGACTGCTTCGTCATCCATGACTTTACTTTTACGAAACATTTCTATTGTTTTTCTCTCTCTTTCTCTCCAAATCTATATAGATCTCTGAGTGAATTTTTTTTCTGAAGGTAAAACATACTTTTTTTCAATTAATTTCAGAATCAATATTGATTACATAGTATAATGCATCATCAGTATGATAAAAACAAAAGACAAATTAGTTTAAATTCTCTAAAAGAAACTTGTTATTATAAAATGTGATTTAAGGTATCCGCCTACCTTCGAAGATGAGTTTTTTAAATAATTGAAAAAAATAACTTTTTGTATGCATTATACTATAAGATATGGCTAAAAACTGGATGGGATCATTTGATTAAAATCGATATTAAATACAAAAAAAAAAAACCCGAGTAATTGGGTTTGATCATTTGATAATAATCAATATTATTATCAATTACGAAAAACCAAGTTACTTGAGAAGATAATTTGATAAAATTTAATATTAAATAAGATAATTGTGTATGAGAGAATTAGATAAGAATCAATATTAAGTACTAAAAGACATTTTTTTCGTACAATTGATATATCAAAACTTTTCAGATATTTTAAAGCGTTATGTAATACTGAATTTATGTTTAAACCTTTTTTTTTATTACATTAGAAATTTGCAATCTGAAAAATTGTTTGGTCTAAAACTCTCTGGAATTAATTTTTTTTTTTTAATATAGCATAAAATTGAAATATCTTAAAGAGAACCCTAGGTCAATCAATAACTGGAACTATTTGTATCTAAAATTCTATTTTGTCATTTGTAAAATAATTTTTCAAAATGATACTGAACTTATTTTTGAATTAGAAGAAACTGATAATCTGAAAAATTGTGTTGACTCAAATTCTCCTGAATTAATTTTTCTATTAAGACATTTTAAAAAATGTAAATGACCTGCAATAACCTCTAGTCACTTGAATTTCTTCAGATCATTTAGATTTATTTGAATCACTATAGAATCTAGTTCACTCAGTAACTGGAAATATTTGTGATTAGAAATTCTATTTTGTAAAGTATATATACATAAAATATTCAAAATTCACGATATATTCAGAAAGGACAATATTGCTCAAAAGGTGCTTGAAAAATTATTGCAATTATTAAAATTTTAAAGTGCTAATGAAAGAAAAAAAGACGGAATAAACTTTTATAGCTCTGAACGTGTTAATAAATTAATTGGATGATAAAATATATTATTAAGTCGCTTCTATTTTGAAATTATTCAGATTAATCGAAAACTTCCCAATTTTGGAGATCATTTCTCTTGAATTATCTGCATCAAACGTATGAAACAAATTACATAGTTTTTGATATTCATCAAGCATATAATGCAATTAAAGTAATAGACCTACAAAAATGACTTTAAACTGTGTGAATTAAGGTTCTTGGAATTTTTCATATTTTCCATCTAAAAACATCTAGGGTCGTAGAAGGCCTGCTTAATAGAGTCACGGACTGGTAATCATTGGGTTGCGGTTTCAAGCCTCGTAAGCCCAAACAATGACTTTCGTCCGAACTAATGGAGACTGACGCATGTTAATTGCATCCAAGTTGCAATGATGTGAAAATGTATAGTAGGATACCAGTTCAAGTACAGATCTCATCATCTGACTGTTCAAAAACTTGTAGCACATAGGCTATTTTGAAATATTTGAATATCAATGAAATAAGCTTAAAGAAATGTCGATAAATAAATCAAAACATTCTGAGGGGTGGTGGGGAATTTGTAGTAACAAGTATATATATATCACTTGCTGTCAATTTAATAATTTCATGTAAATTGTAGTGTATTAAAAAATTCTATTTCAAATAGAAACTCGGTTGTTATTAAGTGTAAAAGTTGATTGCATGAAAATAATCGTCAGGAAACGAATTTTAATTTAATAATCGTGATAATAAAGTAATAAGATGTAATTTTAGGAAGTGTATGGGGGAATTTAATTTTATATGCAATTCAATCGATGTTTAAACTCATTCGTCAAGATTTTAACAATTATTAACTAAGTTAAATATGATGTGTCTGTCTGTGAAATTATATAATACGAATTACTTATATATATATATATATATATATATATATATATATATATATTGTACAACGTAATAGAACAAAAGAAAATTTTAATTAAAATCAAGTTTATATCTGTTTCCTAATCATGAAGTAAAAAAATCTGTTAAAAAAATTGTTTCGATCTGAAAACTTACCTACAATTTGTAATGTTACTTACTACTTAAATTAAATCCTATTTCATTATTTAATGACTGAAGAAGGGAAACTGCATAAATAAATTAATTCGAATCAGTCCTTGAGTATGTTTTCAATATTTTATTTGGTGACTTCACCTCGGCAACAAAAGAGAGATGCTGTAACAGAACTAATTTCACGACAGAGCTTGCACTTTGGAAAAAAATATCTTCAAGCTTTCTTTAGATTAATCTAAAATTCGTGTAGAATTGAAGAAAAGGTACATAAGAGGTATATAAAGAGCAAATTTTGTATTTGTAACGACTTGCTACAGGTAAAAAAGTTTTATTTTTAAAATAAAAAATTTTCTTGAAGCTCTTTTTTGTGAGATTATAAGAAAAGTCTCACAATATTCTCACAAAGTCTCACAATAAGAATTTATAAGGTATGTGTAGTTTTTCAAATTATTTGATTAATTAAAATGTCGATCGATTAAAATTTTAAATTATTTTCAATTGCTTAATTAGGCCTACTCTTTCCATTTTAAATATACATAATAAAAAGTTTTGTGAAAATTACAAAGATTTTTTTACCTTGAGCAATAATGGGTTAATATGTTAATTAACTTTTAACACAAATGTTTCGAATATGGAATACGAATTTTTACAAATAAATTTAACTTCAGAGTTATATTTTTCCCTGCATTTCTGACCTCTCGAAGCCCGTCATTTTAGATCTCAGCAGATTGAACTTTCTCTTGTAGTGAGTTGAATTAGAGACAATGAAATTTAAGTAAAATAGAATGGAAAAGAAAAAACAGGAATATAGAAGATAACAACAAGCTGATATTTTTTAGTACATTGGATTGAATCATCGTAATTAATCGTTTGGAATGAAGCAATTTTTAGTTAAAATACTCAAATCTGCTATTTTTAAGAAGTTCTTGAATCAGCTTTTGTGATATGGTAAGCCAAGACTTTGTTATTAAAATATAAACTAAGATTGACTGAGTTAAGGCGGATTCGAGAGAAAGCGACCTTATACATATATAATTTAGTAGTTATTAAAATGTTTTGTCCTGCTCTTGCGTGTCTTCAATTGGAATTGTGAACTTATTGACTATTTAATTAGACTTTGAGATAACTGTAGAGCTAAATAACAAAGGAAATACATCACAATGTTAACCCTATGGAATTTATATTTCCTTCCCCAAGTCTGGAACTATTTTGTCTATTTGAATGCAATAAAGAGCATCCGAAAGAGAAAAAAATTAGCGAAGGTTCCTGTAGAATTACATTCTTCACAAAATGAAAATATTTTTAAAAGTTTGAACACCTACAAACCAATCATTAATATACACGCAAAAATATTATTAACAATCGGGCGGAAAATGTAATGAGATAAATAGAAATTCAATAGGATTAATATTACATTCACGAAATCAAAATGATCGGTGAAAGGGAACTGTATGATTCATGATAAGAATGAGGCACAGAATTAACTCACATGTGATTTGCGCTATTATCATTCTCCACTTTGAAAAAATATAATGTTCATAATTTTTTTTCACCTATACCAAACTCCGTCAACAATAACACTGACTTTTCGGACAATGAAAACAATAATTTTTTTAAAAAATATTGCTTATCATACATGCAAATTTAATCCAAAAACAAGGCAAAAATATTATTTTATTAATTTTGTTTAATTTTAAAATGCGGAGGGGGTAGTTTCTATCGTAAGGATTCGAATCCAATGTAAAAGCACGTGTAATTAAATCAATAAAAGAATTTATAAAAGGTTTTTTAACTTGATTCTGTTAAGTAAAGTGTTTTCATCGCATTAATAAAAAAAAATATTTTACTTTTTAAACCAGCAGACATATCCGTTCTATATAATTAAGCTGTACAAACATTGAATACATTTCACACCATTTTTTCCGACCGAGATTGATTCTATTGTGTCTTCGAACACTTGTTCAACTGATTGTCCGAGCAAGATGCGCCCCCTCGCCGTTTTGTTCTGGACAGGAAAACCACTTTCGTTTCGAAAACTTTTGACAGCGAAGAGCTGTATCCTGAAAAGTTTTGAATCCAGTGGAAAAAGTCAAATGCGGGGTGAAATTAGACATTGCACTCTTTCAAGCGTATCAACTAGGTCATAGAATGTATTCGCAGAAAGAAAGAAAGCAAAAAAAACGAAGCCGCAATTCAATGTGTGTTACCAGATCGCTACCGATGTCAAACAACCAATAAAACACATCGCACCCGTAAAAGCGTGCGAAAAAGAAAAGGGCATGTTGTGGTTATTCTGCAGAGAAAACTACATTGTGTTGATGTTTCATTCAATTGCCAGCTTTGTGAATTGTTATGTTGGTTAAAAATTTCGTCCCTGTTAGTGGCAAAGTCAAAAATAATTATAAACCTGCATTTTGCTGCTATATTATGTTACTTGAAAGAGTGCTCTTATATTTCGTTAATTTTGTGGTTCAATATTTTGTGCAAAGGATTCTTCGTCACTTATATTGTGCGGCTGTGGTAGCCGAGTGGTCATGGTCTCGAGCTCACGGCCAGCATTTCCGTCGAGTCTTAAAGCCACCGAAAACCCTTCGTGAAGAGGAGTTGATGTCCTTAAAATATTTCGAAGCTTTATGTTTGGATGGTGTAGGAGTTCGTTGAGTGAGGTGCCAAGTGTCTTTTTTTTTAACTTGACCTAGGCTCAAGTTACGAGGCCCATAATTTTGATAATAAATCCGTAATTACATCGCTAAGAGTCCTCATGTTGCTTCCAATTAAGACATTCATAAAGCAATAATCTTCATCACATTTTATAATATACTTTGAATAAAATTATGAGGATGGTATCCCAAAAAATCGTGCTCATCATTTTTAAGACATTGAGACCGTGTTCGCCTTTTTAGGAGCATATTCACCAGAAACAACCCATCGCTTTGATTGTCGTTTGGTTTGTACAGCATAATTTAAAAATAGATGTAGAAATTTAAATTTATTTTATCTAAAATTTACGTTTCATACTATTTTCTGTTTTGTTTCTGTATTACGTTTCTGAAAAAAAATTTAAAGATTTATCTAGAGACTGAGCGTACTAGATTGAATGCAAGCAGCTATCTAAAATTGTTAAAATCTACGTTTTTATACTCGTATCATGATATATAAACATTATAGCATTTTCATTATTTTTTGATTGAATTACCCTATTTTCTTAAATTTATTCGAATATTCCTTTGTTACGTTAAAGAAAATGTAATTAAATATTTACAGATAGTATTAAACATATTTTAAAAAAGAATTTAGCATAAATGTTTAACCACTTTTAGGCCTAAAGACAACTTTTTCTAGAACGTCTATGAACTTTTTTGATTTTTCGTGAAATATTATATTTAAACTTTATAATTAAATATCCTGTAAATGTTATGAAGCATATGAATGCAATTAAATACCTACAGATAGCATTAAAAATATTAAAAGAACATTTCGAACAAATGCTTAAGCACTTTTAGGCTTAAAGAAAAAAAATTAGAACGTCGATTTGCTTTTAGTTTTTCGTGGAATACACGAATTGAAAGCAATTTTTTAAAAATTCTTTTTCATTTTTATACAATAAAAAAAATTCCTTTTCAAAACATTTCCCTGAGATATGAAAACTTCCCATGACAAAATCTCCTGAACATTCTTGACAGCGCAAGCTTAAAATACCTCCTTGTAGAGAATGGATTAGCTAATCTAGTTCATTTATTCTGCCTTTCTTTGTCAAATACTCGAATATAAAAGACGCTGATGCATTGTGAACACGCATGTAACACATGTGGCGATAGAATTTCTCCTGGTCTCTTTTCACGATGCAATAACTGGTCCTAAGACTTTTTCGCAAAAATAAATGAAATTTCGATCTGGAAATTATGACCTTGAGTAGTCCGGTTTATGAAGCTAATTTGTTACTGAAACGCTACATTATCTTCTTTACTATTCGAAAATCTTGAACGTAATTAAATAGTTGGAAGTTAATAAGATTTTGACAATACAGTGTTTGCCATGATAATCCTATGAATTTGTTTTTAAAATTCTACGTACGATGGTTAAAAACATTTGAATTCAGTAATTTCAATGCAGAACATATATAATGAGGCATAATTTAATTTCTTACTTGACAATTTTTTCTGCATAATTGTTTGTGCTCCATGCATTTATTTATACAACTTACGAAATTTTAATTTGTTTTCACTTTCATTTTTAAACGGTATTTATTCATTGTAATCTGTTGTCATAATATAAACGAGAATGGCTCATAAAGTACCTTTTTTGACGACAGATGGCGTTGCTAATGCTACTTGTTACAATTGTGTGCTACCATCAGTTAAACCGTTCGAACACAAATTATACACTGACAACTATCGATTCACAGTTTAGTTTTGATTTGGTTGCCATTCGTTGCATGTCGAATTATCATCGTCCTTTTGTATGAAATTGTCACCGTTGATGAGATTTAGATTCACAATTATAGGACTAGTGTGACGGCCCTCGTCCTTTTGAGCATCGGCACTTTACCTACCATCACCCTCTCCAAATTTCTACCCCACGCCAACAGGTGGATATGGGACCTCGACAGGTTTAACGTGCATCAAGCCGCAACAAAGTGGGTCCATAGTATCTGAGAGCCCCATGAATTCGATTAATATAAAAGCCGTCTAGACATTTCTTACTATTAATAACTGTAAAAAGATTTTTAAATAGGCTTCTGTGAATCAAACCTCACCTGTTTACCATTTAACTATAATTGAGACAGCAATAGCCTAGTGGTTATGTTCGCAGACTCGTGGCCGGCATTGTGAGTTTGACTCCGGATGCCACTAAAGACCCACCGCATAGCAGGACTGATGCACATTAAATCCAGTTGATGTCTTAGTTATCCCGCTGGAATGGCAAAGGGAGATTTGGAAAGGAAGGTATAACTTCAAGTGTCGTTCTCATCGCTTGACATATATTCAAAATTACGAGGTATATGGCCAGTAGCCCTCGTGTTGCTTCTCATTGCGACGTTAATAAATAATCACAATCATATGATCGAGAACTAGAGGTTTGTTACCAATAGCCATTATGAAGGCTTAACAATACTTCAATCCAAAAATGTACAAAATTAGTTTTGATATATGGCATCGGGTTTAATCCTCAAGCGTTGTTGGATATTACACATGTGTGTATTAACAAACAAGAATCATTATAAAATTGAGTTTGCATAGGGGGGTTAATAGCTTTTATTGTTCTATATAGCATAAAACTAATAAATCAATCAATTATGGTTGCATAGATATATTTTATCAATGCAGTCAATTGGTGCAAATTTACAGCAATAATTTATTTTTACCTGCCTTAAGGGTGAAAATGTGTTAATTGCGACTTTTTTTCTCTTTTTCTTTTTATTAATTTATATTTCGGGAAATTTGAAACGTGAATTTGAAAAATTGCGATAATTTCTATAGCTTTGAGTAAAAAATATTGCTTACGTAGATGAAAATATTTTCATATTATATTCTAGAAACAAAAATGTAAAATTTTTGAGTAAAAGAGTTCACAAATGATATACCATGCAGGAAAAGACATTCGTGAATCTAGAACATAATTTTCTTCAACTTCCTTAAATACAAAATTGCATCCAAATACGACGCTGTAAATTGTGAATCCTTTCATATACATTAGGCGGTCTAAGTTGCCAAACCTGCCTGCTCGGTACTCCTTTGAAAACAGAAATAGGAAACCAATTTTAATACACAAAAGGCGCAGAACTAGTTGAATCAATGTCAGCCGCATTATATACAAAAACAGCAACTCCGGACTCATGTGATAACTATTTCAACATTTACCCCCCCCCCTTTTTTTATTATGATTTTATCTTATATTTCATTCTTTTCAAAATCGTTCATAATGAAAAAAGGGAATTGTGTTCTGTTTCCTCATGCGCAAATTTAAAATCATCAAATATACAGTTGAGAAATGCAAAAATAAAATAAAATTTCCAAACAAAAAAATATTTCTTCTTTTTTTATATATATTTATTCAAAGTATATTCAGTATAAACTTCTGTTTCATATATTTGTTTATAATTCAGGAATTTTTCGCTCTTTGTATATAAACAACACATTCTGTTTTCACAACAAAGCCATACTTTACCTTGCTTTAAACGTCCCATTGTTCTTGATTCGAGAAAAGGAAAATTAAAAAACAGTCGCTTTTTTTCTACTTTTTGTTATATTCTACAGACGATTTTTTAATAGAATTACAGATTTAAAATTTACAAAAGAGTTTAATGCATTTTAAATTTATATTTGTTCTATTATTTTAATTACCTGGGGGGGGGGCGGGGGGGGGGGGGGGGGGAAGGAAATGTTTTTTTCCTTTAAAATGTGATTTGACTTAAGAAGTCTGGCTATGCATATATAAATCGTTTGTACGCCTAATTTAAAAAAGAATTAGTGTATTTTAACTTGAAGTAGAACTAGTATTATGCAGTCAAATAAATTTATTTGATAAATATCGCTTTATAGTTGAACATTTTACTTAACTTTTCTAAAAAAAATAAAGTACATCTTATTTATCTCAATAAGATATAATTCTAAAAAGTAAGCATATCACTTTCTTAAAAAACTTTTCTTAAATTTTTCTAAAAAATAAAGCATATCTATCTTATTTATCTTAATATCGTATTTGTCTGTTTTAATTACCGTTTTAATGTTTTCCAACTGAAATTAACAAACATTTTTCCTGTTTAAAATATGACTTAAAGAAATCTGGCTACTCAAACAAAATAGTTTGCAGATCTAACACACACAACACGAAAGAGAATTATATTTTATCTTAAAAGTTGAACTAAAATTATGTAGTTGAATTAATTTGATGAGTGACTTTCATTGTACATTTTACTTAAAATATAACACCTTTTCTAAAAAATAAAGTACACAGTTCGGCAATAACTGTGTATAATAATTTTCGGTTGATAAAATTTATAATTTTGCTTATAAAAGCTATCCATGTTAGCATCAGTTATTAACAAAAGATTTTCAGGATACCTTCAAAACCATTGATTCGATTCATGGAATAATTATCACGTACTTTGTAATAAATTAATTGACTACCATTTGCTTATTTCAGAAACTTCGCTCAGCTGTAGTTTATTTAAAAGGTTTATTAATATTTTTTAAGAAATTCAACGATGGTAATATAGTGAAGACGTATAAAAATTTTAAAAGATTTGCTTATGCAGAAAGGAGCCCATGTTTGTTAATTACTAGATTGTGTATATTCAATTAAATTCATCTAATATTTATTCTTAACAGATCCTTCTAAGTTGTTATAAAAGCCACTTATGTGTGCTGTCAATAAGATGATATTTGGCTATTATATGTAAAAATAATTTCTAGTTATGTAAACATTTTACAATGCCTAAAGTAGCGTGATATACTTGTGAATTATAAATACGTTGTATTTAAATCTCAAAATGGTCCCTCAAATTGCGTAGCAAAAAAAAAAAAAAAAAAAAAAATTTTTCTTTTTATACTTGTAAAACTAAATTAATTAGTATTAACTTACAATGCGAAATTGTTCAA
>BMAW01051037.1:983158-1019048 GCA_019974015.1 Nephila pilipes | reverse complement strand
AAAAAAAAAAAAAAAAAAGAACATTTCTCTTTTTATACTTGTAAAACTAAACTAATTAGTATTAACTTACAATGCGAAATTGTTCACATTAATAATTAAATAATACAAGACGGTGTTTTATTTCCCTGAATGCTTTACTGAAAATTCGAAAATACGAGTAATATCATCAAAAGTCTGGATGTAAGTCACATAATTGTCTTAAAAATATTACAAGAATTAAAGATATCGGATATTTGTTAATAATAAGATTGTATAATGTGTTAATCTTCAAAGGGAGGTAAAATGTTGTTAAATTATATATATATATATATATATATATATATATATATATAATGTTAAGTCTTTCTTTTAATTATTTTAACTATAGTACTTATTTAATTATGTTTATAAGAACAATCGAAGCTAATTTCATTTTTAAGTAATTGTTTTTATCGCAGCTACCTTCGATCGACAATGAAACACTAAACAATTTGGCAGTTTTAACCGTTGAATTTCCAATAGCTAAAAACATTAATTTTGATGAAGCTGTAAAAGTTTTACGCGTTCAATTTAATTAAATTTCCTATTTGCAATTCAAAAAGTTCTTTTTACCTAGATTTTGAAAATCTGTTACATAATTTCAAAAGATTTTTACAGCACTTTTTTTATATTGTAAAATTAATTTATTTCCGTGATTTCATTCTTTCAGCCAATTTCAAGAAAATTAAAAGTAATCACTGCAAGATTTTTTTGGTGATTTGCAAAGAATAATGTTGGAACTTTGACTTTTTTTTTTTTTTTTTTTTGCAGATTCCTTCTGTTTACACACCAAAAGAAATCCTAATAACTTTGTAATAAAAATGTCTATATTAAAAAAAATTATTAATTTTTTTCTCCACAAAGGTATTTAAAAAGTTTAAGCATCGGCAAGGTTTTGCAGCATTTTCCACATCAGTGGAGCTGAAAACGATTGTTTTTATTGATCTTTATTTATTAAGATATATTATTATTTATTTAAAACATTTATTTACTCTCAGGCTTTTATAGTCTCTTTCTCTTAAGTTACATTTTACATCATACTTGCTTATTTTTTCATAAAATAATCTTAGTGTTCAATATTTTTGTCGCATATCATACGAATATCATGCGAAATATTTTGGTTAGGGGACTTTACCCAATATATTTCGAATTGTATCGTTGTTTATAATAGGATCAGAAGGCTGAAAAATCGTCATGCAGTTCCATCTATATCGTGATTAGAATGCCAAAACCGCGTATAATATACCTATAAAACAGCTTGTATATATATATATATATTTTAAAATGTTTAAATATATAATAAAACAAATAAGAAATGAGGAAGAAAATATCATAAGTTAAAAGATTAAAAGAAAAGAAGCTAAAAGAATTAAAAGTTAACAACAAAACACAATATTGAAAGATTTAGAAAAAAAATTCATACATAACAAAAAAACAAACTGAAATATTTTAGTTGAATTAAAATGTAAAAAATTTTTAATTAATAAACTAGTAAAGGAAAAAGATCATTAGTAAACTATTAAGTAAAATTATCATTTATACTAAGCTATATAAATATACGTGTAAAAGTAATACAAACAATGCAAAATGATATATGCAATATTTTAACCAAAGAAAAAAATTAAATATGACTAATGAATTTCGAAAAAGCATATAAGTTTAAAAGAAAAATTATTTGAAAGTCAATAAAAGTAATCATATTGAAAATGAAAAATGAAAGCAGACAAAAATTGGGGATAAAGAATTGAAAAGAAGTAATTAATACTGTTGAGAACCTGCAGACAATTTTGCGGGTTATTCCAAAATTAATAGCCAAACTGTCCCTTCAGCGATTGCTTTATACAAAGAGGTATAAAATCAAAGACACAAAAGAATAAAGACCAAAGAAAAATTTTCAAAAATGAAAATATATTAAAATTCCAACCCAAAATATTTAATACGATTTATAATATCAAAATGAAAACTAAACATAACTATTATAAAAAAAACTAAAGAAGTATTAAGATATTTTACTAAAAATCATCAACACGTGAAACCTTTTATCAAAATGGCGATATCTAAATTAAATTAAAGCATAAAGGAGATTAAGTATCATACGATATCGCCAACCGCATACTAATATTAGCTTTCTGTGTTTAATTCATACAAAACAACAGTGTTGTTCCGATTGTGATGAAAGTTTGCATACTTGGCCTGCAAAACAAGGTTTATTAAAATAAGGTATATAATATTTCGGAAACCACCCCCCACGGAGTCAAGAAATTTCTGTTTGTATAATACGTGTAAAAGGAAAATACACTGAATATATGTGAAAGTATTTATTCGTATCTAAAAATTTATAAATAGTAAACATTAACTTCCAATTGAAAACGTGACGAAAAAAATATTTTGTACCTCAAACCATGAAATATTTAATTTGAATACATTTTAATGTGTAATATATAATAAAGAAGTAGAAAACTTTTAATTGCATTGTAAATTTTCTCCGTTTTTTCATAAAATATGCAGTTCTGGGCAAGATTAAGCCGAAGCAATGTTCAATAATTTACCAGATTCGGAGATTAAAAGCTGCAAAGCTTATGTGCTCCTGGAAATCCATCGACCGTATAAGAAGATGACAATTACTCTGCCTGTATAACATTTCGAAAAAGCTCTCTTTCTCCCTAAATGAGACCTCTTCACTTTGCTTGCAGGTCGGACAACGGCGGGTACTTCAGCTAAAATAAAATAGCTACAAACGATTTGATGTTTACAAATTATCGCTATCTCAGTTTCACCGGAAATGTTGCCATTGAGACAGACATATTTACTATATATTATATTTATTAAACGCATAATGTTATAATTCAAATATGTTTTTAACCTATTAAATTTATTTTAGGTAGAAAATAATGGTATTTTATGTAATTATTAACCGTTTAAAATGTTACGTCAACTGAAACCAAAAAGAAAAAGCTTATCGAATCCAGGTTTTCCTAAAGTCTAAACCTAAGCACCTCTTGAATGTTGAAATTTCATTTTATTTTCCACAATATACGTCTTAATGAGGATAACACAGTACACCCTACTTTTTATTTTTGGAAAAATACTTTTTTTAATGAAAGAGTAGTTGTAATTTTCACAGAATCTTAGTTCTTACTCCAGTTAATTATTAAATAACATCTACACTGTAATCATTGAGGGAGAAAAAAAAGTGGAAAATAAAAATAGAACATATATATTGCCTTGGAGTAAGCGAAGCGTTAACTGCGTAGCGGCGATAGAATCGAATTAGATTAACGAAAAGACCGTGCTGTCTTAATTCTCAGTTCCAATAAGAAGTCATTAGAGCTCACGGTCATTTAATACAGAAATGATAATGGATTTCAGGAATTAATACAATTTTGGCGTATAGTTCGCATTCGTTTTTCACGTATAATGATGTCTCGGAATTGGATTTTCACCGATTAGGTGTAAATTACCGAAGAGTGTATACAACTTTCTTGGAATATTTTTATAAAGATTTTTGATAATAGTAATAAGACAAATTTGTGTTGATTTTCTTCTTTAATTTGAAATCTAGCGTGAGAAAAAAAAATCTAAACACAAGAAAATTTAAACTTATTATGGTAAAGGATTTTTCTTCTACGTCGAAATTTTTGAATAAATCTTTAATTAAGTTGAGAGTTATTTTGTGAATCGCCTATTTAATTTTAAAAAAAAAATATTTAAGATTGTTTTTGAACGAAAGATGTTTTTTTTTTTTTTTTTTTTTTTTTTATTTTTCATGTAACTATTAATAATTTTACGATCATAGAAAACACATAACATTTTGTATTTGAATTGACGAGAAGATTTGCATTTCTGCAGAAATATGCACGATGGAGCGCCAAGATCTCCAACATTTCGAAGAAGTATTTAAAAAATTTAAAAAAATCTATCTCTCTAGAAAAAAAAAATTTTAAAGGTATATAAAAAGCTTTATTTTTAGTTTTTTAAAAATTACTTCGCACAGATAACGCTCGTCATCTACTGAAGACGTTCCCGGAAGATCTTCAGCACTCTCGCTGTTAGCTGATGTAAAATGGCGTCGATTTCTTGTCGGATCCCTTTCTTTTTTAAATATTTCTGCATTTATGGCACAATCTCTCTTACTTAATTCGGGGGAAAATAGAATCTTGTAAAAATGCAGTTGTAAATGGGCATGCAGAATATTTTTTAAACTCCGATTAAATATCCCCAGTGCCGCGACATGTTAACGAGCAATGGATGCTCTAACTATTTCCACATTTTCTGGCGTTCTAACAATCCTAGAAGGTGATGGTCCTAGGTGATTTTTTTAGCGTGGATTCGTAGCCGTGGTAGGCTAGTTGTCATAGTCGCGAACTCACCGTCTGCGTTGCTTCGAGTTCCAAGTCCTCTCGGGGGCGTGGTGTGAAAGTTTGGGGATCAGGTGCCAACTCAAGTGTCACGTGACCGAGAAAATTAAAAGATCAGTCGCCAATAGCCTTCGTGTTTCTACGAAGGGCGAAGCTTATAACTAATCAATCAATCATCAGTACAGACATATATTAAAATTGAATTGTTACGCAGTACAAAAAAAAAAACATTTCATTACATAAACACACGAAAGAAATATTTCGGTATGCCTTGTGAATGCAGCATGTTCCGGGAAATTTAAAGAAGTTAAAAATTCCATCTGGGTATCCTCAAAGAAAAGCTAGTGCGTATACAGAAATTACCATGATTATTTTACGAGCGTATGTCAAAAGACGTGAACCGATGAAATGTGTACAATATCCTCGCTATCAAATCATTTTAAGTGATTATATAAATATCATTTGCTGTAAAACTTATCTCAGAAATTAATTTTTATGGAGAAAAAAATCGGATTAAAAATCCAGGAAGGTCTTACTAAATATAAAAACTCAATAAAACGGAGTTTCGTGAAAATTATAAAGCCAGTTAGGAATCTATTACTTTACATATGAGAATACCGTTATCCTAAGATTTGTATCATTAAAGCAAATTGCAAATCATCATCTTGGTCTCCGATTACATATATAGCTCAACTACGACAATCCGGAATTTGGCTCTGCACATAGATTTGATAGAATGATTATTTATTAATGTCAAACTTAGATGAAGCCAACACAAGGGCTATAGGCAACGGACATGGGAATTTTGAGCAACAGTCCAGCGATGAGGAAGACATTTGAGATGCCACCTCACTTTTCACACTTACATGGTAATAAACATTCAGTCAATCGACGGAGCTCGTACCCTCTGTGTGTCGATATCAGCAGTGCGGTAATTAGAAATCGACTCCTACTTTTTGGAAAAAAAATTGTTTTCATTCCATTTTAACTCCCTAAAACTAGGAATTACAAGCAAAACAATTGTATAAACTCAGTTGTCTTGTATATCCTCAAACGATCTTTCCTTTCATCTCTAATTTTTAAAAATATTATTTACGAAATTATTCACAAAAGTCTATGGTAATCATTGCTATGGCACAGTTTTTAGACGCGTGCATCGGTGCTAACTATTCCGAAAAGCACCACAGCACTCTTTTATTGGATTTTGGCAAATAATCATTTTGAGTGTTTATTTTAAATAAGCCATACTTTATAATCAAAATAAATATGATACAATGACAATAAAGGATCATTTTGCTTTGATTTTGTTATCATTTACATCAACGTTGCACTTATGTATATAAAATTTCGTTTCATTCTGACATCCCTTTCTTGGTGCGCAAATTTTTGTGGTAATGAGTGTATTACAACTAAACCACAGTGAAGTTGAAATGAATTAATCAACTTTTACTTCTATGTCAAAATTCCCTCGGAAATCGTCAAAAACTTACCATTTTGTAGCTAAATTTTGGTGTGTGTCTGAATCCCTCATACTTTTCCCCCTTCTTCCCATTGTTTTTTGATGTTTATAAATTTTTGTCCCTTCACTTCTAATTCCCAATCGCTGCCACTGGCTATCACAGACTGGTAGCTCTCATAATACGCTTCAATAGAAAAGCCTTGATGTTCACCGGCTCAACTCATGAAGGGTAATGGGAATTAAGTCTGGCAAACTCATTTAGAAACTGAAAAGCGAAAGCAGGTAAGCGAGCGCCGCCTATCTCTTTTGTTCTCGCTGATCTTAACACCGTCACAATACTGCAAATTGTATTGGCTAACCAACTGCACGAGACATATCCAACCTCTCTACTCCCACATTGTGACCCCTCCAAATGTTGATATTCTTATGCCCCATTTTATATTAAAGGTGATATAGATTTGTTTCATCTTAAAAAATTCTCTAAATTTCTGTTTGCGATTGATTTTTATGCAATATATTTCCGAGCAATAAATATTTCCATTACACAAAAGCTCAAAAATTAGCTCAAAAAGCGTTTAATAATTAGCGTTTTAAAGCGCGGGATATTTTTTTTTAAGATTCCTTTCTTACTTTCTTTTCAATTTTTACCAAAGAAATACAATTTATAACATATCTGACAAAATATTATCTTTTGAAGCAATTAATTACTCAAAAAAACATTAACAAATTTTGGGAGAAAATGTTATTCGAAATTTTCTTCATATAAATGGTGTCCTGAATTCATGGGCTGAACTTTAAGGGAAGGTACGCTACACATGATGAAGCATTTTTTTGTAAACCAATGTGGGGTAAAAAATGAAGATGTTAGCAGAAAAATAAAAAAAGAAATGTTTGGGATATAATAAAGGATATGGCTTTTTATTGACATCAATGTCTTGTTAAGAATAGTTTGAATGAATTCCTATATAAGAGCCACCTCTTGACGACCCAACTTCCCAGCTCATTGGGATATCAACCGTGTGTCAAGTCTGAAAAGTGGGGCACATGCCTTGTTCAAGACATGCTGTGGTGTGTCCACAGGCACCGTTTTCAGGTCCGAGGCTCTCATAGAGGCCTCGTACCTTAGGTGCGATTTTTGAGAGTTTTTGAAAACAGCGTTAATAGGTACCTGTTTACGATTTTCTAAAAAATATTTTAAATTTTTTCATCCAGAAATCTATTGATACAATTGAAATTGTTTTAATAGTTATACGGAATGAACATTTGACACTCCGTTAAAAAAAGAATGGATCAATTCTTATTTTTTCTTAATTCTAATAACTACTTGCGATTCACTTAAAATTACTCAAAATATTTAAATTCGGTCCTCATTAAAAAAAATTTGTGCTTCGAACTGAGTCGTCATATTTTTAAATCCTTTTAAAAAACGGGTATACCAGCTAGAAATGATATTACTAATGCGTAACAACACCGTGTGCGAGATATGTTTATTACGCAAAAAATTTGACTGTTAATGATTTTTCTTTCTGCTTCGTTATCGAATTTATTTGTATTGATCTCTCTTTCTTTTTACTTTTTTAATCATCATAATTTTGAAATTTTCTCCTTCGTGATTTTTTAAACAACTGTTTTAAGACGAAGTATTTTCTGGTTTTGTTATGTAATAATTACACAATGAATTCGTTTCGTGTACTACAAGTATTAATTAGTCTAATACGCTTCAAAAAAACAATTGATTATCCTGTAAAATAACGCTTGCAATAAAAGCAGTTTCTTTTCACCATATTGAAAACAATCAGAAATAATTGTAAACATATTTTTTAATGTAATGAAAGTTTGATGGGAATTCAAAAAACATTTTAGATATGAAAATGTTATTTTATTAATATCAATCTAGAATTTTTGGATCAAGAATATTTACTTATTATTTCAAGTAAATACTAACCAGACAAGAGAAAATCAAAAAATATGCAATAGATCATATGATGCGATTTATGTATATATAAAAGGGGCCGCGGTAACCTAGTGGTTATGGTCGCAAATGTTAGCTGTATGCTTATACCTCTGCTGATTAAAAATGTTGAGTTGCAATTCAGCCATAGAATCTACATCTATTAACGACTGAAGAAACCTTATGAGAAAGATTTGTACAAAACAGATCTAAATTACGATCATTAAATATATTTTTATCGAAAATTATGCAATAAAAATATAAAAAAAAAAATGTTTGGAAATGTTATATTTTAATGTTGTATGCCAACCAACAATTATGAAAATAAAAACTGTGTTGTGCCAGATGATATGATTAAAACATAATAACGTGTGTTGTCGTTTATACCAACAAATTTATTAAATTCGTAGAACATTTATTATATTTCCTCCCTCTATGAAAATTTCTCAGATTGAATATTTTTACATCACATTTTCGATTTTATTAATTCAAACTTTTTAAATTTAACGATTGTAATTTTAGTTGATTTGATTTTAATCAGTATCACTACTTGGTTGTGTTTCAAATGTAGGAAAGATCTACGCAATTAAAAAGCAGATTATTTCATAGTAAATCCAACTATCATTACGAAGTTCTGTAGCAAATACAAAATGTTTCTTTTAAACGGGAAATAATTAACATATACATATGAATACATGGTAGCACCATTGCAGAATTCGCACAATCACAGCAATTCAAAATACGTAATCCAATATATCGAATCATTAACTTTATTTTACTCTAGTACGTGCACCATAAATTAACTGATACATACAGATAAAAAAAATAACAAACTTTTACGAAAGATTTAACAAAGAACTCAAGATAATATTGAAGAAAGTTCAGAGGATAAATATATGCTGCAGAAAACCAAACAAATGGGGTTAATAGAGCTTAATAGTAAGGACGAAGAAAGTATTTGATATTTAGTAACGCATAATTCTTTTAATGAAAATGTCTTAAATAAATTTATTGCTATTCATTATATGAATTGTAATAATATGTTTTTTTATAATTTTTAGAACCTTTTTTATGCATTAGTTCTTTGTTTAGCATAACTTGGCATTTTTTTTTTTTTAAGAACGGAACAATCACGTTATACGTGAGTTACCTGCATATTATTATCAAATTAATTGACTCAAGATACAACTTTCAATGTACTTATGAACAACTTTCTTCTTTAAATGCAGTAGTCGCGATAACCAAGTCGTCTTAGTCGCGAACTTGTGACCGATGTTGTTTCTGTCCAGTCGTGGGTTCGAGTCCCGATACTACTTAAGACCACTTTGTAGCAGGACTGATACACGTTAAAGGTGTCGAGGCTCCAATCTCCCAACGGTGAGGTGTGAAAGCTTGGAGAGGGAGATGTCAGCTGAAGTGGTGTCTTTATGTTGCCACTAAATAAATACACGATCAGCCAATCAAAACTCTTTAAGTATATGTCGTCGACTTCTCGCTTATTTTTATGCATTAATGTTTCTCTAATCTCGCGCAGAAATAAAGTAAAGATCTTAATGCTCTCCTTATGTCACTATATGTTATTGTATCCAAAGCTCTGTTTATACAAAAGAACGACGGTATAAACTGAAATTATCTATTTTAATGTTAATACACGAGGAGTATCTGCTTATTTACGAGACTTTAAGGTATGTTCTTTTATTAATTTTGACTCTGCGGCCTCGGTCTGAACATCGAATTTCTTAAGCTACCTTTTGCACAAGATTGCTTTTATCAGGAGTGACAGCGTTCCAATGCTGTTTCGATTTTGATTGAGAAAAGAAAGAATTGGCGCACTGCTGATGGTATACAGTCTTTTAATAATTGCGATGGTTGTCCGAAGAGTAAGAGTACTCAATTTATTAATATTCTAAAGGACAATTCATTTTTTAAAAATTTACAAATTCATATTCGTTCACTAAACACTATTTTTTGACATAGTCGCCTTCCTTCTCTACACATTTTATGAGCCGAGTGACCAGCTTTCTTATACCTTCGTCAAAAATGTTTCCTGTCATCTTTTAGGCTCATTGTTTGACGGAGCTCTGGATTTAAACAACGGTCCCAAAGCTTTTTTCATCTATAAACGATTTCAGAGAACTGCAAAAATAAAAATCTAAAGATGCCAGGTCAGGGCTGTGAGAGAGGTGGTAGATGATGTCCTAACTGAATAAGACCAAAAGAGGCTTTGTGATGTTGGCTGCGTGTGGACGTGAATTGTCATGCAATAAACACACTCTCTTCGTTCACATTTTCTTTTGTTCCGTATTGCCCTCTGTTATTCTTATAGGGTTTTTCAGCATCGCTCGACATTTACAGCTTCCATCTGGAGCAAAAATTCCCTGAAGAGAATCTCTTTATGGTCCTAAAAGACTGAAACCGGGATTTTTTGGGTCAAAACGACTGTTTGGAACGTTTTCTGTCAGCTTTTCACTCCCGACACCTCTTGTACACATTAGAACGGTTCATGACACCATCCTCGTAAACAGATATTAGTTCGTTAAAAATCTGTAATGACACATTTTACTTCTCAACTCGCAACTGGTGGGATTCGGTTTCGAGACACTCATATCAAACCGGCATAAAAAAAATAAGGATTTTCAACCAATTGAGACAAACGTGCGAACATTCTTCTTTCAAAAATTTGAACTTTGGAGAAGGAAGTGCTTTTTGAGCTTCAAAGATTCAGTACTCTTACTTTTTGTACACCCCACATATACTTTGTAAATTAGGAGAGAGAAACTTGTCTTCTTTAACGAATAGAACCTAAGTAATGGCAAACTATGTTAATGTTAGGAACAAAACTTTACTAAAATCGAATAGAAAACTTGCTTTGAAATTCCTTCGTGGAAAACGGTAATCCTTCATCGCCAACCAGATGACAAAGACTACATCCGAATTAATATATATCTGTTTGTCTGCAAATTTCTACACCACATCAGGACTTGGAGGATCGGTTGGCTTAACGTTGTAAAGCCCTTGTTATTCAACTCAACGCTATTTTCAGAGCGCGTTATTGTATTATATATTACAAGGTTGAGTGGGCCGAAATCTTAGAACCATGGATTTGGAACTACAGAGTCTTGTGAACTTTTTACACATGCAGCTGTCCTTATCTTATATCATGTCTTTAATTATCTTAAGTTAATTGACGATTTTATTTTGTTAATAGAGAATACGAAAAGAAACTAATAATTTCATTTCGTAAATCATTGTTCATAAATAACTTGAAAAAAGATTCAGCTTTGAATATGCTGGGCGATATTTTTTTGACCGAACAGAGAAAAAGGGCTTATAAAATACTTCACATTTATCAAATCACTTAATTTATAAAGGGAACAAAGATATTTGAGATAAAACTTGCATTAAAAGCTGTTCTTAATGATTTTCTGATTATGTCTTCGTCCCGAAAATATCTAGAGATTACACTTTTAATAATTACATCTCATAACTGCAAAAAAAACCCCACATTTGCATTAGTTCATTTTGATTACAGAAGTTACAGATTATTATCACATAATAATAACGCATTTTAACTGCAAATAATTTTGATTTTAATCAATAAAAGTAGTTTATTTCTCATTTTCGAGTGTTCCGTAAATCAAATCAAGTAAATTCATTGCAATCGATAAGAAAAATAAAATAACGAGACTGCAGTATAATAATTGCAATGATAAATCGGAATATATCCAGCAAAACTCGCTCAGAAATCGATTACATTTATACTTCGAAAAAAGAAGTAACTCACGACTTATGGTTCTGGAAAAACCCATCTGGGGTACTTGTTCAATATGTACCTTTTAATTCTTTTCGTATTTTCAGTTGTGTGCATACCATCGAAACGTGCCAACATGGTGACCGAATTATTCAGTCCCTATCGAAACCGGACGGAATATTTTTACACGCCCAATAGATAATGACCAAACGTTTCTTTTTACGCTTCAACGCTCTTTAAGTCGGAAAATCCATCCGCCAGGAAGTGTAACATCGAGGTTCGCTTCAAAACTCTTCCATTGACTAAACTGTTCTGTCTGATTCGAACATCGATTAGTTCTTTTTACTATACGAAGTGTGATTATTGTGGTTTCCTTTGATGCAGCAACAAAATGGCTATGTTTCGAGCTTCATTAACCTTTGTTTTTCATTCAAAATTTATTCAAATTTCGCATCTGGTCGCAATTATTTTTGTAACCGATAAGGTTCTCGAAGATTCGAATGCAAAGATAAATTCTTGTAACTAAACTAATATTTCCTTGTGTTTCGTTGTGTTGCGCTAAAGGAACATTAATAATGCTTACTGTTTGTCTTTAAATGATATAGATTAACGTGGGTTTTTTTTTTTCCCCCTCCATACTTACGTTCAATTCAGATAAGTTCCTTGCATGATTCTCAATTATTTTCGCTAAAATTATGATTATAATGCATTCTTAGATGCTTTAGATAAAATGGCGATATATATTTCGAACGTGGTTAATACATAACGTTTGTTGAAAGTCAGTGCTTATTAATTACATTGATTAATCTTTAGCTTTGCCTTCAAAAATTAAAATCTTATTTAATTATAATTAATAAAAAATATTATTATATTTATCAGTCTAAGAATACTAAAGATTCTTTATTATTACCGCAAAATTATTAAAGTTCAAATCATATTGATGTATTTTCTCTAACAAAATTCCATGTTTGTATTTTCATGCTGAGCTACAATAAAAATTCCTGTATTTCCTGCAGGTCTGATAGAGTACTTTAAAGAATGTATGAATGTGATAGTACTTTGTCCTTGCAAGAATTACTTTTATCTAATATAACTGATTATTTATTTTTAATATTTGACCAGAACCGAGTTATATTTAAAAAGCATAGACTTAATACTTTGATATTGTCCGAAAACTATCTACAAATTCTTCGAATCAATTAGTTTTGTCATTAACATTCGTACCCTATATGGGTGGAAATGATCAATTTCTTTAATTTATTTCATGATCACTCCCATGGTTTTTAATTAAGCAACCTAAAATTTTAAATATTCCTGAAATAGATTTGTTAAATTTATAACTTTTTCACATACACAAATTTGAAGAATATTTTTTTACAAAGAAGAAAATGGCATTTTACCCGACTGGGTTTAATCGATCTATATCACCAATATGCAAAGAAGTACAGTAAAAATAATTTTTTTTATTTTTGAATGGTTTGCATTTTAAATAATACTAGAAAGATGTTACGTGACAGAAAAATATTTTCCTCTTTATTTGGCTTTCAACCAGATATGACTTTTGTTTCATAAATGCAAAAAAAGAATAAATTGATAATTCTTTTTTCACTTTACTCTACAAGGGCAACATTTGTTATGAGGAAGGAAAGAAACCAGATATGATTTTATATTATAATGAACTAAAGGTGGAATAGATATTACTTTTATATCAGCTGCCGTGTATGCATGAAATGGAAAAACTTGGAGATATGATTCGTGAGTTTATTGCAATAAATACGTCTGCTGTTTTTATGCGTGTAAATCTTTCTTGCAATCAAAACAAGTTATACAAAAGACCCATTATCATAAAAGAACTTTGAAAGCAGCTGATTAAACCTCGCGAAAATTTTTGAATGAAAAATATTTCAGTAAACAATAAAAAAGAAATTAGCTGTGGCAACAGTTGAAAAACCAGAAAATATAAGGTGCAAAGAATGCGGACCAAAGAGAGATGAACAAACCCAAGCGAGGAATGCTGCACAATCGTATAAATGTGTACTGTGAGCCTCGCTTGCCATTAAAGCAATGGTACAAAAATATAATGGATGCAATTCATAATAAATTTACAATTAAAAATTTTATTACTTCTGAAAATTTTAAATACATAAAACGAAACCGTTTATGCAAACAAGAGATTGGATGGTTAGAAGGGTAGTGAAACAAGATAAAAGGTAGAGGAGAGTTATAAAATATGTATGATGCTCTTTTTATACTCACACACACACACAAATAATTAAATAGAACTATATAAAAATAAGTCTTTATGACCAAAATTAAATATAAATCAAACTGAGTCTTATACATACAGACAGGCAAAACTAGATTTACGGAATGTAAAATAGCATTTAGCATTCATAATTCTCGTTTATTCTTTTTATGATTTGTTTAGAATTGATACCGATTACAAACATTCAATAATGTACAAAAATTTGGTAGATTTAAAATCGATTTTGTTACAAAATAAAGAGCCATGTAATGAAATTTTCCAATTGCTTAAAAATAACCGTCTTAAAATCAGAATAACACTTAATAATTCTTAAAGATCCCGTCTACCGGCCATTTTGATTTTGTCAGCTTAATGATAATTCTATGGGATTTTGACTTCCATTCACACAAATATTCAGTATTCATTATATAATCTATATGAATGTAATAAAATGCATCTGGAGCAAAAAATAATGAAGGCTTCTGCAGAACTACTTTTTCCCTCCAATTTTTATAAAACGTTTTAAAATATTTTTAAAGACCAGGAAACTCACAAATGAATCATTAAAATAGGGTTAAAAATATTTTTAAAAATCAGAGGAAAAAAGTAATTCCACAGAAGTCTTCTTTATTTTTTGCACATGCACTTTATTGCATTCAAGTAGATTAAATAGTATAGGTTGAGAACGGAAGTCGAAACTTCATAGGATTAATATTAAGCTGACGAAATCAAAATGGCCGGTAGACGAGAGCCTTATGATTTTTTTCCCCCAAATTTAAGCTGACGTTTAATTTTTTTTTTTTTTTTTTAATTCCATACTTTTAAGAATACTGATAGATCCAAATCAAGCTCATTATTATAAATTGTATAGTTATAATGAGTGATACCTAGAGAAGAAATACTAATGTTTCAGGACTGGTTGTAAATAATTATCGTTTGAAACAGTTATAAGTTTCACAAAGCTGATGATTATTTCAATTTTTATAGGATGTATATACTGGAGATTAGATTAATATTTAAAGACTTATTTCATTTTCCTTTTGCAACATTGCACTTAGCTTAAGATATGTTTAGTTAATAATTTTTCGTTTATCATCTGAACAGAATATTATTGTCTACTTAAATAATGTATCATTTGCTTTAATTCTAATATTTAATTTAATAAATTGATTTTTTTATCTCGTAATCTTTTGCTTTCTTTTGTCTAAAGATTGCATTGTTTGCAATGTCTCGAATGTTACAGCAAGATGGCGTTGGAATGAACAATAAAGTTAAATTCGAAGAAATGGTCAAGTAATTTAAGAAATTTTAAGTTAATCATTCAAAACAGGGCTATTTTACTAATGTTATTATCATACCTTTAAAGCGAACAGAGAACTTTTTTTTTAGAATTCAATAATATGATTGTTTTTAAACCTAATATTTATTGAGATTTATGTAAGTCTAAAATGAATTTCATAAACATACAGTGGCTCCCAAAATTGAGAATACACCTCTTATTCTCTTACTAAAAGACATGAAACAATGTTATTAAATAATTATTTTAATTTAATATTTATTAAACAATACAAACTATATCAGACTAAGAAACAAAAAGGAAGTATAGATAATATTTTGATTACCATATTTTTTAAGTATAAGTTACAGATTTCAAAGTCGCAAAATTGAGTACACCCCTGTTTAAGTAGCTTCAGAAACTTTTTTTCAAAAACGTAAATTAATATTTCGTTGCATACCCTTTTGCATTTAGAACACCTTTCGAATAGGTGAATCAATTTAAAAGAGTTTATGTTGTTTCCCTGGATATTTTTCTTTTCGTTTTTTTCTTGTAATATAGTTTGTGAGTGCTCGTTGTTCCTAGTATTATTATTTTGAATAGATATTTCCAACTGTGAAATCTACAAGTTTTCTATCACAATAGAGATGATTTATGAAACTGCTTTTTGCAACAACCATAACTTAATACTTTTAGCTGTATATTTTGAGTTCGTTAGCTTGTTGAAATATAGAAGATAACCCTAAGCTTAAATTCTGAACGCTTTAAAATTATTCTTCAATAAATCCGATTTTATCTATGACTCCCCCAATAAAAACTGAATTTTCCAATCCTTTGGCAAGTATGCAACCCCTTATAGGAACCAAGCAACTGCCATGCTTGACAATGAGGGTGGTATTTGGAAGAATAGTTAAGGTTAGACTTCCACTGTATATACCATCGATCAATGCTTTCAAAAACCTGAAATTAACTCTTATCATCGAATGATACGTTATTCCAGAAATGTTGAGGTTTTTAAATTTGATTTTTAGGATAAGTAATTTTCTCTCTATTTATTTTGGAAAAATGAAAAGTTCTCTTCTAGCTAAGCAACCATTTTAATTTCCATCTCGGAGGAATCGAATTGTTTTTGCAGAAACACATATTCCTATTGCTGTAGAAGCATATGAGGCAATTTTTACGGTGCACTCCCAAGAAGCTGTTTTTATTTCTGGAATGATGTTTTCTCTAGGTCGTCCAGCTAAAGGACTCATTTTTCTCCTCTCTTCCAGATAGGTTTGAAATTTGCCTAAATTTTCTTGTACCTCTGGATAATTTTTCATACCTTTCCGGGATTGCGCTAAACTTCCTATGTAATTTCACGCATGAAATTTATGTGCCTCTGGCGTGAGGGGGACAATTTTCCGAATTTGAATTTTAGTTTTAGTTCTGAAATTCATTTTCACAGCTATATATATATATATATATATATATATATATATATATATATATATATTCTCTCTTAGAAATCAAATATTTGTATCTTAAGGAAAGAAAACTGTTATATTGATTCATTAGAAAAAATTTGTGATAACAAAGTCGCATTTTTATAGGATGTATACTTAATTATGTGACTCTGGGATTTGCGGTTTTGACGCAACAATTTTGTTAATTAAAATATTATCACTTCGTTTTTGTGTTAAAATATTATCACTTCGTTTATGTGTTAAAATATTATCACTTCGTAATGTACATTTTAACAGTATTTGATAATATTGTTTTGGGCTTTCACACAAAGAGTGAAGGTGTATATTCAATTTCGGAAGCCACTGTAAGTAGGCTAACTAAAAAATCCTCCTCTAAATTTATATTATTTTTGTTAAGTGGTTACCTTTAACTCGCATATTCACGTTAATGCAGTAAGTAGATTTTGTTGAAACGAATAGATAGATTAAATGTTTATAATTTATTTCGGAAAGTTATGCTCGGTTTTATACATTACTATGGTGTTTATGACTTTTTAAAACGTTTTTCTGAATTTCACTTGGTGTGTGTGTGTGTGAGTGAGTGTGTGTGTGTGTCATCAAATTTTCGATCGTTAATTTAACCAACTTTCCATCAAGCTAGAGCTTTGAAATTTTGGGAATCGTTCGTACTCGCCTAACAATGCAATATTTAGACGTTTGCGACAAGTTTTAACTAATATTTCAATAGTTTTAATAAGTCAAAATATTCTTTCCTCTCGGCGCTTTTAGGATTGAGGAAAAAATTTCTTTCCCCCCTCTGGGAACACAGGGCACTCCCCACGCCGCATGAGGTATCGTAAAACCTTTGTACTCACAAAGGGGAGATACTATCTCCCCTTTGTCGACCCGCATTTGAGTCATATGAACAAAAAGTTAAGATTTAATTGTACATAAGAGTACCAAAAAACATTCCACTACAAGTCGTTCTTATGATATCCCAATAATATAAGGATATCTCAATACATTGACTCAACTATTGTCACAGTTTTTCTGTATATTCTTGTTGAGAAACATTGACAAAGTTGAGCTTATTTTAAAAAGCGTGACAATATATACCTAACCAGCAAACATACTCGAGAGCGCAGGTGGGCATTGCTAAATGCAAAGCGAGTGTTGGATACTCGAGCGAGCAGCAGCCAGTCGGTGGTAATCGTAACATATTTGGCGTATGGATCCAGAGTGACTGGTTTGTGTCTTTTGATTGCTTATATTTTAGCACCAACGTTGTGGTGTGACCACAGGATATTTTTTAAATATGTTGATTTCTTTTTAATACATGACTTTATTCGCAGTGTCATAGAAAATAATATGAAACTGAACTAAACTTGAACAGCTTCTAAATGAACCAATGTGTAAAAAAAATTGTAATTTTTTAAAAATAAAAGCGAAACAATATAATAATGTTAATTTCAAGTAATATAGATCGAATACTGTGTAAGTTGATGCGTATAGTAGAAAGAAGGAAATAAGTAAATAGGCATTTTATGGACCATTTACATAAGCAAAATATAGTACAATAATTTCTCTTTAATCCGGCAGATATTGGCCCAGAGCACCGCTAGATTACCAAAAAAAAGTTTAGATTGTGAAAATCTCTTCTAGTAACGCATTTAAAAAGAAAAAAGTTTTGCATTATTTTATAAAATTTAATATTGTACGTGCAAATAAAGTGTCAAGCGCATGAAAAAATAACTTGAATTACAAAAAATGTGTGCGTATGTTTATATTGAAATCCTATATTATTCGGTTGAAGTAGAAGGCATAAGATATGTGCAGAAGTTTGTTTGTATTAAAATACCTAATTACTGACAGGATCCGAAAGGTGAAGTGCCGAATTACGGTGCGAGTACTGTAATTACGGACAGGGCAAATCAAACGCGTGGACAAAGTACAAAGCAGGAAAAAAAAAAGCCATTGTTTCAAATATTGCCATTGTCGTTAAATATTTTAAATAAAAAAAAAATACTTGCCAATTTAGCGAGAGCATTTCATATACTTTTATTTTAAAATCCAGATCCATTTATTTATGTAGAAGTAGATTTTCATGAAAATGGCATCATTCGCTTTGATAAAATACTCCATGACATGAACACAATATCCTCTTTCTTACCATCGTTTCTCCTTTTAGTCAGGCATTCTTTATGTTCGAAAAAGGACCATTACTTGCCTTTAAAAATCTGAATTCGCTCGTTTATTTTCATTATCACATGTACACTTCACATAAAGCAAATGAAAGTCGTCCCCCGTCTTCAACACAATACCACTTTTAATACCTACCATTCTTTACAACAGGCACAGTACCATTTGTGTGACTAACACGACTTTAGATAGGATGGTCCTTGTTTATGATTTTGCAGTCAAAACTACTGTTTGTGAAAGAGAACATATTTTGCAATTTATATCTCATGCAGAATGAAATATGAGTGAATTTACTCGATGTGAATAAGTTAATGGTTAAATGATGAACTAAAATGTCGATTAATTACATTTTAAGGAATATTAGTTCATCTGTTCTGTATTTTAATTTTTCGTACATGTATGATCGGATGAGATGCCCGTAAAATAGAAATGAATAGAATAAATAGACTTAGATTTTACTGTATTTAGCCTTTCAGGTGCTTAAAATAGAACGAAGGGAAGCTCGTGGTAACCGCGTGATTATGGCAGCGAGCTTGGGGCTAGCAAAGTTTCTGTTGAACCATGTGTTCTGATTTTGATAGAAATCCATCGCGTGTAAAGAGGCTCATGCAGACTAAATCTGGATGGCGGGATGCTTTCATTACGTAAGAATGCTAGGTCGTGTGTCAATCTCGTCATCTGACCGTGGTTCAAAATCATGAGACGTACTGACTGCGGTAAATGAAACTTTCTGTAACGGCAACACAGGAACAAACAAACAAGCAGAGAGTAAATATTAGCAGTGTTACTCAGTGTCTCATGTAACCCCTTAATAAAACATATTCTATCAGGGCTTATGCCCATTTTCCATTTTTTGAAAATGAACTTTTATTAAATGTTTTGGACTCAGACTTCTAAAATTAAAGAATCATCTTCCTTTTTCATTTTAAATCCCTTTAAAAACTTTCATCTCCACATTTCATAAAACTCTGTTTTAGCAAAATTACTCAACTCAAAATAGCTGGTTCCATCAATAGAAATAGAGTTTAGACACTCCCTCTCACCTCTAGCAGCCAAAGACAAACTAACTGAGATACCTCAAAATTCAATATATTTTTAGAAACTTTTCTGCCTCTTTTTTTGAAAATTATGATCTCTTTAACTTTAAGTGTAAAGCATCTTTTAATTTTAAATTTTCTTATTGTATTTTTTATCATGAGCAAGGTACAGGCCGATGTCTAACACCAAAAGTTTTTTACCAGATTCGGAGATTAAAAGCCGAAAATCTTATTGTTCTGGTAATAAGATTTTACAAAAATCTTATTGTTCTGCAACCAAAAGAATACTTTTAAAGGTGATTTCCCCGCCCCATAAATCAAACTGAGTTTATGTTAAAGTTTATGTTATTAAATAGTTAAACATTGCTATTCATCTTTCTACTTACTTTTCTTCTTTCTTTAAACTCCTCATCACCTTAATAAAAATCTTTAAAATTATCAAAATTAATTTAGTTGTAAAATTAAATTTTAAAAAATCAAATAAGAAATTGACGTAATTGTAAACTACTTACAATTAGTAAAATATATATATATAGTAAAAAATGATACTTACTAACCTCAAGTACTCGAGATCTACCCAAACAGTGCTCAGTACTGATCTGAGAAGGTAGAATCGCTTACGGCGCCGAAAGTAAGGTAAACATACACACACACAGATATATATATATATATAAACAAACATAAAAGAATTTCAACCGGTATATATCTCACAGATCCTCTCTCAGCTTTCTTTTCCCTCTTTCACATTAAATTATATGTGTTACTTATGTATATTTTAATATGCCTAGTTAACTTTTTAATAAATTTCGTGTTTTATCAAATCCCTTGACAGTTTTATTACCAAATTATCCAGAAACGTCTTTAATACAATTGAAACACAAGAATCTCTTTCTCAGAGCTTAAGTTCTTATCACAATCCCAAATTCTAAGCACAAATATACATATAAAACAACCAAATGATCGATACCCCTCAAACCACCTGATTTTTTTTTTTATTTTTTTATTTTGTTCTGTGCACTCATTGACTTATTTAAATTTACTTTGTATTGAGCAAGTTTCAGTTTAAAAATCAGGTCTCACGGAATGAAAATTCTATCACTACTTGGCTTTTTCTAGACTCATAGGCTTTTCACTTCACTCCCTCTTCCAACACATCTGTATAGGAAAAATTTTCTGATTGTTCATCAAAGACTCTAAACAAGTCATATTGAGCAGAAGCGTTGAAACTCACTGGCGCTCGTTTCATATTTAATTTTATTCAATGTTTTTTTAAAAAAATACGATTGAACAGAGTGTCGTAATAACTTGCGCTCACTAACCATTCGACTGATGTGAAAGAGGATGTTTTCGCGAATTGAATGCTTAAACCAAAAAGAGGATGTTAGCCTTTATCACATATAACGCGCCCAATCAATCAATCAAACAATTCAGCGGAAATATTTAAAATTTCAAAATACTTCTAGCATAAGTTCAGCGAAGAAATTTTTGGCAAGTAATAATTTTTATTCTAACCATTTGCTATTATTTATTGTATTGTGATTGCTCAAATCGAAATGTTTCACTTTTCAATGACTAATTATGTAATCTACATGGATATGGTGCGAATTAATTATGAAAGCTTTAAAAAATGATTTTTGATAGCATCGGCCGATTTTAAAATCGTTTTTCAATTCTGTTATTTTATTTCGTTTTAATTTCCATCTTCGATGAAAAATTATTCATCCTATTTTCAATGATATTTTATAATTTAATTTTTTAATACATAAATTATTTTATTTAAGTAAATTTGACTTTTGGTTTCCCATAATACAAATCTTGTTTTAAAATAACTTTATTACATAAAATTTATTATTTAGGAAAAAAATTATTAAATAGTTTACTTATGCGGAGAAAATTAGAATTTGTGTTTATTTATAAATCTGTAAAAGATATGTAAACCAAGGAATTTTATTGACTATTTTAGTATGTATAACCAGTTTAAATTTGAATCTTGTATCGGTTTTTTAAAAAATATATTTAATTTGTCACCTGTAGTGGGATATTTTTAGCTTGTATTCTTAAAAGAACTGTATATGATATTTGATGGCTTTAAATTACACAGTAAGTCCTGCAAATGTTTAATATATTTGATAATTAAAGATAATTTTCCTTAAAGCTACTATACTCATTTTTTTCTCAGTTAAGGTATTTAGGCATTTAAAAGGTTATGCATGGAATAGAAATCTTAATAAATATATGAAATCCAACAGTTGATAACATACAATATTTATATTTCAGTATTTTGATCGAAGATTGTCTAAAGCTTCAACAGAAAAACAAGCAGCTGTCAAATTTGGTTGGATTCAAGGAGTTCTTGTGAGCATATCCTTAATTATTATTTTTTAAACATATTTTTCTGGGAAAACTATACCACTGAACAAAGTGTGAAGCATGTTTAATTAATTACTTTAACTAATTGTGAAGCATGTTTAATTAATTACTTTAACTAATTGTGAAGCATGTTTTTTAACAATTGAATTATTATATAGGCTGCTTGGAATTTAATTTTTGTAAGTGTTATTTTCTCTTAGGAATTATTTCCAAAAGAAAATGTATCTTTCCTCTCTAATCCTTTTAGGAATAATGATGCATTTTCTCTTTTTAAAATTTTTATAGAATTATTACTTTCTAATTGTTTGATTTTTAAAGAATTATAGAAATTGTTAAATCAAATAAATCAATAATTTTTTAAAAAGTAATTCTTGTGTTCTTTGAATAATACTTATTGAATGAAGTAGAATTAGATAGTATTTGGAGGGGGCTTCCCTCTTTTTTTTTGTACCACAATAACCAGTTACACCAGCTACTACATAGATTACATTTACTTATTGATTAACTGTATGGACTAATTTTAAATAACTTTTATGTTGGTACTTAATTTCCTAACTATATTTTAGGTAAGATGTCTTTTAAATATATGGGGTGTGATGCTTTTTCTCCGTCTTTCATGGGTTGTCGGACAAGCTGGAATTGGTAAGTTTCGATCAAAATTATAACCATACTTTTGTTTAAAGTAGTAGATTATATTTTGTAATTACATATATTTGTGTCAAGCATTGTTGTTAACAAATCTTAACATAGATTTTCAAAAATGTTTAATTGTTACAAGTAATAATTTTAAAGGAAAAGTAGCATTATTTGTGTTTTTAAAACTATAACAGATATTGTATTTTCAACACCATTAAGGTTTTTAAAAAATATTAGTAAGCAGTTATTGTGTAAGTTAAAGTTTGTAAATTTTTCTTTAAACTTAACATATCATGTTAAATAGAAAAAGGAAAAAAATTATCACTCATTAATGATTTTGTAAGAATCTTTTTATCCCATTGTACCAATTAAATTTTCACAAAGGGATTTTCCTTTTAAAGATTGTGAAATAAAATTTTAAAAATTGATTTTATCTATGCTCAATTATTTTTTTAAAATTTATTTACTCTTGATGTTATCTTCTTTCTTTTATTTAGGATTAGCTTGTGTTATAATTCTATTAGCTACTTTAGTCACAGTTTTAACTACACTTTCAATGTCAGCCATATGTACAAATGGCGAAGTGAAAGGAGGTAATTTGCTGAATCTTTTTTAAATGTTTATTTTCAGTTATTTTAAATATGTATTATCACTCATAACTATTTTGTAGATTTATTATGTTTTGAAAATATTTTTTCCCCCCTGTAATGTCAGGAGGCACTTATTATATGATATCTCGGAGTCTGGGACCTGAGTTTGGAGGATCCATTGGTTTCATCTTTTCTGTAGCAAATGCAGTGGCTGTTGCTATGTATGTTGTGGGATTTGCTGAAACTCTAAAGGTTTTATTGTGGGTAAGTCTTTTGCTGGATAATTTTTTGTAAAAGATTAAATTTGACAAGAGTTGCTAAAATTTTCATTAACTGATTAAAAACATTTCATTATTCACACATTTATACAGTTGAATGAAATTACAAATTTTAGTCATAATACCTGTAATTGGAATAACTAAGATTCAAAATTTTCATTATAATTTTAAATCTAAAATTAAATTTTAATTGAAAAAAAAATTTAAGTATCAATATGTGATTCACATATTTTGCGGAAGTTAAAGAAATGTATTATCTTGAAAAATCAACTTGACTAATCAAAGATTAAAAGATAATTTTAAATTTTCAGTTATAGAAAAAGTTAAATGATATGTAAGTATAAAAAGTCAGATGTTTCATAAAAATAAATATTTTTACTAAATATATTATAAAACATACTCTTTTAATTTTCCAATAATCCAAAAACATACAGATTTGCAAATGATGAAGCATTCGTAAAATATAATTATTTTCAGTAATACATGTTTTGTTATTTAAAAAAAAAAAATCTTCAACAATTGCTGAGTTCTTTTCTTAAAAAAATATTTTTGCTATATATAAATTTGTTTATATCTTAATGCTCTTTTATTATTTGGTTCTAACTAATGTCTGTCTTTTATTAATGTGTTGTAAAACTGCTATTGAGGCTCATTGTTAAATTATATTCGTGCTTTTTTTATTAAAAAGTACACATCATATATATTTGTTTATTTTTTGAATTAATTTCTTAGAACAATGACATGCCTTTATTGGACAATGGGATTAATGATGTACGTATAATAAGTTGCATAACAGTTGTTGTCATCCTTGGCATTGCAATTGTTGGAACAGAATGGGAGACAAAAGTAAGATTAAATGCTGGATCTTTTTTCCCCCTATATTGTGCTTACTAAAAATATTCTACATGTATTAAATATGTATATATATATATTCCTATGATTGTGTAGTGAATAAGAAGCAAGTTATTAATTTTTTTAAAAAAATGAATTTGTAAATTTTTATGAATTATCTCCTTATGAATGTATTTAAAATGTAACAGAATGTTCATTGCTAGCAATGTTTTTTAGCTTCATTTAAAAATGACCTGTAACTGATATTTAGAATTTAAAATATCCTATTCAAAGTAGATTACATGACTAATTATGAGAATGTTATTTTAATATATGCAGGGTATCTCTTAAATTTGCAATTTTTAAGTGATTATGAGGATAATCAAAAATTTGGAAGGCAGATAATATTCTAATAAAGGATTTTAAAAAGAGGTATTAAATATTTTATCACATTAGATTCTATAAGCTCTAATTCTTTTGTGTTATTTTTATAGGCACAGATTATTTTACTGCTTATTCTTTTGGCTGCCATGGCGGATTTTCTAGCAGGAGCTGCATTCAGCCCCAGTGAAGAACAAATGGTCAGAGGTTACATGGGATGGAACAGTAAGTGTAAGGGGGAAGAAAACTCTAGCTTATTACTTTTTATAAAGTGTTATGTTTATGTTAAATGTGTATGATGCATTGTGTGTGTTAGCATACAACATTTAAACATTTTATTCTTTCACATATTAAGTATGAATGTTGAATCATAATTGAATAAGTTATTACATAATCAAAAATGAAATTATTAGCTTTCATTTATATATATATATATATATATAGCAGGTCCTTTGGATTAACTGAGTTAACTCCATTGATGTTTCTTGACATCCCCATATAACCAAAATGCTAGTTAAAACATCCTACAAAAAATGTTTCTATTTTATTTTCAAGGTTTCCTTCCAGATAAATCGAGAACTATTTCCAATATTCTTATAAAATGGTGTGGTGTGACACAAGAACAATCAAATACAAAAAATTAAAAATAATTATATGAATTATTTGCTTCACTGTCATATGTAAGCCTTGTCATCAAGAAACTCTTTCTTGATGTGAAATTAAAATTCTTAGTGATATAAACACTTGCTTCTTCCTAAATATTAAGGACGATTTTTGTTATTATATTTGCGTCAATAAGCTTTAAAAAAAGTAACAAGATAAATTTAGAAATAAAAGTTGAATTAATCTTAATGAGAGTGTATTTATCTTGTTTGTCTTGTTTTTGTTAATTTCTTTTCTAATTTTTACATTAAAAGAGTAATCATATTGATAGTATAATATGTTCTTTCATCACTGTGTTCTTTAAAACAATGTAAAATGAAAATTGACTTCTTACTTTTAGCTTTAATTTCATTTTCACTTTCATGCTTTTTAAAACTAATAAAAATTATAGTTTTTAGACCTATTTTTAAAGGAATTTTTTGAAGTATGAGTACATTAATGATCACATTTATTATTAAGGTAAATTTTAATGATAGATTAATGCATTTTTTATTGTCAAAATTTGTATAACTATGATATTGTTATTTAATTAGAAAGTGACACATTAGCTTCAACTTTTGTTGGAAATCATTCAAGAATTTTAATCTTATACTTTTTTATGTTATTAATTGTCAGAGACTATTTTTCTTGAAAACTTCGGCCCTCATTTCACTGGAGAGGAAGGTTTCTTTTCTGTTTTTGCTGTATTTTTCCCAGCTGCTACTGGAATTCTTGCTGGAGCAAATATATCAGGAGATCTAAAAGTAAGCATTTCCATTTCTTATTTTATTTGAATTGAATAATTACATGTTTGTTCTTTTTGAACATATATTTTCTCTTAAAGATAGTTTATCATTAAGAATAATCTGTTTTTGCCTTTTTTAATTTAAAAGTAATTATAATATAAGCTATAATATACATTATATTTTATTAATGTATTTAATGTCTTAAAATTTGAACAGTTTAAATAAATTTCGCAGAAATAAAAGAAAGGAGGGGGGTTCTAAAGAGTAAGTCACTAAAAATTTTATTTTCGTAAACTTTTTATCTTTATTTTAAACACAAGTTATGTGCAAGCAGAGTTGTCCTTATCTAAAAAGGGGCCTTGGTGCTTGAAACCATTTTGGGCCCTAAATTTTTGTACGGAAAAAAAATTACAAACATGAACATATATTACTAATGCAGGATTTTGTTTTCGCTAATACATTAATTACTTCAGAAAAATTACAATTTTTTGCAATTCCTTTTTTGATACTTAATGTAGCAAATGCATTTAAATATTCTGCATACATGCTTGACTAAAAGGTTCAGATTAGGTAGGGATACTATGGATTCCCCCAATCAAGTAACAAAAACTATCCATTGGCGTCATCAAGAATTAGTTTGAGAAAAGATTGTCGAAATTCATATATGTATTATGGTCATGTTTACGATAAAATGAGCTTTATGTCATACTGACAATAAGAATATTGTCAAGTTTTCATGTGCAAGAGTACATTATTTTAGTTCTTGATCATATTGGGGCCACTTCAATTGCAGGGTCCTGCTGCACAGCATCCACTGCACCCTCCAGATGGCCTGCCCTGCATGCAAGTCATGAAACAAAACAAAAAAAAGAATCTATTATCAGTTTTTCTATCTGTCTTTGCTCATTTAGCGAAATCTAGAGCATGTATTGTTATCAGTATAAATGCATCTTTTTTTTTTCTCCCTCCTTGAACACATTCATATTTTTATGCTGCATCTCTTTAAGTTTCTTTTCTTGTAAAACTCTACAGCATATTTTTCTTGCCCTTCATAACAGTTCCACACAGATTTGTTTTTATAGATCCTAAGTATTCTGCAAATGATGCGGAATTAAAAAATCTGTCTGTATACAATTTATTAATTTTTATTCCATAATAAGATCTTTTGGAGAGCATATATTGTCTAAATACTAGTCGTCCTCTTCAAGTAAAAAATCTTTTATCTATAAATACATTTTTATCTGGCATATAGGTGGTTTTAAATTTATTTTACAGAACTTCAATAAGTGATCTTAACTTCTTTCTTTTTTTTGCATTGTTATCAAGTAAAATATAAGAATTTCAAGACATTAAGAAAAACATCTCAAGAAATGATTCTGTTTAAAAACAGAGTAGCAGGAGTCTCATTAGTCTAAAATACATTTTTGAATTAGGTTTTTTAACTATTCCCATCAAAATAACCAAACCAATAAACATATTTGCTCCAGTGTCACATCTGAAATTTTCAACGATTTTGAAGATGGAGAATCTTCAAGACGATTTTGTGCAAAACTCTTTGTTTCTTTTACAGTGTATTTTATAAGAACTTTATAAAAAAAATAGTAAAAATACAATTTCTTTAATTACATTTGCAACTATAATATTTGATGCTCCTACAAAATTAAAAGGTTTCATATCTAGAAGTGTCCTCATCCAAAATGGTTCACTGAGGTGCTGTCTTGAGATGTAGAAAGCACATATGATGCAATTTTTGTATCTGATAATTTGTCCATATTAGAATCAATATAACTATGACTTTCCAATTCTGCAGAAATATCATCTCTGTCATTAAGTGTCAGAAAAAAAACCTTTTGTATACTCATCTTGTGTTAACATTAGCCATTTAAAAATGTTTTGCTAAACAATACAAAATATCCACTTCACTGCTAGAAAAAAATCTAAGAGGAATAAATAAAATCTCTAAAATGTGATAGAACATCTACTCCCCCATTATATTGCCAAAGAAATAAGTTTATTGTGATGCATCAAGAGCATATGAATTTTTTAAATCAGCTAATGCAGATGAAGAGAACTCTTTATTTACATTGCTCATCATCCATGAATCTCACTCTCATTCCAAAACAAAATACCAAAAATAAAAAAAACATTGCAAAAGAATGAAGGTCAACATACTTCGCTTTTCATAAATTTCACTTTTAACAGGCATATAACTACATCTAGTGGGAACAAAAAATATTGATTCAATGGTATATTTAAAATTAATATGCTGTACACCTGGCCATAGAGTCAATTTAAATGGTGATTCATGTAAAACACACAATGACAATAACTTACGCTTGTGACCGATGCACATATGATACATCTGTTATGAAAGGGTTAAGGAGTTACAACCAGTGATTAGTACCCTGATGGTATAGAAGCTTGTTTTGAAGTTGGAATATCTTTGAGTATTTATTATATCATGTGCAGTCTAAGTTGTGTGCTATAGAATTTTATAGTAACAGATACTTTCTATTGTGTATTGTCCTTGTCTTTTGACCATGATATAACATAATGAAACTACTAGCAAAAAGGTCAAAATTATCTGTATATTCCTTATGATGCATGTTGAGGGGTGTAACTTGCTTTTGAGAGGCCACAATAGTCTAGTGGTCATGGTCACTGACTTGTGGCAGACATTGGTTCCATTGAATCATGGGTTCGATGCCCCGAAAGACTTGCCCTGTAGAAGGGCTGATGCATGTTATACCTGGTCAAGGCCCCAAGTCCTCCCATTGGCATGCTATAGAAATTTGAGGGAAAGATTCCAGCTCTGGTGTCGTCCTTATCACTTGACTGAGCTTGGAAATTACAAGATCTGTCACCAACAGCCCTTGTGTTGCTTTTCAGTGCGATATTTATAAACAATCACATCTTTCATGTTTTTACAAATCTATGCATATAGTTGATACTACTGTGGTAATAGGATAAAATTTTGCATTGATTATATCAATATCAAACTTTTATCTATAATCCGGACCACTTTGCTAGCAATGAACATTAGTGAGGCATTTTGTTTTTTATGTTAGGAGGACTTGAGATTCAATGGAAGATTTCAACGCAATGTGATAAACAGCTCTCTAGCAAGTAAAAATGTATGAGTGAATTGAAAAATTTTAAGTGATTTCATAAGTAGGATGCAGGAAGTCAGTTCAAGATACTCATGAACCTTTAGTACAAGAAAATTAAGCTAGCTTTAGGTATGGCATTGTTGAACAGTGAGTTGTCATTATGATCAGGAAAATCTAATCGCTGCTCTTGACTCTATGGTAAAAACTGCTATTGAAGCAACCATTTTTATATTGTCACAGCCAGCACAGAAAATGATGTGATGAAGGTGAAAATTTGATTACATAATCTTCATAATACTAACTCTTAGCATGCATGCAAGCATGTATTTAAAAAGTTTTGCAACAAGTTTTAAAAACTTTGATGGCAAAAATGTGAATCAGTTTCCATGGTAGAAGTATATCAGAGAAAAAAAAACAAATCTTTTTATCTTAGAACAAAAATTATTTAGTTTGTGAAAATCAACAGAAAAAATTAGTGTATAATCAAGGAATCAGAGGAGAAAAAAATTTACTCAAATTATAGAATATATGTAACAGTAAAAGTGATTAATATGGTGATTATGAATAGTTACTGGTGATTATTCATAATAACCACTAAACTTGGTAAATGTCATAAATTATTGAATATTTATCACATTTACCGGTAAGTTTATAAAATCCCCAACTCTTAATGGGGATGTAAAAATAAATTAAGATTATTTTGTAGGATAACAATATCTTAATTCAAAAAAATTTAAATATTTTCAAATAACTTTCAAAATTTCATTCTTAAGTGTTAGAAGAACTTCATGATGACTTACAATAATATTTCAATTTAGAAATTTAAATAAAAGTGGCCCTTTTGTGCTTTACTTTCAGTGGATATCTTATAACAGATATATTATATAAGTTATATAATATATGTCATAAAAGGTATTGAAAAATACAAAATGATTAAAATTATTGAAAATAAAGTAAAGCCTAGCTTGTTATTTTACTATTACTCACTTTTATTAACAAGTTGTCATATCTTTCTTTAGTCAGAAAACCACTGTTTGCTTTCTTAGTGTCCAAAACATTTAATAGCTTGGAATTAAAACACTCATGCACATCATGCATTATTCAATATTTTATTTAAAAAAAAGAAAAAAATGTATGTCCAGTGCAAAATTAGAAATGCTACTGAAATCATGTGCATCTGACATCATAAATTTATGGACTTTTATTGCATTCCCCATTACAAGTTTATAAACTAACCGGTAAATGTGATAAATATTCAATAATGTATCACATTTACCAAATTTAGTGGTAATTATACATAATCAGCAGTTTATTACATTTTCTGTAACATTCAGAGAGAGTCAAAAACTTTTCACACAAAGCTCTCCACATAAAAAATCATAAGTATTTCTTAACAAATATATATAATTATTTGAAGTGTAAATGGTGTCTAATATGATGTGTTGAATAATACATATGTATATTTGTATGTATTTATATATTTAGATTTTACCTACAAGTGAAAATTTTAACATGAAATTGAATTAATAAATTTGTCAAAATAAAAAAAATTTGGTGAGGGAGATTTTATGTATATATATATATATATATATAATCATTCTAAAATTTAGGTGAAAGACTCTCTAGGTTAGGTCACCAATAATTATTAGGTCTAAAATTCTCTGAATAAAAACAATTTGTTACATTTTCTCAATGAATGATGAAATTTGCAAATCAGTAACATTCTAATAAATTCAGTTATTACCATAAATATTTTATTAAATCTAATGGTACTTTAATATTCTTTATCAAAAAATTAAGAAAATTTATGGAAAGAAAAAAAAAATGATTTGTGAATCATTAAATAGTTTTCCCACATTTCATGACATTACTGATATTCGTAAGATTCATTAAAGTATAAGGGAAATAACAAGAATTATTGTTATTTTACATCTTGATTGATATTTTTAAGTGATAAATTATAGTACATTAAGCTTCTGTTTGTTGACCATGCTGATGATTTTTAAGAAATATGAAGATGAACATCTTTGCTAATTAAGTCTCCCTAATAATCTAATACAATTACTCATAAGTATTTTATTGAACTTATATTTTTTTTCAAAATACCTACTTATAAATTCTTCATATTAACAAAAAAAACTCTGCCTAAAACTGCCAAGGGATGGATACTAGAGGTTTTTAAGACAAAACGTATAATATCTATCCCTTGATGCTTAACGGCTTAACTATTATCCAAGTTATAAAAGATAATATCATTTGTTATTGTCAAAATACAATTTACATAATCAGTCAATACAGATAGTTTTTCATTTAAAAAATTAAATAACTTATAAAAGTGGTTATTGTATAAGTGTTTCTGTATTTACAAAAAAAAATTCAAGAAAAATTTTAATATAATCATACTTCTTGTTGCAGGATCCTCAAACTGCTATTCCAAAGGGAACACTGCTTGCCATTTTGATTACCACTGTATCATATATCCTTTTTGTTGTGGTTGCTGGCAGTACAGTTTTATTGGATTCCAATGGGAATGATACATTTGTGAAAGATAGAGCTTGGGACTTATTGTCAAACTGTACTCTTGGAGAAGATGGTAAATGCATGTATGGTCTTCTTAATGATTATCAGGTGTGTAAAAATTGTATTTTGTTTATTGTGAATTCATAAAAATAGGACATCTTATAAACATTTTAAAATTTTAAATGTTTGTTAAAAATTCTCAATTTGGTATATTTAAATGGGGTTTGCACTAAAAATGACAGACATTTGGTTTTAATTTAAGAACAATTCATACCTACTAATACTTGTGACAAATGTATTGTGGTGTTACATAAATATTTTATTATGTATTAAATGTAATAAAATGTAAATTCACAGTAATGAGCTCTAAATTTAGTCATATATATATTAAAAATAGTTTAGTAATATTATTCATTTGTAATTTTGTAATGTTAGTAATACATTGTTTCAAGCAGTCTAAAGCTTAACGTTATTCAAAATATTAAATGATGAAGTTTCAGAAGTTGGAGTTCACTTGTATAGCCTGTTAATGATTTTTATATGAAATTAATATTTCTTGTTAACTGAAGGGAATGTGTCTAAGTTGATCACTTGAATCATCCAAATAATTTTTTTAAACAAGTTAATGAAGTTACAAAAGTGGGATATTAAATAATGCATTTGTTACTATATAATTATGCAATTTGAATTATAAAGGCACAAGACCTTAAATTGTTTTTACTTGTATATTCTTTTTTTAAATAAAAAAAAATTTAATTTTCATTATGTCTTAAAATAAATCAGTTTTAATTTTAAAAAAATAAATAATAAGATAAATCAAAAAAATTTATAAATAATGTTTTTTTTTTAAAAAAAAAAAAAAATAAATAAATAAAAAAAAAAGATGATGAAAAGAATATGTAATTAAATTAGCATTTCAAATTTGAGAAGTATTCAAGTGTTATGTAAAAGAGATTGTCTGAACCTCTTTTTCCAATTTTTGAATGAATATTTTATTGCTAAATTGTGAAAGTAGAAAGATGCATAAATATAAAACATCTCAAGCATGTTAAAATATACTTATTTCTTCAGTTCTGAACTTTTAGCTATTTTTTTTCACTTAGAATATTGTGTTATGAATAGTTTTGTAGTTGATAAAAAAATTATTTGAAAAAATCAAAGGTTAAAAAAGTATAATTGAAACAAATGATATAATATATTTATATGTAAAATGTGATCTCTATGCAATTCCACTTTTAAAAAAAAGGAAGAAATTATCATAACAGAAAATTTTGCAGCATAATATTTTAAGTTTGAGGATAGACAGAGAGTAAATTGAAATTACACATTTTTCATTTACAGAAAAAAGAATTATATTAAATATATTCATGTATCATCAATATTTTTAAGTGTAGTTACTTATGTTTTAAGAAAATAATAGTACATTTTTTTTTGTTTTGTATGTTATTTATTACATTGTTAAAATTAGAAGTAAAATATCCAAAGATCATTATGTATGTATTTTGATTTCTGTATGAGAATAACGTGAAGAAAAATGTACTATTTGATTGTCTATATCCCAATGAAGAATTTCTGACTTATTTGCAACTTCATGAGTTGGGAGATTTTTAAAATCTATCTTCATGGTTCACAGAAAATATTCTGTTCACTAATCACAAAGGATTTAAAAAAAAAAAGAATTTCATTAGAAGGATATATAGGATAGAACTTCAGGTAGAACAATTTTTTGTAGAATATAAATTTTTACATTCTCTACTATTGGGCAAATTGCCATATTTCTTTAAAAATTCAACACATTTCTTATCATTTGATAAGGCTGATTATGGCTCATCAAAATTAAAAAGTACACTTTAGGTAAGAAAAAGGGCAAATCAGTAATGCAATGGTTAACAAAGAAGCATGTGAATCAGAGTGTTTGGTAAGTGCATGTCTGTTTGGCTATTGCAATGTGTATACTTATAAATACCCATTGCTACTCTTTGTTAAATTCAGGGAGGCGAGTAATCTGAAATTACCTAGAAAAATATTTCGACAAACACCATTTCTGAAATTAAAACTATTTTTAAAAAGGGTGCTTTTTTGCAGCTAATAGCATATTTGTCTGTGCAATTTAGAAGTTAACAAAGAATGTCATCTAGTGTTAATATAACAAGTTACTATATATGTGTGTGTGTTATAATAAATTAACTTGGCCGTATTTATTATACATCATGTGTATATTCTAATACAATATCTCTTCTGATTTTCATCAGGTGATGGAAATGGTATCAGCTTTTTCACCTATAATATATGCTGGAATATTTGCTGCTACACTTTCCTCTGCTTTAGCTAGTCTAGTGAGTGCGCCAAAGATATTTCAGGTAAGTTTCTTTTTATTATAGCAAAACACAGAATTTTTATTGCATGTTTTGCTATATGTTCATATTATAAATAAATCTGACTTAAATATGGCTTTTTTAAATTTTAATTAAACATTATATTGAATTGGATTTAAAATCTTTGAGTTGTTTTATATTTTTAATTCTTGCAGATCCAATAAATATGCTTGAAACTTTGAATATTTGGGCAATAAGTATTTCTCTTTTAGTTGGTATTTTCTTTAATTTTACATGCATATCCTCCCTTCAACTTTTGAAATATGTATATTTAATCTTTATGTATTTTGCTTTTATAATTGTTCTTACACCTGTCTGATATTTATTTTTTTTTAATTTTCTGATTTTTTCCCCCCATTTTTTAAATTTATTTTTTTATAGTTTTTTGCATTGTTTAATATAATAATTTTCCTTTTTATTATTTTGATTTTACATTAATATTTCTAATAGCTTTTTCAGTTAATTTTACTTCCTAATTTGTTCTAATAATTTGTAATTTTTTTTTATTTAGTATGTATTGATTATTTTACTATGTATAATGTTTTATTGTGAACTAAGTAAAAAGGGGATTTCCTGTAGTTGCAGACGATGTTTTGAGATTATGAGTTTCATACTATCTGAAATGTATTTGTCTAATAATATGTTAGTATAAATTAATCTGTAAATTTTTTCACCATTTTAAAGGTAAAAAAAGATTTGAAAGTGTATTGTTCATTAAAGAAAGATTTTAAAATTTAATAACCTCTGAATTAACAGAAATTCATTTGATGTTAGAAATGAAACTTTCCTACTTTTTAAATAAAATTTTAAGATTCCTGACTATATTTGTGGCCACGGAAGCGTAGTGGCCATGGTTTCAGATTCGTGAGCGGCGGTTTCCGTTCAGTCGCGAGTTCGATCCTTTGCCACCAAAGACCCGCCGTGTAGCCGGGGCTGGTGCACGTTAAATCTGTTGGGGCCGAAAGTCCTCCCGTGGGCGTAGTGTGAAATTTTAGAGAGTGGGTACCAGCTCAGGTGTCGTTCCTCGTCACTTGACCGAGGATCAAAATTACGAGGTCCGTCGCCAATAGCCCTCGTGTTACTTCTAGTGCGATGTGAATATAAACTAAACTAAAACTCCTGACCATATTTATTACCTACATTGTAGATTTAAAGGAAAAGAGCAAATTTTTTCAAAATGATGAATTATTCAAGATCATGTTTGTGTGGCTCTATGTCATGATTTTGTTACAGATGCCATCCTCATTTATTGAAAGAATTTTTTTTATATAAAGTTTTATGTAGAAATTAATCAGCAAATTTTGATGAATTTAAAAAAGATGATAAATGATCTATGATAGTTAAAAGTAATTTATATATAAGATAGCATATGAATAATTTTATAAAATTCCATAATATAATTCCATACAAATATTAATTATTTTATATTATAAAATTCTTTCCTTTAGTCACCAGTTTCCTTTACATTGCAGTGCAACACATTATACATTTAATGATTTTCAAATATTACCTATAGTTCAAAGCTAAACTGAATAACCACCTGAAAATTTTCAAATGCCGGACATTGCTTTTCTTTTTTTTTTCCCCGAGTTAAAAACTGGATTATTTAAATTAGTTGTGTGGAAAATAATTTAAAAACAATATTATATACCATTCATGATATGATTAAAGT
>BMAW01051037.1:932261-957824 GCA_019974015.1 Nephila pilipes | reverse complement strand
CCACCTACTTTTATAATGTTTGATGATCAATTGTAGAATCAAATCATGTCAATTAGAATTCCTGTTGTTGAACATCACATAACCTTTGTTTTTTAAAGTGAAGCTATCTCTAATTTTTTTCAACATTAAGATCTCTTCCAAAGTTTCTGTGCTATCAATGAGTCTAAAAGAATTAGACAGTGATCTGTCTTGCTTGCAAAAAAGCTTGGCCTAATTAATAAAGGAATGCCTGATGCTTGTATTGTCAATAAGGTTTTATTTGGTCAATGTGAAAGATCACAGTAAATGTAGCATTATACTTTCCAAAATTCACATTGCATTAACCTAGCTAACTCAATATTGCATCTTTGGATCAAATATTCATTTGCTAACAAATTCAATTTTGTAGGCTCAATTCCTCATATTTGAAAACAAATACTCTTATCTAGGTGAAACTGGCATTTCAACTTGACATATTTGAAGCACTATTTTATCTTAGCTTGTACAATTGTTCGATAGATATCAAATTCTATATCAGCAAAATTTATTATTCTATAATATCAATGAATGACTTAAATAGCTGGTTTCATCTCTAAAATCTTCAAACATTACCATCAAATGATTATGTTGTTGTGTTCATCAACTACATCTTTTTCACAGCCAACTTAAGTTTACACTTTAATAGAAATATTATTAAAGAGGATTTTCTAATAATCACAATACCATATTTTTTATACTTTCATTTATATTATTAAAATTTTTCTGTAGCAACACAAACTATATGTCTCAGTTCTACCACCAAATTCAAAATCTAAGTTTTGATTATTACAGGTTAATACTATGTATCAGAGCATTTGATGTCACCAGGAATAATATGATTCATCATGTATACAAAAGTATGATGAAATCTTCCACTTTCTAGGTAAAGAAAGCCTACCTTTAAAAAAACAAAGATGTCGTCAATGTGATTAAATATAAAAAATAAATTTTCACATCAAATCTTCATGTTAACAAATACATTTTTTTTTAAATTACTGTTTTAAATAAGCTCTAACTTTTCTCTTGTTATGTTTTCAACTCAAGATTATGAATTGTAATAAAGGTATAAGTATACCCAACTAGAGCTACCTGTAAAATTAAAATCTGAAATAGAATTTATTTTGTTATTTAAATTGTTTGATTAAATATTAAAATAGTTTTGTCTGCATTGACTTGTTAACCGTTCCTTTATAATCAGGTTTTATTACTATACCAGTTCCTTAAGTAATATGAAAATCAAATATTCTAATGTTATTTAAGAAAATAATATAGAGTTTTCTTTTTAAAATACATAAAAATTTTTTCTTTTTTTAAAATTATATGTATTATTTCCTAAAAATTTTTTAACATAAAATAATCCATATAAGCAAACACCTATAGTTTTAACATCGATCAACAACTTCATTAAGCTTCATCACAGCATGTTAAAACTGGATATGTCTGGGCTTGAGTTGAAAGCCAATCACATCTAAGAAGGAAGAAGATCTTTATTAAAATGAACAGAATATAACTCATTTTTCCAGATGCAATTTATAGGATAATAACCCCAAGAGAAAGTAAAACAATAAGAAATATATTGCCAACATTTAACAATGCATGCTTAAAATAGAATGATTTATTCAGAAGGAATTTATCTCATTTTTCAATACATACAGTAAATGAATTTTTTCTTATAGAGATAATTATTATTAATACTAATAAAGAAAACATCTTGCCAAAAGATCTAAATATTTTACCTGGTTTTCTGCATAAATAAAAATAGAGCAAAGAAACTTACTACAGCAGCGTATATTAGGAAGTGACCAGCGTATGAACATAGAGAACAATACGGCTCTAAGAATCCAACCACATGTAGCAATATCTAAAAGCTGGACGAGAACCTACGATAAAAAATGCGTTTCTTACTATTAAGGCTAGCCATCAAACACATGCATATATTCAATTATTCAATCAACAGTTTTACAAAGACTAAAATATAAATATGAACCATATAATATTTAATAATGTGTTTAAATATTTTAATCCACTTCAAAATATTTTATTTAAATTGAATTGCTATTTTAAGGATAAATTTTGTCCTTTCAGTAACGCTTTCATTAAAAATATTGTAGTAATATCTGAAAAATAGAGATTTTCTAATATCGATTAATGATCTATTTTATGTATATTATAAAGCTATTTTCTATCATAAATAACTGTTATATCTATAGCAACAATTATAACTTGTGCTAATTTAAAATTAAATAAATAAGCCAAAGTATTTTCAGAAGGAGGAAAACATTTATATCACCATTGTATAATTCCCTTAATTTTGAAGTCAAACAATTTAAAATACAAATAATAAATGATTCGATTATTAAGAAATTGAAGAAAATAGATATTTATTTAAAAATATATTTCATCTGAAAATGAACTATCTTGACAGTTTAATCAGAATGGACAACACAATATTCTGGTTGTCAGTTGCAGGTTTAAACAAAATCAATGATTAAAAGAAAAGAAGACAGCATGGCCATACACACTAACAATGCCTAAATCCAAATTAGTAAATAAAAATTGCTATCTAAACACATTTTATGTCACCGAATGATACTAAAAATTATCAGGCTTACTTCACGTTTTATTTGATAAATTTGGATGGTAGAAATATAAAGAAATATTCTTGAAACCTACATATTCATAAATTTAATCTGCAATTAATAACGAAATGGGCAAACGGAAAGGGTAGGATAAGCTTGTAGTGATTTTCAGGGGTTACGCATTTAGTGAGAGTAAAGATATTGTTCAATGAATATTATTTTCAATTCAAATACTTGAAATACTACTGCATTATTACATGCATGATAATATTTTATCCTTTTTCCTATGAATAGTTACAAATTATCTTACTTTAATTTGCCATGTTTTGAAATCCTTTTCTGATCATCCATTCAGTAAAATTTAACCATAATGATTAAAATATAAAATTTCATTAATGAACATTTTGTAATAAAATAATTTTTATAAAAACTCATAAAGGTAGGTTTAGCATTTCATGTAGGTTCCTCAGCATTTCAATTGCAATGTAGTAAATTTAAAATTGATTAATATACAATTCTGGCTTGAGGAATAAATGGAGGTTTATGGCAAAAGAGTCAAAAGGTATCCCAGTAATATCAAACATTATAACCCATCGGAAAGAAAAATATCATTAAGGTAATTTGTGGCCATGATGCCTAGTATTTACCTAAAGAAGGTAGTGACATAAAGTACCCCAACTAAATTTATTCAGAATTTTAACCAAGTAACCTACCAGGTGCTTTCACAAAAGTAGCATGGAAAACAAGATAGATTGATCAAACAGTAGCGCAGCTAGAAAGAGTTGAGATTAAAAGGAGCAATATGATTGGAGGTCCAAAGAGATTCCTAACAATAAATAAAAATACACAGAAAACAAATAATGAGCATTAAACAATAAAAGCATTAAATCTGTTGTAACTCATGTCATTTAATACATTTATCCTTTATTTTAGTTACTACTAAAAATGAATATCGGCAAAGTTCACTGCTACCGCATTACTCATTGCACAGCATCCAAGAGCAACAAAATAAATATCCTCTCCTTGGTTCATTGTTCTTTCCATAACTTTGGCAAAGAAATAAATCCCAGGAAATAATTCTATCTACAGAGAGCCTAAAATTTTAACTTTAAAACCCCAAAGAAAAGAATTATTTGAAAATACTAAAGACAATACAGATATATTTAAAGGCTCAGTCTAACATATATCAACGTAAACAATTATTTATATTATAAGTTACTAGGAAATTCCCGTCCAATAACGCCATCAAGTTTTAATACAAGCATAGATGTTCATTTGAGATACATATAGTCTCTTATCATTGCATTTATGTACATGTGTTTTCTAAATTAACTGAAACACAAAAGTGGTTTCAGTCATTATTCAGTGAGATGCAATTGTGTAAACATGGTAACTATAAAGTTCCTTTATGACTCTATTTCATGAATTTCAACAAAGAAAGAAGTGCAGCACAATTATGTTGAAATTTTGTGAAAGTTTTGACACAATTTCAGTGAATGTACGTAGATTATTCAAAAATTTGAAGCAGTGATATTCAACCCACGATAAATCTTTGCTCTAGAGCTTATTCAGCCTCACAGAATGGTATCATTAAGGTCTGGTATGGCTTAATAGATCATATCCTGAAATCCAGAATTGACTTACAAATATTCCAGAAGGGTGCCTTCATGAGATAAACTATAAAAGTTAAATTGAGTCATATGCACATCTTTGTTTAAGTTCATTTTGACATTGATAACATCTTGTTAAAATTATGCTGGAAGATGCAGAATTAAATTCATAAGCCAAACAAACTGTAAATTGCCAATGCCAAAAAGTTTCAAATTACAATAATATTTTAATGTTCAATTGATATTTATTTTTCAAAGAAGCAAAACAATTTTTATTGATATTCTTCTACAATTAGTTTTCTAATTTAACCAATAACCTCACATAGCATAAAATAGATATTTAGATTTAAAAAAGTTGGGATCACTGCATTGCATTAATCATTGTAGTTCTGTTAAGCATCCCATCCGTAATTGTAATAAGCTTCCTGATTTCCTAATACAAAGAGTTTTAAAATGAACATTTCTTCTTGGTGTAGCAATTTTAATAGCCAGTAGTCTATATTAACATTTTTACTTAATTCAAGCTTGCAAACATTGTTTTATTTTAAAAGTAAAACATTAGATTTAAATTTGACTCTATTTTCTGACTTCATAAAGCACATTATTTAGCATTTCTGAATAATTTTCTTTATAAACTTACATTGTTACTTATTAACTGGCAGTTTACTTGCACAATGTAAAAATAGCATACATGACCATAAAAATGTTTTCTAGAATTAAATAATTATGCTGCAATTTAATGCAGTTGTTCATTATGCAGAAAATTAATATTGGTGTTGAAGCATATAATTTCATCCCACCAGACTGAAAATAAAGGCAGCTATGTTTATTCTAACAATGATTTTTAACCATCTGAAAATGAATCGTGAATGGTCAAATTATTTAGTATTTGATTTATATATATATTAACATTGTTACTTATTACAAGCTCATACATTGTTATATTTCAAAAGTAAATCAACATTAAATTTAAATTTGAACTAAATTATTTCCTGTCTTCATGAAGTAATGTTATTTAGTATTTCTAAATAACAATTTTCTTTATTATTAACATAGTTATTTATTAAAAGCTTAAGCATTAGTTGTATTTCAAAAGTAAAGCAACATTAGATTTAAATTTGGATAGCTAATAATATAGCTCTAACAGCTATACAATAATTTACTTTTTAAATTTTTATTTTATTATATATTTGCTTTTTCTTATAAGATTTGTTATTTTAAATTGAGTTATTTTAGAATTTATATATTAAACATTTATTGCTATCTTTTTATTATAGATTATAAATGCATGAGACACTTGCCCTGCTGGGATAGCTCCAGAATTTTGTTCATGCACTTTTGATTTATTTCATGCAATTGATAATGACATTAGAAAACTATATTCTGCACTAATTGAAAGATTGCAAACATGGCATAAACCAACACCAACCAAAATGATTCCCCAACATCTGATGAGCTGTTTAGATGCAAATGTACTATTGTACCTACACTAGACAGCAATGATTTTGATGGTTGGTTTAAGTAATGGCACTGAAACCTTTTGGGATAAATTGTGCCAAACACACACATTACTATTTCAACTTAGACGAAAAGGATATTTTTGTATCTCCATTAACAGAAGCATGCAAAAATATACAAGATGAGGTTTAAAAAAAAACATCTCATAGATAGATGCTGTAAGCAGTACAAAAATTACAGTTTGCATGACTGAAATGCATGTTTATAAAACTTTTTTCAACAATATTTCTTCAAAGGGATTGAAGAGTCAGTGGAAATAGAGAGAACTGTTGGGCAAAATTGCACTGAGTGGTGGCATGAGAGGAAAATGCATCTCACTGCAAGTGACACTCAAATTTTGAAACGATATTTTGTTAGAGAACATACTGGCCTGACTCAAAGTGGAAGACAAAGTACAGTACATGGTGCAACAAAAAATAGCCATAGGGTGTTGTCCAAAAAAACTGGTCTAGTCATACATCCAGTATATTGCTGCCTCACATGACAGACTGATTAGATCGAATGAGGACTATATGCAGTTGGGAATCAAAACTATGTATAATACAGAAAAAGTAATCTGTAGTAGGAACTTATCAGTACGTTGGAAGAACTAATCAGTAAAAGGTCCAACTTTTAACTGATGCCAATGATATCATTTCCTTAAAGAAAAACCACAAATATTATTTTCAAGTTCAATACCAGTTACCTGTTACCAAAATCCAGCAATACATGTTCGTGATATTTTGTAACAATAAATTATATTCAGCTGAAGAAAAAATATAATTCCGAGATAAAAATTTTTAATTGCAATTTGTGGCAGGAATGTTTACAAAAGTTTAGGAAGTTTCCTTAGATTTTTACCTTATCATGGTTTAAAAGATTATATAAAATTCTTCATAAAAAAAAAGTTAGTTTTAAAATTATGTAAAAATATCTTAGTTTAAATTATTCTGTACATTAATATGAAAAATTTATGTATCTTCTTAAAATTACATTAAAATATTCTTCTTAAAGTAAATGAAACCATTGGAAGAGATAACAATAATCAAGCAGTCTAATAACAGCATAGAAAAAATAGATATGTACAATCAATTTTACTTTGCCATTCAAATTATGCTAACCAAATATATTTAGTTGTATATTTTAATGAGTATTTTATAGTTCATATTTTCAGTAAATATAACTATGCAATATAATTGATTTGTAATAATTACATTGTGTAATACATTCAATGTATAATATAACAAATAAATATGAATTCTGTTGTATTCTAAATTTATTGCTAGATTACACAATGAACATAATAAAATACACATCAAATAAGTGTTCAAATTTTTAAAAAAAATATTTAAGGAAATTATACTTTGGAGTATTTTACCTTGTTATAAAGCACTCGAAATGCACTTTAATTCATTAATAAAGAAAAACTTATATTCCTTGTGTAAAATTTCATACAATTGATGTACAACTATTCTTGAAAGCATAGTGTGAAATCTGAAAAGGTAAATAATAAAGCTCTAAGTTAGAAATTTTATTATTTTTATAATAATTAAAATTCTGAAAAAATACTTTTATTTTAGTAATAAGTTTTCATCTTAATTCCAAAAGAAATATTAGAACACGACCAACTGCTAAAGATGGGACACAAAATAAACTGTAGCAAAAAGCTGTGTATGGAACAATTTCAAAGATACATGTACTTTTTGAAAAAGAATACATGTAGAGTATCATAGTCAATGTCAGATTTAGAGAATATACAATGTTAAAAATATGCAAGTATATTATATTAAAATATACTTTCATATTTATATATTATTTATTTACAACCTTCAATTATTAACAGATTATTTAGACAAATGATTAAAAAATAAATAACGTATTAAAAACCTAGATATTCCTTCAACATTCACATTGAATTAAATTTTCAAGAACTATAATGAAATATTTTTTCCAGATTAGAAAATCACTATTAGATTCAGCTGCTTTTACTATCATCAAAAATTTCTAAGTAAACCAAGTAAATGGGAATCCATGCAATTTGCTAGTTGACAGAAGAGTGATCAAATATATTTAAGTCACAATATTTCAAAATTAAGATGTAAACATGAAATTTTAAATACTGTGAACTTTAAGATATATTCACTTGTACTTTTTAGGGAAAGACTACATGTAAAACATCTTGGATAATGTCTTATTTGAAGTTAAAAGTTTACAAGCATGTTAAATTAAATCATTCATTCATATATGTAAATTAATTTACACCTTCAAATATTAAATATTTTTAAACAAATGATTATATAAATAAAGAGCATATGAAAAACCTAGATATTCCTCCAACATTCACATTGAAATAGATTTGAGAAAACAGTATGTAACAAAACAGTGTTAATTACTATGTTACATTTTAAATATATATAATTTTTAAAATATTAAAGTATATTATATTTATAAAACATACTTTAATATTTTAATTAAAGTACTTTACTTTACATTTAATTAAAGTATATACTTTAATATTTTAATTTAATATTGAAAAAATGTATTTATATACACTATTTCACTTGAATTAAGGGTTTGTGGAAGTTGCATAACATCTATGGTATAAAAAAACACCCTGTTTACATGAGGCAAGCTTTTAAATAGTATAGCAACCTCAAAAATTTTTATTGCTTTCCCCTTGATGTGAGTGAATGTAAAAGTTGGCCATGAAAAAATTGAAAAAAGACAAATTGGTTGACAAAAATTGGGTCGAAATTAGAGAAGGATCGCAAGGGCAACGTGGGGAGGAGGGGCGTCACTGGTGTTTACCAAAGACAGTAAACCCCTTAGGAAAGAAAAAGATCAATAGGGTGTCTTGGGATCATGATGCCTGTACTTACCTAAAAGAAGGCAAGTCCTTGAGGTCCCCTGATATAATCCCCACAAGCAAGGTGCCTGGCTTTACTCCCAGAAGCTGGGTACCCATTTTAGTCGCCTCTTACGGCATGCATAAGCTACAGTGAGACTTTTCTGTCAGACCTGGTCGCCACACGAGTCATTTTACCCTCGATATAGCCCTTTCCACTGTTAACTCACATATTAGTCAACTTGAAGTTACTGACTATTTGGGGTAAATCATATTGAATTCTGTCTTTACGGAATATTGGGCATTGCAACGAATGCTTCATAATTCTTCGGCAATCAAGAAGCTTTTGTTAGCCATTACACCATTTGCCTCTAAAAGATCCATCTGTTTACTTCTGATAAAGAGTTGTTTATCCGATATACTTTCACACAACATAGTGGAAATGTAAAACTTATTAATCCATTTTGTGTAATACAAGTCATATCTTTTAAGCTATTGCCAATTTTGTGATGATTGAAAGTCAGCTGCTGCTCCATGGGCTAATTGGCTTATGAATTGAAAACTCAATACAGTCTATTATAACTTAAGTCATTGTTTTTTAATCTGAATGGTAGGTATGGTATTCAATTACTACCACAAGTTTTGTTAGAAACATGTCAAACAATTTTAATTTGGCATACATAAGTGATGTCATGAGATTGAAATCACGTGACACAGCAGAATCCCAAATTTCAAAAAGAACAGATAAAAATTCATTCAAAAACCTGGTTCTTAACTTATGAAACATTTTAAAAAACAATCAGTCTTCTTTTGTGTGTTTTTGCAAATCTGTTTCGATTTTCAAATATTTTTAAAACTAAAAAAAATTCCCTTGTAAAACTTGTCCAGATAAATCTTTTCTCTTCTTTCATGTTTTCTGGAGCAAATTCTTATTCTTCCAGATATGTTTTAAAATCCTGAAACTTGGCTTTTTTTTTGAGCTAACGTGTTGATTTCTTCACTGAAAGAAACAATCTGTGTTTCAGCACTAACTTTACTAGACTCTTTTATCCTAGAATGAAAAAGTATATTTTGAATTTTACACTTTTTATACATAATTTTTTTTGAAAGATATACCATAATTATTTTAAATATTCTTACATTTCTGTCCAGGTTTCAGTACTTTCCTTTCTTTCATCTGCTTCAGTTGAGGTAGATGCTTTACATCTATGTCATTCCAATAAAAAATGTGAAAATTTTATTTTAATTTTTATATTCATCGGTAAAATACTTGATTTAATTCTTATTATTACTTGAAATTATATTTTATATTCTCATTTTATATAATCTTAATATAGAATTACCTTTGAGAGAATAATCTTCGTTAGTTACTACTCTATAAATGTAACAAACTACAGAATTTTTGACTTAATATAACAATGTTTTTAAAAAATATTTAGGAAAATAATAAATTTATACAGTGGTGGAAAATAGGTTTAAAGTCTCAGGTTGCAAAAGGGACATAATCATCAAAATATATAAGCTATATTGATAAATTAACTTTTATACACAATTTAAAGACACTAACTTTCAAAGATAACTTTAATCCTACAACAGAATACAAACCAATTTTTAAGAAACAAAACTTCAATCAATTAACGTATTTTGCTCTTATCTTCTTTCTCGATATTTTATTTGAAATTTATAGTGTGAGAAAATGTTTCTCTAGAATACTTACGTTTCACTTTTCATTACGCGACGTTTTCGTTTTGTTGGCGGGCATCTCTCCATAATTCTTCTAGAAGACGTACCCTTAGAAAAAACAAAAATAGTGGGTATAGAGCCCGGCTTCAACTGTCTACGATTAGTAAATGGCTGGTACACGAAACAACTGTCTTCAAAATGATCCGAGCAAATTTTCGTACATGGAGTTGGCTGAAAATTCGCTCGTCGCATCTTTATAACCCATGCTTTGACGAGAAATGAATTTTTTAAAGGAAAACCGAAGAAAGTTTTAGTTCTACAGTCTGCTCGATCTTTTTTATTATTGCACCCATAAGCAGCACAATACGACATTTTTGAGAGCAGAAGTAATAAATACACACACGAAAAAACCAAGCAGCAGTAAACAAGTAAGAACACTCAACGAAGTCTGTCTTCAGCGGGATCAAAGGTCTTAAACCTGGGTTCAGAGGAACCCTAGGATTCCCTGGAACTTTGATGGGGTTCCGCAAGAGATCACTGTTAGCTTATTCTAAGATCCAAAATTTTAGTAAATTTTTAATTTTGAGAAATAATCGCATACTTGAAGGCAGTTTGCTTGAAAAAATTAATATAAAATAGTATTTTATGGTCAAAATAAAATCTAAAATTTCATATAAAAATCACGTGCTTCGAATAAATTAAACACACATGTCTCCTTTCTCTGGGTCGGGTAAGAATCGCTCACTTGATTGATTGATTTTTTGTGGGATATTGACAAGTTTGACTTTGTAAACAACAACAATAAACCGAAACCGGATGCAAACTTTCCCTTTTTCGGGTCAAATGTTGATCAATGGGATATGAACGAAATTCAACTAAACTTTTCATACTTTTCCCTCAAATTTTTGAAACTTATTTTGAACTCTATGGATAAAAGTTGTCATATAGATCTCAGGTCCCATGATTTAAAAAAATTTCGCTCTTTATGTATTCTAGAATACTTTATATTTTTTAGCTCACTACGGGGAAGGTTAATATAATTGCTTGTTTTATCGCAATTTTTCGATTTTTGTCGACCGATACAATATTTATATGAACAGTCTTGCATGCTTTTTTTGTATTTGCTTTGATGTGCCATATTTGATTTTTTCTTGTAATGTGCTGATTGGTTTAGTTTTAATAACGTCGCACTAGAAACAACACTAGGGCTATTGTCTGCGGACCTCTTAATTTTGAATATTATGTTCTGAATTAGGAATATAATTGCTACATTAGAATATATTGGATTTCTTATTTATTCTTTTTTGCCAAAGGAGAGTAATGATAAGGGGTTTTGGAAAAGGCTTCATGTTTTTATTTGTTTATTGTTAATTAAGAATAACTAATGTATTTATATGCCGAATTGTTAGTACGCATCAAATATTCTACAAAAATGCTTTTTTATGATTATATTTTGCTAACTTTTACGCATATACACAAACAATTGTCGAATTGTTTGACGTTCAAAATCTGGAATTCTTTACACTAATAAAAGTATTCATCCATACTTGAAAAGATTTTTTTATTACATGTATTTAGTTAATTTTATGCTAATATCAAATTTATTAGTTGACTTATTTGCCAAATTATGTGTACATATTGAATCTAAATTCTTTTCTTGTGTTTAAGAAAAGAAGACAAATGTTTAAAATTTTCATATATATATATATATATATATATATATAAAATTTTATGCTAATTTAAGTTTAACCAATTATTGTGTTTGATATATTTCTGTGGAATTATTTTTTGTATTAGATCATGTTTGGAAATGTTAGATTTCTTATTCATGATCAGACTGCTTAAATGGTTAGATGTTTAAAAGTTATGAAGCATTTAAGGATATTGAATAATCATCTACAAAAGACCAAGTAGCCAGTGCAAAGTATAATTTCTTGAGAGAGAGAGAGAGAGAGAGCAAAAAAAAGTTGAATTATCTTTCCAAGCAACATGGTAATGGAAAGCGGAAAGCTCATGCTGTATGGTTTGATGATAAAGAAAATATTTTTCTTGGGACATCTCAAGATGGCCTTGTCGTACGTGATTGCCGCGAAATAGCTCATCTAGAAATAAAATGCCCAGTTAAAGGTAAAGGACTAGCGGTGGATCATTTTCCAAAAGAAAAAAAAAATTTTAGGTAACCAAAATTTGAGGGAAAAAATATGTCGATTTTGAATGAAGTTCAAGTGATCGTGAATATAAAGGTTATAGGCGTAAGAGCCAGATGTGGCTATGCTGAGCCAAACAAGATTTAACTGTAGTCTAAACATAAAAATTGATCAAGTTCGAAGTCAAATGGAAATTTTTAGATTAATAAATGTTATTTTGTCACATACACAACCAAAGATTTCCTCTGTCAAATAATTGAATGTGAGGAAAATTACTGGAATTAATAAACACCAGTACTTATTATCTTTTTTCAAAAAAAAATATGTTTTGCCAGAAATTTTACAAATTTAATTTTAAATTTTTGGAATCTAAGAAAAAAAGTGTCATTATTTCTTTACTAATCGTTCATTCAAGTCAAAAATATAGCATATTGATAAATGCAATTATGCTTATGTATAAATATTTTTAAAATACATTTTTTTATAAATATTATACATCTGAGATGCTTGACATGAATTCCATCCACTTCCCATAAGTTAATGTAATAATATTGTTTAAGAGATTTGTTGAATCTCACAATCTTCAAAATGTGACAACGGGTAGCTTTGTAATATATGTTTTGACTTGTAATGTAAATTACAGCAATTTTAATGTATAATTTGTTATGTCGTACTTTCAGTGTTGGTTATCATGAGTTGTTTTTTCTACTGACAGTAAGAACATCTGCCGCATATAATCACTAAATCTGTATGTGTATCAAACAAGTATACACATACAATCACTAAATCTATATTGTAAGAAAAGTATATTGTATCTCTTATGCTTAAAGCCCGCTTGTAGAGAGAGTTTTTTGTAAAAGGTGGGGGGGGGGGGGCAATGAGATATCATACGATCCCCTCGGAGCAGAGCAGATCAAACTAATTCTCCGAATAAAGTGGGCGAAAGCGAGTTGATACTCGAGAAAGCTGTGAATCGTGGGGTGATTTGAGTGCTAACTGTAAACTGCCCTGGTCACCAAGGTAACACGATAGGAACTGTGTCAAATAAATAAATTAAGTTGTTATTGTTAGTAAAAAGTGTGTCGGATCTCATATGAATTTTAAGAGAAAGTAAATAGCTAAGTAAGTTACCGCAAGGAATGAAAGTAATTAGCTAAGTAGGCTACCGTAAAGAAGAAACAACGTGATATGATTTATGAGTTCTAAAGTAATAATAAATTATATTGTGTATAGTGAAAAAGAAAAGTAGTTTAGCGAAAATTTGAAAAATAAGGAGAGCCTTAAAATATAAAGAATAAAGTTGAAGTTTAGTAAGAGTTTAAGTAGTTAGTTCAGTTTTAGTGCGTGTGTTAAGAATAGTTTTCAATGATATATATATATATATATATATATATATATATATATGTAATGATTTAACTTAATTCCCATTAATTTTCTCACTTAAATAATTTAATTTACTTAATTTGCCCATTCTCTCCTTTAAACGATAATGTTCATTCGTATTTCCTGATATAATTCCTATTCTTCTTAATTAATTCAATCACGCGTTCTAAAAAATTTGCTGACAATGCTCTCTTCTCACGGAACAGACCTGTAGGGATGATCCCTACCAGACTTTGGGTCTATACTTATATTCCCTGAAAGTCCCTCCATTCAGACAGTTTGGACTCTGACGTTTAACTGAATTTTCCTTCATATAAATAGTAAAACACAGCGAAAAACGCTCTCTTCTCTTCTTATTGCTCTTCTTATACTCCTCTCATTACCTTACTGTTGTTCTCTTACGCTCTGATGATCATTTGAGATTTGTATGGTAATTTCGCTTCGGCCAGGTGGCCGGAGCCCGACTAAAATCTGCTACAATAATTAAATAAAAGTATTTCGACCATGTATGGAATGATTCATTAATATTGAACAATAGATAAAATAAGTACGTTATATGGTATATATTATTGAAAGCTTTAAACTATATATATATTATAATATATGTATATATATTATTGAAAACTGTAAACTATATATATTGTAATATATGTGTGTGTGTTCTAGAAAATAGCACTTGTAATATTCCAAAATTTGCTGTAAGTCATCCTGTTATTTGTTATTAAAAGAATGCTTCTCTGGATTTTTTTTTTTTTTTTTTTAACTTTCAGACTTCTTATTTATGCATTTTGCATAAGTTGAGAAAATTTTATTTAACTCTCTATATATAAAAAATTTAATTATAAACAAAATGAAGCAAGCAAATAAGAAACAACAATTATAAGCATATACACATGGGTAAATAAGTAAATACAACAATTTAATTCACAGATAATAAATAATTTGTTTCGATGAGTTTGATATGGGATAGATTGATGGGATAGATCTATCAAAACATTTGAAAAAAGGTTTATGAATACTGCAATTGAAGAGATTTTTACTCTTGAATTTCCAACTTTTTGTCCTCCTTAATAAATTTCTAAAACATCAATTTAACAAATTCTCCTTTGTATCCATCACTCTTAAAAGTAATATCTTTTAATATAATCTTTATTTTCTGAGTAATTCTCACATTTAATTCTCTTCAGCCAATCTAAGTTCTATTTTTTTTTTTTTTTTTTTCCTTTTGTTAAATAAGTCATTTTGTCAGAGAAACCAAATTACAACATTATAAAGCTAATTTGATTGAATAAACTAAAAATTTTGGTCTATCTATGAATTCAAAATCTCTAGCTCAAAAATTGCCAAAACAAAACTTATTTTCGTCTTCCAAAAATGTAGAGAAAGTATTCCCATAAAATCAAAACATGTGTTCAAGCACTAGCAATCATAAATTTTTTACATAATAAAAAAAATTGAATAACTTTCTTATTAAATTCAAATTTGAAAGGAAATTCGATACCATTCTCAGTACTCAAAAGTTAAATTTCTTTGACAATTGTAACTAAATTACGAAAACATTTTCTGAGTCCCTTTGCTTCAGCTGCAATAATAGTTGTGTAGCATGCAGCTTTTGCTCCACATTTCAGACAAGATTATATCTGCTTAACAACCTAAGTCTTTGGTATCCAGCTTCAAACTATTTATACATTGAATCTTGTTGATAATTTCTTCATCTTCTGAAGAAAAAAAAAACTGAGGGAATACATTAATAAATGAAAATTTATTTTTAAAGTAATATTTATAAATTACTAAATTTTACTCAAAATTCCTCATTATACATTATAAATTTAAAATAAATTGAAACATATGCTTTGATGAATATGCATGGATTAAGTAAATTAAATAAATATGCAAATGTAGAAAATTGCTGAAATTACTTTGTAATGCTAATAAAATGTGAACATACTAACTAGAAGTGCACTTCATACTTTGCAATTCATTTGTCTGTCATATCGGTTCAAAGAGTTCAAAGATAAGAACAAGAATAGAATAAATAATCGTTTTTTCATCTTATACCAATTCTTCAAATTACATATATTCTTAGTTAAAATTATCATTTTACAAAGCAAATAATCTCAATCATACTTATAACATACAACGTTTTTTTTTTCTTCCCCAAAATGGATCAAACGTATATGTAAAATCTTAAAATTATTATTTCAAAATATATGTTCCTGAATGATGTGGCGACAATTTCAGTTCCTGTCCTATATACTAGTTACATCATGAAGCTCAAGAAACAATCTACACAATAAAAATTCGAACATAATAAAGTGGCCGTGGTAGCCTAGTGGTAATGGTTTCGGATTCGTGACGGTGGTTTTCGTTCGGTAGCGGGTTCGATCCTTGGCTGCCGAAGACTCACCGTGTATCCGGGGCTGATGGACGTTAAATCTGTCGGGGCCCAAAGTCATCCCGTTGGCGTGATGAGGAAGTTCGGAGATGGGGTGCCAGCTCAGGTGTCGTCCTCGTCACCTGACCTAAGTTCAAAATTGCGAGTTCCGTCGCCAATAGCCCTCGTGTTACTTTTAGTGCGAGGTTAATAGAAAACTAAACTCGAACATAATAATAGAAATTAGCTTTAATATATTTTTCTATATATAATTAAAACACAGCTGTTTTTTAAATGTATACATAAGAAACAGTCGAAAAAAATTTCCTTTAATTGATGCAAAAACATGCCAAATATTTGCCAAGGTTACTATAAAACGGAGTCAAGAAATGTTTGAAACAAAATACTCATGATTATTTAGAAAAATCACAACAAAATAAGAATAATATACTTAAACACTAACCTGTTATGAAATTCTAAAAACAAAATACTTAATCAGCATTTGCTTTCCAATCTTTTTTTGCATTTTCTTTGCAAAGCAGCCTCTCATTGTACCCTTCTGGATGAATTTATAGGGAAGTGATGCATTTTAACTGCTGACATTAAATTTATACTAGTTCTAAGGCTAATTCCAAATGCGGATCAAAAGTATTTTGGTTTTTTTCGTGCAGCTCATTTTAAAATTAAAAAAAAAAAAAAAAAAAGAAATCTTGCATAAAATTATAAAGAAAAATTTAAGTTCTTCTGTCTAATAATGTATACAACATTTTAGTGACATCGCTATAACCGGAAGTACGGAAGGTTTGTAAATGCTGTAGCGCCCCCATAGTTGGTTGAACTTGTCCATAGAGCAACAAAGACTATAATCCCGTTTAAAAGATGCATTTAATTCAGTAGATGTCAAAGTACTTAAGTTTTTCCAGGAATTTTCTGAACACTTGTTTACTAACTATTTTTGTTTCCAAAAGTTCTTTGAAGGTAATATTGTGTTACCTTCAAAGAACCTTCGAAGAAGGTGAATTTATTTTGAGTGTATTCCAGAAATGATTTCTTTGGGAGATATATTTAATACAATTTAAGAGAATATGGTCCAAATCATTGATACGGTTACATGTGCTACATGTTGCATTATCCTGTAGATGGAATTTTTGTAAAAGCCCAGGAGTTACTATCATTTTGCAGATGATTCGAGTAATTAGAATTTCCTCTCTTCTGCATTTCGTCGACTTGGATATTTTGTCTAAAGTCGGAATATTTCCCAAATCTTCGAAATATTTACTTCAATAAAAATTTTCGTTGGTCCTTTTCATTCTATTTCTGTAGATGATATCCATCGGAGCAATCCAATCGATATAACTGCTGGACTCCGTAACCGATTTTGCGAGTTAGTCTGCCTGATCATTCCATTTAATTTTTGAGTGTCCCGGAATCCGAAGTAGTACGATTTGGATTTGAAATTGCGATAGGATGAAAATTTTGCTGGCTAATCTGTGAATAACTTTTGGAGATTTAATATTGTAGTTTTTTAGTGCAGATAGAACAGAGTGACTGTCTGATAAAATTAATAATTTTTTGCTGAATTCCGTGAGATCATCTGAAGCTTGGCATATGGCCAGAGCTTCTGCTGTAAAAGTAGTGTTAATGAGATTTAAATTGTAAGCAAAGGAGGAAATTTTGCTATGCCTGCAATAGAAATCATGTTATGCTTTTTGAAGCCTCCTAGCTATTATGAAATAATCCCGGTAGTTATTGCTCACTATTTCTTCGAATAATCCTCTAATAACAAAAATAGGAAGGTTTTTATACTGAAATTCAAATTGAGTCCAGTGAAAATATCACAAGGAATTTCTGTGAAATACAGTAACTTAGAGATAGATATTATTTGTTGCCCATTAATATTCGACGTATGAAAAAATTTTGAGATATTCTTTTTGTCTTCTTCCATAATTTTTAAATCTATAGTACCAGGACTATTGAGATGCAGAGGAGAAAATTCACCATTCGAAATTTGGGAGATTAACAGTGCTGTGGTTTCCAGAATCTGGAAGTGTGGTAGATACTGAAGCATCTATTGCATTTTCTGGGTTTGTCAATGAAAATTTGGATGCGGTAATTAATAAACCAGAGTTTAATATTTTCGGATATATCAGTACCAAGGATAGTGATTAGTACCGGTGAAACCTCATGATTATTTCCACTTTTCACAAAGCGTCGTATTTCCTCTACTTCAATATCATTTGTATTCTGTAGTTCTGTTGCTAAATCCGTTAGAGGTACACTAGTGGTATTTCATAGATTAGAAAACATATGAATCCTTTTCAAACGATACTTGTTTTTACCGATATGTTTAAAATCTGCTCTACTGCGAGGATTTGTGCTGCGTAAACAGTATCAGATGTGTTAAATTTTATTTTACAGTTCCGTGTAAATAACATATTTGAAACATATGTCCAGAAATCTTGTCTTTTATCTCTGAATGTAGAAGTTGAGGGTTTGGGTTAGGGATGGGCAATGTTTTTTCCTTTCCAGAAATATAGTAAATTCGGTTATTTTTCAATTTCTCGCCCTTATTTTGAGCTCCTGATCATTTTTAGGCCATCTTTTTACAGATATCAGAATCCATCGTAATGTTATTCATTGTGGGATTATAGTCATCTAAATCCTTGACTCTGAATGTGGAGTGACTCAGCTTGAGTCACCTCTAGACGTTCGAAATAATATAAATTTGAAATTGGTTAACTTACCACAATCCAAAGAATAAATTAATTAAATAAAAACATTTTCTCCTTAAGCAGTGTTTGAGAGAGGAGAAAGGAGTAATCCTGGTACCTCTTCCTTTGAAGTCAGAATTAAAAGTGAAACAACAAAATACTAAGTGCGGCAAATTGAACGCGAGCTCCACTCGAATGTTTCAACTCGGTCTCCAGGGAAAATTGCTATGATCACCCATTTATTTCATTACTTCAAGGTATTAAGAAGAATTAACGTCACTCTTTTAAAATTGAAATTTTGGGCAGATTGCATTTTGAAAGATTATATTGAATGCTTTTCTAATTCACATATTATTTTAGAAGATGGTAACGCTAATCCCGATAAAAAATGTAAAAATTAGTTTGGTCCAACATTTATCAAATCTGCTAAAAACGTTTCTTGAAGTTTCCCCCGTTCAAAAGGAAAAATTATTTTGGATCCAAAATCCTACTAAAGATTGTGACACCTTAATTCATAATAAAAGAAAGGACAACAAATTGATATATCGACCACACTCAATTAAAACTAAAATTTAGTCAAGTTGATATTATGCATTTTTGGATTGACATTAGAAAAGAATACCCTGAAAATGCCAAAAGAGCCTGAAAAATCTGTCATGTTTTAACCTATGTAGGTGAAAAATATTTCTCTTTGTACGCTGCGACAAAAACAAAACACAGAAACAGATCGGATGCTGGAGATGACATTAGCAATTATTCCAAACGTAAAAATACTTTGCAATAAAAACAATCAAATACAAGTCATTAAAAAATTTTCTTTTTATTCTTTTGTTATAATTTAAAGTATTACTTTTGTTTTTTTTTTTCCCTTCATAGGATGTATTTTAGACAAACCAAAAAAAATATTAACTGTCTTACCATTCATTATCTTATTAAAAGGTTTCTATTGTGATAAAACAAAGATGCAACAATAATTTTGTAAAATTCAGTTGGATAAATCTTTGATATCCTATTTTTTCTTCTCCTTGATTAAGATGTTCGTTTAAGAAAATAATAAGCTCAAAAGGTTCCCCGATTTTTAAAAGGTTGAATACCTCCGGTATAGATAACAAGCATCTAGCCCATCAGATACTAATTTCCTCCCTCAACATCTGCGCAGTTGTCATTTCTCTCATTCACTCTGCTCTGTGCACTGCTATGGTAGCGGGGATAAGACATTGCCCTGAGGGAGTCTCTTATAGAAAAAAAATTTTGATGAAAAAATGCCCCCTATCGAATTTGAAACGATATAAATCAGATAAATTTATAAGTCCAAAGTGTTATTTATTCTATAATACCAATTTGTAGACATTTGTTAAGGAGGTCATCTAAATAAACAAAATGATAAGCACTCTTTACGTCTAGTCTTCCCACGAAGTTTTTTTTTTTTTTTTTTTCGATTTTCCCATCCACTATTGTTTATGAATGAGGTAAGTTGCAATTTTTCTGTCCTTAAAAGGAACAAGTTCATAATATAAGGATGAAGGTTGAGATTTGTGATTTTTATTCGGAAAGTGCGAGTGGCTGAAGTTCCTTCGAATGTTTTAGAGAAAACCGAAGTCAATTCTATGTGTCTATAAGATGAGATTTTCGTTTTGTCTTTGCATGGTTTTAGAATTAGTAGAATGATGGTATGTTTCCATGATTGTGGGACTATTGATCTATCAAATAATTGTTGAAAAAATTCAGACCAACCGTTTTTTCACTGTAATGTAATCATTTTAGGAAAATAGCAAGAATCTGATCTGTATTATATTGTAACATTCAATGAGCGCCCGGCCTGCGCAGCATGCCTCAAGCCCTAATCGGTATAGCTGCAATGACACATGATAGTTCATTTGAATTTAAGAAATACGATTTTACAGCTGCATTTGGATATCTAAGGCTTGTGGGATGAGGAGGAGAGGTGCGGAAAAGCGATGAATCAATGAGGAAGCAGTAAGGAGGATTATTTTGAGTCTGTGCGTGGAGAGGAGGGTGAGTGGTCTTGCGGAGTAGTGGAGGGGTAAGGAATCTTGGTGTCAGGCGAAGCTTGGAGGAAGATGTGAGTTTGAGATGAAGAATTTCGATTGGAGGGTAATGAATGATTCTATTGGCTGCCCTAAGAGGGGGCTTAAACGATTATACATAGTGTGGGCGGGGCTAGTCCAGTGTGAGTTTTGATGAAAAAGGAGTTTAAGTATGATTTTTGAATTACACACACATACACATATATATATATAATTAAAATATTATAATTTAGAAGAAATTATGGTGGTTCGTAGGAGTTGAAGAGGATGGTGCAGAACCGTTTAGTAGAATTATTAGGTTGCTATCGTTCAAGATTTTGAATATTTTTGTTTTGAATATTGAGTAAGGAATTGAAGAAATTGATTGATTAATTTTGAATGTGTTTACGAAAGGTGATTAGTTTAAAGGCTTTACGAATTTCACTGCGCATAAATCATCTAGCGTTTACAATCATTCTGAGAATTGAATTTTGAAGTGTTTCCAGAATTTTAACTTTGGATTTACATGCATACCCTCACACTGGGCTAGCGTAATAGGTAACTGGACGCATAACTGAGGTATAGAGGAGCAGTTTTTCTCGCGGTTGTAGTATGTGTGTTTTCCAAGGGAGTCTTTTATCTAAGGTAACTCCTAAGTATTTTCTATCCTGAGACCATGGGATAGTGGTGTTGAAAATTCTAGGGGGAGGGGGGGTCAGTTCTAATTTTTGTGAAAATTATTGCAGCAGATTTGCTAACATTGATTTTAATTTTCCGTTTTGTGAAAAAGTTTTCAAGAATTTTGAGGTGAAAATTCAGAGCCTTCGTGACGGTTTTGGAGTTTTTAAATCTGGCTAGTACAGCGGTATCATCTGCATACATGTTAATGGATGTAAGGGAGTAATTTGGGATACCATGTAAGTACAAAATAAATAGAAAAGGCCCGAGCAAACTGCCCTTGGTTATTCCGGATTTAGTTTCATGTGAGGAAAATAATTTTTCTTAAACTCAAACCTAGAAAGATAGATTTTTGAGTTAAGAGTTTATTAACTGAATAAGTGAAGGGGGGAATGTAATTAAAAAGTTTGGCTGTCTATCCAAACTCTATCGAATGCTCTTTCAATGTCGAGGAAGACGGCTCCCGTTGTTTGTTTCTCTTCAAATCCAGAGGCAATGGTTTCTGTTAATTTTAGGAGAGGATAAACAGTGGAGAGTTGTTTAAGTAAACCATATTAATTAGAATTGACAAGGTTAGTTTTTGTAGTAAAGGAAGTAATTTTTTTCAAGATAATAAATTCTGTTAGCTTGCCTAGTGTAAGGAGAAGAGAGATTGGTCTTTAGCTTTCGGAAAGGTGTTTGTGTTTTTTCTCGGTTTAAGGATTGGTAAAACAATAGCAATCTTCCAAACTTTGGGAAAGTAAGTAAATTCAAGAATTTTATTGATTAGATACGTGAGAATATAGATTTCCTTTAGGGGGAGGGTTTTGAGCATCTTATTTGTTATCCTGTCATGTCCGGGTGCCTTTTTTAGCATTAGAGTTTTTAATGAAGTTAATTGCATAAATCGGATCTGCTGGTTCAGTTGGGAGTAGGGGGGGAGGGCTAAGGAAGGAATAATCTTTTGAGAAACTTCCGAGTCAAAATTTTGGAAAGAATTTGTGCTTCTACTGTTTTCTTGAAAGTTTAATGCAACAGAATTGGCGAGAAAGTTGGAGTTTTGTGTATCATCAATTGTTACGTATTGCTGAGACTTTATAATACTACAATTATATATCAATCTATATCTCCCTAAAACGCAAAACAAATTCACGTGAATAGCTATCATTTTACATATTTTGAAGTATAAATTATTAATAGAATCAAATTTATTCAGATATCTCGGTTATTTCATGTAAAAAATTTTACGAACCCCATTAGATGAATGTACACTAATAAATTTGTAAATAATATATAATTGTATAAATAATAACAATGAACTAATACTCATGTGTGTGGAGAGAAAGATAACTGAATTATTATTACCATGCAATATTTAAATATCATTGTATACTAGGATCGCTTTTTTAATGAATAGCTTATGAAATATCTTTCATAACCTCTACAAACTGTTTCTCACATATTTTGTGTGTAGAAATGTGTTTAGAAATGAAAATTTAAAAGGATAAATAAAATGCAATTATCAGTTCATGTAAATATTTTTCCTAACTCCTCCTCTGACTTTTGGTTATGGGACGGCATAGCCTGTGTGTGTAGGAACTGGTGTCTAGGGTGTATTTAAAGGATGACAAAATCTGTTTTCAAATTCACTGATGCATGGATTGAAAACTACACAAATTCCATGTAGAAGAACATAAATTTAAACACTACACAACGATAATGCTCTAGCGCCTTGCGCTTAAAATGGTTACGTTTCCTTGTTTTAGAGAAACCAATTCTCCGGTCCACCTGGTTTTCGTTACTGAACTGATCTAGATCCTTTACTCATTCTTTTATTAAGCATGGTTTCTGGTGTTTAGGATAATCGTTTGTGGATATCTTTCATATATATATTGTAACAGGATTCGTTTTCTCTGAAACATTTTTCACTCTCCAACAGCACTGCCTTTCAAACTTCTATCCGCAGGTGGCATTCAGTTGTATTTCGATTTATAAGGATAGACAGATGAAAGGAGTCCACATTCACTGAAAACTGGAAAAGAAGTAGCGTGAACGGAATGAAGTAGATTTTCTAGTTTTTCCATATATATACTTCTCGCTAAGCTGTAAAGTTGAAATACAAACTCATGTTGACTCGGACTATCGCATTCTTGTGAGCCTTAAAAATAACAATTATGAATTTTACGTCACCTCCAGTCTTACAAAGAGACCGGTAAAACTTTTTTGCTTGAAAGGTCTTCCGAGAGACACGAGCACCATTGAATTGAAAGAGCTTCAAGATCTCGCTTCGAAATTAGACAAAATTAGTCAACTCCACAACAGACGCAACAAAAAACCTCACCTTTTTTCTTCATTGCACTACCACGATCGGTGGACTAGAAAAAATTTATGAAGTCGATAGTTATGCTACATGGCCATCAAGTTGAAAAATATGAGGAAAATGTGAACTGAAGTACACATGTAATAAATCCGCCTCCCCATAACTGCCACATGATGTCTTCAAATGCAGGAGCCCTCACTTCTAGAGATTGTGATATCCTAGAAAAAAATAAAAACCCCTTCCTAAAACCACCTAGGGCACGGCTCAACGGCGAAAAAAGGATGAAATATCTCGTGCGCTCAAAGCGGCTGCATTCGGCGCCAACAATGGAACCACAGAACCATCTCGTTTCAGGACCTCAGCTCCAACTGAAAACAGACGAGAAAGAAACAAAACGCCCCTCTTCCAGGCAAAATCTACTGGGTTGGGATATTTTGCAAGCCATTAGAAACTCCTAAACTTGAACTTCTGAATAAATTCCGGCTCTAACATTTTAGAAATAAAATAAAAACAATAGAAAAACAAATAACAAGATGTTTGCCTCTTAGAACACTTCTTGACAACAGTTCAATGATTAATACCAATTATCTCTTTTAAATGAATGTTACTAATTTTTTAAACTCAATTATCTTGGCCTGAGTTTGTGTTCCTGAATGCTAACGAGGTGCAATCTCGCATTGTTTAGCTTAGACTTTTCGAAGAAACACTTCCCTGATCTTATCATTATACTAGAAATACACCTGAGACCTCAAATAAAATTTATCTTGCAAATTACACCTTTATAGATCGACCACCTAACAGAAAATCACGTCAGGTACAATGAATCTAAAAACTCAATTCCACATAATCGTCAAACTATCCCACCACTCCACTATGAAAACTTGATAGTATATTACTCCTCCTAAACGCACTACCCTACTCAGTCGTTTCATGTTATGTTTCGTCCTCTTTGAACTAATTATGTTCACTATGACTTAGAAACTCTGATCAAACAAGTTTTAACTGTATGATTTTGGCGATTTTACGCACACACAGAATTTGGAACTGTCATGTTGATTCCACTAGAGTACAACGCAAAACTTTTCAGAAAAATTTAACCTTAAATTGCCTTTTCTCCAACACCTACTAGATTTGGATATAAATCTTCTAATACTCTGATATTGCTTTAATCAGGGAATTTTGTTTGAGAATTAACTCTCTTGGAACTTTCATCAGACTATAACTGTCATAATATATTTTAACTTTCATCCCCATCCAGAAAGACAAAATAGACTTCTTTCACGAACTGACTTCTATGAATAGACTACTTCTCCCTCATCAAAAACAATATCACACACAAGATTATATAAATATAAATATACGACCGAAAAATTGAATCAAAGATCGTTGAGTTCACTAGGGTTATCTCCTCAGCCCATAAAAAGCATCAATCCCATTTAAAATCCTAACAATCAAATTACAGCCCATCATATATCAGAATTTAGTTAAAAATAAAAATAGTGAGAAAATTTTTCAACAAACCTTTGACCCATTTAAAGCTGAACCAAAATAAAATCTAAATACCATAAAAAGAAATCAAAAAATTCTCAACGAAAATGGGAATTTCCTTCTGAAATCATTAAACACTCAAGATGAATCCTTTCAGCAAAAAAAAAAATCTTTAAAATAAAAATGTGACATCCCCACCCTTAATTCACCACACGGTACAGCGA
>BMAW01051037.1:864341-930219 GCA_019974015.1 Nephila pilipes | reverse complement strand
TTGTATAATTTTAAATTATAGGATTAAGATTTCTCTGGGTCTATGAAGTTGAGGGTTATTTCTTATTGGGGTGTATTTTTCTATTTCTTGTATGGTTTTATTATTTGAAGTATCGATTTTTTGGAAGAAGTTTGCAGAAAGTTTTTTGATAAAATTTTTTAGTGTGGGGAGTTTAAGTGAAAATCTAATATCTGTATTTCTCATGTACCATTGGGCTTTAGCTATTGTTCTAATTGTGGAGTTTTGCGATTTTTCTAATAAGTCAAAAGTAGTGTTAGCACAGTGTGACCAGACCGGGCTAGCATAGGTCAGAATAGGTCTTAGAATCAGGGTGTAGATAAGCATTTTATTACGTCTGCTTAAAGCAGATTTACGCGAGATAAGGGGAAAAATTTTATTAACTGCAGATCTGTACTGCTTTTTAATTCGTATTACATGTTGTTTGAAAGTGAGTTTTTTATCCAATGTTACACCAAGATATTTGGTGTCTAGAGACCAGGGTATATTTTTGTTTTCCAGAAAGATGTCTGGTTCATTTTTTCTGTATCCTCGTGAAAAGAAGACGGCCTCTGTTTTGGAAACATTCAGGGCAATTTTCCAAGTAGAGTACCATGCTTCTAGTATCTGTAAGTGTTCGTTTAGTGCTTGGCCTATGTTAGGTGATTTTTTATGTTGTGCTAATATCGCAGTGTCATCTGCATACATGCATAGTTTTGTTTCTGGGTGTGTAGGGATGTCGTTCACGTAGTAATTAAACAAACTTGTTGAGAGGATTCCTCCTTGTGGGACTCCGGCTTCTATTGATCTTGGATTTGATAGTTTTTCATTTACTGTGACTTGGAATTTTCTATTTTGAAGGTAGGAACTGATTATTTTTACTAGATATGGTGGGGTGTTGTACTGTATCATTTTATATATTAATCCAATATGCCAGACTCGGTCAAAAGCTTTCTGGATGTCCAGGAAAACCGCTCCAGTTTTCTTCCCTTTGAAGAATCCTGTTTTTATAAATTCTATGACTCTGAGTAGTTGGTGGCTGGTGGATAGTTTTGGTATGAAACCATGTTGTTGGTGGATAATTACATCTTTTTCTTGGAGGAAGTTGGAGAGTCTATTGTGTATGATCTTTTCTGCTATTTTGCTTAAAATTGGAAGTAGGGATATCGGTCTGTAGTTGCTTGGTAGGGTGGGATCTTTTCCTGGCTTCAGGATCGGGATGACTACGGCAGTTTTCCAGGTGTTTGGGAAATAACCGAGTTCTAGCATATTATGGATAATGTTTCTTAATTGGAATATGCAGAGTTGAGGTAAATTTTTGATCATTTTGTTGGTGATTCCTTCTTTTCCGGGAGCTTTGTGGATTTTGATTTTCTTTATATAATCGGCTATTTCAGATGCTAATGGTGGTGGGTAGACTTGATTTCGGAAATTTCCATCATTTTGCAGGTAGCTGTGAACGACATCTGTAACATTTTCATCGTGATTAGGTGTGTTTATGTCATTTAATTTAAATTGGTTTTGAAGTGAGTCTCTGATTTTTCAGTTTTACTAAGTGCGATATTAGCTGGGCCTTTAAGGGCGGAGATGGGAGTTCGTTTTCTTCTGAATACTTTCGCCATACCCCAAAGGGTACCGGTTTCCGCATTCAGGTTTTCAAGTGTATCCTCCCAATCTTTGTTTTTGTGTAAGTGCACTTTTCGCCTAATTTCGTTTTGGAGTCTGTTTAAGTTTTCTTTATCAGCAGGGTAACGGGTGAATTGCCAGATTTTTCTAGCTTTATTTCTTTTTCTGAATAATTCTCGTAACTCCTGTCCGATAAAAGTTTGTCTGTTGTGTTTTATGGGTTTCGAGGCGAGTTTATGTGCACTTAACCTTTAGAACTCGGCCGATTCTAAGTCAAAATATCCTTTCCAGTCGGCGCTTTTAAGATTGAGGAAAATTTTTCTTTTCCCCACTGTTAAGTTCGAGTTCACGACATGTGGTAAGGTTAGTTTTCTAGTTACAAAGGGGAGATAGTAAGGGTTACTGATTTTTAGTCAGTAATCATTGACGAGAAAGAAAGATCCTAATATTTGGCGCCGTATCATATCATAATGATTTTTTTCTGATTTCCTGGTTCCCATTATTAATTGAGTGACTTACAAACTTTCAAATGCATATTTATCATAACTTAGAGTCGTGTATTGCGTAAATTAACATTTTCAAACAAAACAAATAACAAAGAAAGCGACACCTATACCATACTACTAAGATATTTTCTAGAATAATTTATTCGGTGCTTGCTTATATATATACAATATATACATATAGGTGTGTAATCACATCGCTTAGTGTGCAGACTTTATCTGTGGTCATATTGCAACTTACCTACTTAATTGCAATATTGAACCCATGTAATTAAAGTAATGCCTCGTGTTTTCAAAATTATTCGACGGAATATAAAAAAGAAGGAAAAAGTTAAGAACAATATTTTTAACATTATTATTAAACATTTTATTTTTTAAATTAACATCCTTTTAATGCACAATTATTCAATATACTCCAAATATTTTGATTTGACATTTTAATAACATCTCATTTTGAAACAATAGGAAGGTTACTGGTGACGGACTTCATAAATTTTAACGATGGTCAAGCAATGAGGGCAGCATCCACTCATTAAATTTCCACACCACACCAACATCAGGATTTAGAAACTAGACAGGCTTAACAGCCGGTTTCGATTGAACAAGATTCGAACTCACAACTCAATCCCAGCTACGAGTTTGCGACCTCACTCGTCAGCTACCGTGGCCCTTTTGTGATTAAATATTATTAAAAGTGAGATTTAAAAAATAATTTTTAACTTAATTGAACACGTTTCAAAGCTGCTGAGTAAATCTTAAGTACGTCAAATTAAGGCAAAACCTTCAGTTAATTCATGCATTCTATTGAAAATATTATGAAACACTTTTTTATATAAAATATTTCTATGAATCTTTAATCTTAAAGAAAAAAGAAAAAAGTATTATTATTATTTTTTTTTAAATGAAACTTATATCTTAAATTGAAAAGTTCTTGTAACAATGCTTTTGAAATGTCTGTTTTAAAAATGTAAAGTGAATTCTAATTTTTAAAATTTTTGGCTCTTAAAAGAGCCTTTTTTGTTTATTTTTTTTTTATTTTCTTTTTATTAAAAATGTATCAGTTTTAATCTTTTTTATTCTAGTCTTTTGTTTTTCATTGGTTTATTTGATAAGAGATTTTTAATTAAATTGTATGTTATTCTTCGAAACAGTTTGGTAAACACAAAGAGCCACATTGCATGCCTTATAGATAATAGTAGTTCTTTTTTTTTTTTTTTTTATTTTATTTTCCGCACAATATGTGAAATTTCTTCTTTTCTTTTCGTCAATTGGCCTAAGAGAAAATTTATTATCATTTGTCTTCATTTTTTTATTACTGAAGGCTCTGCAATTTTATGATTTAATTTTCATATCAGAGATGTTATTAAATTCATGCTAAAATCTTTTAAACTGAGTTTTTAACTTAGTTTGACAAGACTTAAATATCAGAAACACAACAATATCGATGAGGCTAAAGAATAATTTTTTGTCAATTTCCTAGTTTGCTTACCAAAAGTATAGGTGGATGCCCTGCGGTCTCCTAAATCAACATATTCCACGTGTTTGTGGTAATCTGCCACAATTTTTTGCATCGAAGTGGTTAATTTTTCTTTTTCTCATTCAGCAAAGTTACCATAAGATTTTTTTGGGTGTTTATCAACAAAATTTTCTTCATCTAAGTCTTTCCTCAAATTCTCAATTTCTATTTCAGCGAACAATTTCAGATTCATTTTAAAAATTCGAAGAAAGAACAAGAGAAAAGAAAATTCTATCTATCATAGACTGCATAAAGTCATCTAATTGAGTATTTTTTTCGAATTTGGTTGTTTCTAAAGGTCGCCAATGATAAGGAATTCGCACACAACTGATAACGTTGGCGAAAAATATCCCCACCCAATTACGGACAATAGAAGCAAAGTCATAAAAAGGGCAAGGGAAAGTTGTAAAAGGATCTGCTGGAAAAAAAGGGGGAAAGAACTGTCTATAGATAGCTTGGTACAGACGTTGTACCAGAGCCGAAGCGAGAGACAAAAAATTTTTTGGTACGACATATGTACCGCCGATGTTTAAAGGTTAAAATGTTTTGTGTTAATTCGGCGACTTGGTTTTCTATATCCTCTCCGCTTTGTGCTTTGGGTAGTGTGAATGTTTGTATTGTGTTTGTAAGAAGAGTGCTTTTAAATAGTTCCCAGTTTGTACGAACTTTGGGTTCCGGCAGTTCGTATTTGTTCTGAGTATCAAAATGGATAAGAACTGGGTTGTGATCGCTACTTAACTCCGGTAGCGAGTGGATTTGAGCGGGCCAATCAAAGTTCTTCGTTATTGCTATGTCTATGGTGGAGGCGGAGTTATAGCCGTAGCGTGTTGGTGTGGGCGGGGCTAAGATTTCTAAGCCGTTTCGATCGGCAAAATTTCTTAGTGCATTTCCTCTAGATGAATTATATGAACAGCCCCAGCTAGTGTGCTTAGCATTAAGGTCTCCGCAAATTAATGAGATTGACCCTAAGTTTTGTATTGTTTGTATGTATTTTGGAACAAGTGAGGTGTTAACAATTGGTGGGATATACATTGAGGTAATAAGAATGGGGTTTCCGTCTGAAGGGGTGAGTGCAACGATAGTTGCTTCTACACCATTTAGTGTGGGTGTTGGTATTTGGTAGTGTGGGAGGTTTTTTTTTGATTAAGATTGCCGTGCCGCCGGAGAATCTGTTATTCGTGTTAGGTCTGTCATTTCTGTGTATGGTGTAGTTAGGCATAGAGAATTTTATACCCGGTCCTAGATGTGTTTCTTGTAATAAAATTAAATCTGGGGAGTGCTTATCAATAAAGTGTCGTAATTCAATATCACGACACTTTACCCCTAGGGCGTTCCAGGTAACCAGTTTGAGGCCGAGGAGATTGAATTTTAGTTGTGGGATGTGGGTGGTGAGGCGACTACACCCGCTATAAATATATTGAGCTTGTCTAGGTCATTGCTGACTTTTGACATGTTGTTTAGGGCTTCAAATAACTTAGGAAATTTGTTAAATAGATTCTGTAGTTCGCTAATTGCAGTTATAAAATTAAAATTGCCTGTACTATTATTATTTGAATTTGAATTTTTATTATTGGTGTTGAAAGTAGGAGGATCTAATGGCTCAAACTGGTTTGAAGCTTCGACAATGTTTGGGAGGACAGGTGGCTCGTGAAGTCGGCAGTCACTGCTCTGGTTGTGGGTATTATGTTTCTATCATTAGTTTTCTTGGTGGGTTCTCCATTTTTAGGCTTTCTTTTGGGGAAAAGAGGACATCCTTGCCAGGATGCCATGTGATCTTGTTTGCAGTTGATGCAGGTTGGCTTTTCTATTCTTTCTTTGATTTGGCATTCGCCAGTTCGGTGATTTGCTCCACACTTAAGGCATCTTGTATTCATTCTGCAATTCATGGATGAATGATGAAAATAATTGCAGTTATAACACTGCGTGGTTGTATTTTTCTTTTTGAATGGGACTATTTTCACCAGCATGTGCATGACTGCTTGTATTTTATATATATCCAGGGCGTCTTCTGTTCTTCTGACTTCAATCATGAAAATGGGGAGTGGTAATTTGGTTTTTAGTTGTTTCAGTTGCGCGACTTTTTGAACTTTTATTCCTTGTGATTCTAGGTCTTCTTTTATGTCATCAGGGTCAGCGTGAGTTGGTAGGCCTCGTATACAGACTTTCAAAGGCCTCTCAGAAAGTGGTTGTATTACATAGTATTCAGATTTCATATTTGTTAGTTGGGTGGTTATTCCCCTATGGTCATCTTCGCTTTCAGGGTTGATTTTTATATATTGTCCTGAGAGTTTGCAGGTGGCCTTCGGATAATTTCTATTAATTGCTTGGATGATTAGGTTGTAGTTCTGGGTGAGCTTTAACATGATTGGTTGGATTTTTGGAGGGGGTGGGGGTAGGTCGATTTCAGCTTCGTCTGGATCGCAGTCCGAAAGCGCATCAAAACTATTGCTTGTATTTAAGTTTATATTATTTTGAGGATTGAGTTGTTTATTAAATTTAGATGTTCTAGTGGGTATTAGGAATCCATCTTGATCGATAGTTCTCTGGGCTTTAGGAGCTCTGCTAGTACTCGGAGTTGGTTCGTTAGGCTTAACTACATCAGTAATGTTGCATGATTCAGCCATGCGTTTTCTTAGACTTTTTAGATTATTTAAGTTGAAATTTAGATCTTTATGTAATTTGCAATTTTGTACTGGGCAAAGTGAATAAGAATTCAGCTCACCTGTAAGTCTTTCAAGTTCTGTTTCCAAGGTTCCTTTTTCAGTTTGGAGTTCCATGGTTGGTCTAGGGTCTCTTTTCAGTGGGTTTTTCTTTTCGACTTCAATTAGTTCCTTGATGTATTTTATTCTCGGGTTTAATAGGTTAATTTGGTGGATTAAGTTCTGGATAGTTTCGCAAATTTGGCTTTCAGTTGGCATTGGAGAGTTGCTCTCAGAAGGTGCAATCTCCATTAGGTTTGGGGCCAGGACATCGGCCATGTTAGGCTTATTCGGCTCCATACAGTTCAGGCGTGCTCGCTCCTCGAAGTCCACACGAAGAATGATGAATAAGACAGACTAAGCTCTCGTAATTAATGTTTTTGTGATGGAAATGCAGCAACTCACTTCAACAATGGCAACAGAAGTTAAAACGTTTTAATAACCAACCGCACGAGAAATCCCTTTTGGTCTGGTTGACAGCAGAAGGAAGTAATAAAGAAGCATTATACCAGGCCTAGCCAACCCGTGGAACTGGATCATGTGAATAAAGATTTAAACTTTTACTATACATAAAAGTACCAAAGAATACGGTATCATAAGTCGTTTGTATCATACTCTACTACCATGGGAATATCTCACTACCTGACACAACTTTTATCACAATTTTCCTTTGATCTTGTTGAGAAACAATTACGAAGCTCGGTTTAAAAAGCGCACGGGCCATCTGGTGCGATACACAATGTATAACTAACCGGGAAACTTTCTGAAGAACGAGAGTGCGCATTATGAGACGTAGGGAGGGAATGCAACACGCGGAACATGCGAAATAGCAGCAGCCAGTCTGTCTGCAGCAATATATTCAACACAGAAGCGTATTGTTCCAGACCAACTGACTGCTCGGGAGCTTTTGATCGCTAATAATTTAGGGCCAGGGTTATGTTGGAACTGCAGGGTAGTTTTTTAAATTGTATTTTGTATAAATATATTTAATTCAATAAAATGTTATTTCCATTAATTTACAGCAGAATGTTCTTTTGCTTTCTCTAATGAGGTTTGGGAGTATTGGTCGCTTCCCACGACTCGAAAAGTGAAAGTTATATAATGCGGCCCACCGGAATAAAATGTGCTTCCAAAGTGACCCCGCTAAATCTTTTGGGTTGTACAGGCCTGCGTTATACAATAAAAGGAACGTAAGAATAATCTTGCTTTACTGCAGAGAGGCAATTCAATAAAGCAAGTTCATTCAGCAGTTTAACCTGTAGCCTTATGTTGAACTTTCGCATTCGATAGTTGTATTGGACTGTTGGATTCCTGCTGGATCCTTCGGTTAGATCATCCCGAACTTCAATTTCGAGGGAGAACTGAAGCGTTTTGCAATCCTTGCGCACTGACCACCATGCATGTGAGCCGGCAGTTAAGGAGAAGTGAATCGGCCAAGCTTTCGACAAATAGTAGTAAAGTGCCTGTGTAACAACTATATAATTAGTGGCTTCAACCTCAACTTCACTGTAGCGGCCTAGGCGCCCGCAGAAATCAGCATCAACTTCACTTTATGATTCTTATGAACCTTCCTAAATTTTAAGTATTTTACAAAAAAAAAAAAAAAAAAAATTTTTAATTAACACACACCACTTTTAAAATGATTTTTTTTTTTATTAAAAAAATAAATTATGAAACTTTTTTGAAATGCTGATAGTTCGATTAGCTATGGACAACAAAAGCCCTTGCATGAAACTTTCAAGATTATACACCTATCAATTTGTGTAGCTAACAGAGTAGCTCCCATCCAATTTCAAATCGTTAATAGAAATTGCAAAACGACGAGCTCTCGCACACAGCCTCTATATCAAGAAATGTTTCAAAATTTTTTCAAGAACAATTCCACTCCTCCACCACTCTTCTATCGATGGGAATCAAGCAAAGCTTTTCGCCGCAATAAGAACTTCAATCACAATGACATTTTCGACACTCCTTTCTGTCAACCAATTGTCTTTTTTCCTATCTTTTCACGTCTAGGGCACAGTTTAATCTTGTTTGGCGCAGCATAGCCACATCTGGCTCTTGCGTCTATAACCTTTGCATTCACTCACTCAATCACAATGATATAGCTCCAACAACGCAAGGTATTCATGGCAGCACACTGATTCCTCTTAGTTCTTTTAGCTTTCAGACTGTCACCTGTTACATTTCTTAACCTTAATTTTAAATGTTTTTCTAATATTGAATCTCACGAGGTAACATTCACAATCGAAAACAAAACAATAGAAGTAATGAATAAAAAATTTTCTTAGTTGATCTAGAGCTTATGAACCAAGGAATAAATGGAAGAAAGCGTTTCAGAAACACTGAAATATCAGTTTTTAAAGTAGTGAAACTGTTACGTATTTTGTTGCGGGTAATCACAAGCACTTCTAACTTATGTTTCTTACTCTAAAATCAAGGAGCAATACCACATTATTATTTTGATTATAAAATAATTAAAACATTTTTTTTTATTTTGCATTGCAGCATCTGTACAGACTTGTGTAACATTTGCGAAAATCAGTTCATTCAGTGATGTAAGTGATGATGGAAGTCATCTCTGGCTTTCGAAATCAAAACAGTAACAATGAAATACACGATCAGACCACCGTAAACAGTGATTTGGTATTCTTGGAACAGTAGGATGACAATTCCAATGGGAGGAACAACTCTGAAAATGATAATATAATATTAATATTTGAATGAAATAATATATAATGCAACATTAGACAAAAAATGTATTTACCAGCAACTTGCGATGAACAATGTTTAAGCAACTTATACCAGTGGTTAAGTCTGGAAATATTAAACTCTGACATTTTTAGTGTTTGCGCGGGACACTTGCAATACACCATAAGCTTTGAAAAAGGATTGACCAACCTTTTTGAAATCAAGAGCGCCATGAAAGTAAACGGAAAATAACTCAGTAATAGACGCGGGAAAAAACGGAATCGTATCACAGGTGCATTGTAGGTTTAGATGCGGCCACCCTACTTTAAAGTGTTACCTTTACAACAGAATAAAACATAATGATTACCTTTACAACAGAACAAAACATAATGATTAATGATAATGATTGGTTATTTAGAAATCACATAAAATAACACCAATTAAAAATGCTATCAAATTTAATGCGATCAAGGAGCTTGAGACCGAGTCCAATATCAGCTATTCGGAGCGTGTAACGCTTCCCCCCTTATTATTTAAATCTACAGACATCGTAAAGTTTAATTAAGAAGTCCCTAAAATCACAATTCTAATTGAAGAGACGTCATAATAATGTTAATACTGTTTATTAGGTTTCTTCACAGAATATGCAAGATCGCGCTTTCAAATAACTTTCAACGTGCCTGTGTCCTTTCTAAGAATTAAACGAACAAGTTCTAACTTTCCAACTCACCCGTTTTGAGTGAGTCACTTCTCCAATATTGCAAGTTCAAATCCTTTAACATTTCTCTGAGCTGGAATCACTTCTAAGCGATTTTAATGACAGAATATCACCTTCTGAAATTCACTCCAGTTTCTAACTTATTACGGACTGCACACAACCAGCTAACCACTTTCACTTTCAATTCTATTTTGCTTACAAATCACTATCCTCAAACAAATTCAATAATTACACTTCTTATCTTCATTTTCGTAATCACGTTTCATTTTATTGGAAAAGTATTGGAATTTTGAATATAAAATCAGAAAGTAGCACCGGGTGTTAGTTAAATAAAGATTCGCGAATAGTCTCGTGTTACACAATCGCTTAATTTTGTAGTACCAAATTTGTACACACTACACTCTCGCTAGCATTCTATTTCCTCTCTGCAATTTAATACATCCAATCTCTCTAACTCATCTCAAACGCTGATTTACATAAGTCACAGTTTATTCATAAGACGAGGATCTCAAACCAAATAACGTCATAAAGTATCTCAAAAGGTTAGTTGAAGAGGGAAACGCGTGAGAACCCGTAACAACTTGAGCAAAAATCATATTAATAGATTTTAAACATGAATAAAAGATTTCGTAACTTTTCTAGAATGAGAAATTTCTTCAATTATATTAAAAATAGAGCTTTTTAGAATACAAATAGGATATTAAAAACAACTGCTACATTAACATTTATATATATATATATATATATATATATATATTAATTTTTCTGGTCTGTTTCAAAAACACATGGTTCTATTTCCGAATCAGTTCAAAAGAGCTTTTAAGTACAATAAAAAAAACTCGGTAGATTTATTTTTAATTACTACAATATTTCAGAATCACAAACTCCACAAGTGGGTAGATGCAGTGATTACAAACAATATGTTGATTCGTTCCATCAACAAGTTGTCACAGGAAATCTGAGCATCGTTAGTAACAATTTATTGAGAGAATTCATGAATAAGGGAACTGGATTTAGGCTCATGATTACTAATAGTAATCTAGTCGTAAGAAAACAAATTACTAATGACTTTGAAAATTTTATTCTTAAAGTTGCAATTAAATATGGTTTACCTATTGAGGCATTTAACGAATTTAGGTCATGCGTCTTGAACAAAATTCTGCATTTGAATTTTAAAGTAGAAAGGGAAATTACAATAAAGACTCGCTATAGATGATTTGCAGAAAGATTTTGTTGTTGTTTATGTAGATAAGGTTCTTACAAATTATATAATTATTTGCAAATTTAACTATCATAAATTATTGAGTGAACATGTATTGAATAATAATGCTTTCCAGTTATCCAAATATAGTAAAAGAGATATAAATAATCGGCTTTTGGCATTCAATAAAAAGTTGGGCCAGTATTTTACAAACATTAAATTCCCATATAATTTTTTAACGCCAAAATTTCACAAAAATCCTGTCAAATTTTGAGGTATAACGAATGGCTATAACACATATATCATAAAATCTGGCAAACTTTTGCAGTCAATTCTTCAAAAGTCCATTGATAATATTGAAAAAACTGCAATTATTAAACCAGCTTTGAAAGTGTTAAGATCATGAAGGAACGAGAGGTATTTTCTATATATGGGTATAATTTTGAAGACCTTTTTAACTCAATAGATATTCAAGATTTAATAAGGGTTCTTGCAATTTTATACGATAAATATCATTTTAATCAAACAACAAAACGTGAAAAATTCAATACTCTTATTAAACCTGTATTACAAGAGAATTTTATAGTTTTTGGTCAGAATCTCTATAAGCAAATTAAGGGTCTCCCTCAAGGAGGTCCAGCTAGTAATTGCCTGGCCAATTTTTATTTACATTTTTATGAAATACAACACATTGATAATGATTCTTACTTTCATTATCGTTATATAGATCATTAAATTATTTTGGGTAAAACTGAGGAATTTAAACCAAATGTTTCGTTTTACCCTGATTACCTCAAATTATTAAAAACTAATTTTAATTCTGATACAGTAGAATTTTTGGATCTTGATTTGCAAATTGTTGACAATAGACTAATTAGTAATATTTATGATAAAAGAGAGGGATTCGAATTTCGTGTAGTCAAAATTCCTTTTTGGAACAGCAATTTACACATATCTATTTATAGGAATATTTTATTAAACTTTTTATTACGTAATAACAAATTAACCACACATAAAATAGACAAGTTTAATAATATGAAAAAATTCTTCAGCAACTGTTTAGATCATGATTATCCCATAAATTTCTTAAATACTACATCACAAATATACTAAACATCTTTGCAAATCGTGATCCATCTTCAAATCCACCACACAACACTAGGTCCACAAAGTCGGCTTGTTAGTGGTCTAGCCATGAAGAATTGATTAATTTTACACAGCTTACAATTTTTACTCACTCTCTGGACCATTCTACTCCTTTACCAAACAGCTTATTACCAACCAATAGTATGCATCCTTTTACACTTCATTACCAACTAAACAACGATTTAAATCTTTTTTCAATTTATATGGTGATGTTGTGTTGTTTTTTTTCATTTTGAGTATCTGATATCCATCTTGAAGCTTAAAGAATATTCCACCTTTCTTCTCACATATTTGAATCTTTTTTTCTTTGCATTTTTATAAGTAATTTTTATATTTTGATTTGTTGATAATTTTTAGAATTATTGATTTTATTTTTGTAGATTTTATCGTTGAACTCTTTTCCGTCTTTTTATCATTGAGCTCTTTTGTACTTTGGATTTCCCAATTCAGCCTAACAAGTCGCAAAAGGGGAAGATTGGTACCATTGAACTAGTTTAACCCCGCTTATTCGGTCCTCAGCCCGAAATTGCTTTTTGACTTGCTGCGTTCCATATTTTCCTTTATTTTAAATGTATTTTTACATTTCTTTCTGGCTTTTTGTCTTTTTACATATTTTAATTATTATTTTTAATTACATATTTTTTGTCTTTTTACATATTTAATTATATATATATATATATATATATATATATATATAGCTTTAAGCTATTTTTAAGCTTAAGATTTTAGATTTAAAGAACTAAATAACGATAAACAAGTTTTCTGAGATAAAATTTTTATATTTAATTTGTTCTTCAAAATATAAGAGCTGAGATCCAAAATAATCCGTAAGTCCGTAAATTTGTATCGATAAAAATATTTTTTTAAAAAAACGATGATAAATGTAAAAGCAAAAATAATTCAAACTGAGAAATACAAGTTCTGAAAAAGTAAAATTGAAAAAAGGCTATTTATTGAACATTATATTGTTTGCAGAGTCAAACCAAGACGATTTTGGATGTACGTTTATTTCAAGAACTGTAATATGATTATTCGAAAACAAATAATTCAAAAACGTTTATTTGCCAGAAATCTAATGTAATTTTGGTCAAAAAATGTCTTACCCTTTAACTTTGCCAATGACATCTTTTTTCTCTACCCACATTTGACCAGGAGGGTAAAACAATGCTCTGTCATCCAAAGGTCTGCCGTCACCCTTCGTCAACATCTGCAGTGTTCCATCCTGTCTGAAAGAGAAATTTTAAAACGTGAACTTTTAAAACGCTTCTAAGACAAAGTAATTGTGAATATACTAAGAAGGTGGCTCCAAAAATACTTGTATTTGAAAAAAGGTGGCATCATTAAGGTAAATTGTTGGTACCATTGGGTGCTGCCATCTGTTAAACGGAGTCGAAATAAATCTGACATTGATTCATACGTTAGTTTTGATTTGGTAATCATTTGTTGCTAAATCAAAATTTGTTTGCTTCCGCGTCGAGTTGTCGCCATCGGTGAGACCTGGATTCATCATTATGCACCGGAAATCAAACAAAAAAACAATTTAAGAAGGTTGCTAACGGTAAATCTCTTTCAAAAAAAAAGGCGAAGATGATCTCATCGGCCAAAAAATTAGAACAAAGAATTTTTGAAGAGCAGAAAGCATCATGATCACGAGTAGGAGTAACTGAGGCATCTGTCTAGTGAGTCATGGCGCTTATTAAACAATTTTCGATGCTATTCTTGGAATTTATAAAGACTTATTGAACGACCCTCGTATATAAAAAGAATTCTCAAGAAAACTTCCAATAATTTATAAAAATGACTGTACTTAATTGTTGACTGTAATTTAAGTTGTTGAACTTAATTGTTGACTGTGTTGGGATTGACTGTAAATTCAATCCCCATGAATAATTTTCATATCGGTTGCTGAATTGAAAAATTGAAGTCGATTTTTATATCGGGCGGAACTTTTGCTCCGAACATTAACTTAATCTTCTCCCTCACCTGGGCCTCATATGAGGCTCCTACAGTGATTCAACGAAAGAGTGATTTGAATCATTTTTCTCTCAATATTTTTTCGGTTGAGTGACACTTCTGGTCCCTTTAAACCTCAAATTGTTTTAGAATATCATAACAGCTGGCAGTACCTGTCTTGAAAAATTGAAGTCTTTGATTTTGTGTAAGAAGTGAATGCTGAAATAACATAATTTGTTTATTACTGTAATATACTTCCAAATGAGGTAAGTAAAAATTTTTCCCTGTTATACGACATACATGTGTTACATAATCCCATTAAATTGTTTACTTCTGAAAATTAAACTTCATATCTATTGGAAACGATAGCGCCACATACGAAGCTTAAAGTAGCACGTGGTAGTAAAGGGCAACTCCATTAAAAAAAATTAAACAAAACAAGTTTTAATAAAATTCCTTAAAAATAGTTTTGTATTTCCTTTGTAAAAAATAAATAAATAGGAATAGAAAATGATCTTGCAAACGATATGCCTCCATTTTTAGGAAATAGAAATACCTTGTATCTGGAAATTGCCTATTGATTATTTCTCTAAAATGCTGCCAGATGTGTTTTTAGAAGAAATAGTGCAAGAATCAAACACGTCTGTCACATAAAAAGTGAGATAAAATTTTGCCCTCACTCATTATGAAGTGAAAATATTTTTAGGAATAAATTTTGTTAAGACATATCTTCATTATTTCCAGATTAAAATTTTACTGGGCACCAAAACATGACCCGAAACTAAGCATAGCTGCTAATTATATGACGCAAAATCGCTTCATTGAAATACCTTCATTTCGTTCACAGTGATGCATCTCACGACAGTAAAGATAAGCTGTACAAAATCAGACCAATATTAGACCACTTTTCCAGAGTGTTTGCTAACAGATGCTACCTGGAAGAGTATTTGTCAATGGATTAAATGATGATTCTGTTCAAAGGAAACTCACAAACATCAAACTATACATAAGAGGTAAACTCCATCTATGGATAATAAAATCCTGGGTGTTAACTGGAATTTCTGGCTATGTTTATGCCTTTGAAATTTATCAAGGTGCAAATGCTGAACCACAGGAATTTTGTAAAGAATTTGGAACCACTAGAGGTGTTGTATTGAGGCTTTGTAAACTTATAATGCATAAAAATCACAAAGTATTTTTCGACAATTTATTCACAATAATTCCTCTTTTGATGAAACTTGTTGAATGGAAAAAATTCTCAATTGGAACAATACGTACAAATAGAATACATGAAACTGCATATAAACTTACATTCAGTGGCTGCAATATTGTTATTTCCCAGCAGAATAACGCGGGACCGCACATATCTTCATCAGTTTGTCCAGGCTTTGTCTGCAGTATTTCCCGATTTCTCATCAATCGATAATACCTAGGACGTGATTGGTCGTCCTTTTCTTCAACAGCCCCAACCTTAATCGAAGACGATCGATGAAGGATGGTTGAGAGTATGTGGGATTCCTTCCTTCAAAACACCATCCGCTCGTTGATTAAATCTGTACCTCATAGGGTTGTGGTGTATCTCCGCGAGAGGTTATGAATTAAAATTATGTAAATAAAATCCCTTATTTTCTTACGCATTAATTATCTGTGTATTAATGTTCATCACTTTCTATCCACTTTTCCTCGGTTTGCATTTTGTATGTCGGGCAGTGTGTGTGTGTAATGATTTCTTACTGAATTAAGTTACAATGTTTGCAACAAATTTTCCCCAAAGATGTTAAATCAGCCAAGTGAGCATGCCGTTATCAGGTGATTAGAATTGAAGAAATAGCAATCACTGATCCTTTGAGGATTCGAAATATGTAGTTTATCAGACTCATTACAAATGCATGCCATCCACTGTCCTAACATTGAGAGTGTTGTCCACTGTCTTCGTGTTTGCTTTTGCTTCCTTGAGTAATGAATCAAAAGCATAAATAAATAATGGTAACTTTTCGAAAGTCCTGAAATTCATTTAGACTACATATTCATGATTATCACAGCTCTGCAAAACTACACAGATACACTCAGATATATATATGGGATCTAAGGATCTACCATCGGAAGACAGCCATGATGTTCCCAGAGCGCCGCCTAACGCTTCGAGAGAGATTCGGAGGAGTGAGAAGAGACGTAGACGGAGAGGGAGAGAGACACTGAACAGGACGGTTAAGGGAAATTGTGCTAGATGTTACATCTATGATTACGCGAATCTAATTCATTTGTTTTGTGTTTTAATGTTCTATCCTTCGTTAGCAAATAAACTCTCTCTCTCTGTGTGTGTAATAAGTAGTTACTTTGAATCTTTACACACACCACCTTTGGGGGCTCGGCCCAGCCTAAACGAATCAAACTTAAATGTTGTTTCGCGACGAAATGACTATTTAAAAGAATTGGATTTGTGTGTGATTTGTGACTTTAAAATACAATAGATACCCTTAGTGGAACTTTGAAATACTGTGGATACCTTTAATTGAACTTTCTTTTATGGATGAAGAATTTCTGTGAGTACAAAAATTCTATTTTATTTTCCTTTGTTGCAAAATTTCATTTCTTTCGAGAGCACGAAAGATCGACTTAATAACTTTAGCAGAAGAATTAGGACTAACTGTAGAGACGAATGCTAAAATTTCCGACTTACTTACTAAAGATAAAAATTAAGACGAAGATTTTACAAAAGACTGTTTAGAAATTATTACTAATGAACGGCTGGAAAAAAGGAAAGAGAAACTTGAAAAACGGGAAAATGAACTTAAAAAATTAAAATTAGAATCAAAAGCTACAACTTCAGACGGAAATGTACCAGTTAAAGCAAAAAATACCTCCAGACGTACACGATCATCTTATAGATGAATTACCTAAAATAACAAGAATCGACGTCTTGGTACAAAAATTAGACGATTATGAAATTGTGCGACGTAATTTCAGAAGAGAAGCAAACAGAAGCGCGTTCATGATAATACACAGAACAAAATACCATTTGTTAAAGAACACGGGAAAATGCCATCGATTGTTCGTGCTCCGAATAATGATTTTAAGCCAAAAAATAAGCATTGTGGTAATAAAAATAAAAATGATTCAAAAATAAAGTGTTTCATTTGTAACTTATGGGGTAATAAATCTTTGGAGTGTAAAAATATGAAAGGCGGGTTGAAATGTTTGAAATGTTCTAAATTTGGGCATATAGCTAAATCTTGTGACCAATCAGAGGTAAATCAAACTTCAGTCACTAGAAGTAATACTTTTTCTAAAAAAATAGAAAAATATGTTGAGATTCAAGGTGTTAAAATCAATGCTTTATTCGACACTGGCTCCGAATGATCAATGATAAGTTATGTAAAAATTGGATCCCCAAAACTATCTTTTAACAATGTATCTTTAGCTGGAATCGATGGCGAATGCCTTTCAACATTAGGATTATTTTATTCTGACACTAAATTTAATAAACGCAAACGGAAATTTATGTACTTGAAAAATTATGTTATCTTATTGGCCTTGATGCAATTAGCAAATTAAATATTGCTATAAATGAAAACGGAATCGAAATCGCGGGGAAAAGAAATACTTTTCATGCCAGTTATGTAACAATTAATTTCAACCGCAAACTCTCGTCTAATAACATATAACACATTACATCAACTTTCCGAATGACGCCTGATGTTGCTTCCGAGGCGAACGCAAAAAGTGAGGTCAAATTACACCCTGTTTGTTACATGAGCCGTAAAACTAACGACACCGAAAAACGTTATTCCAGTTACTAATTGGAAGTTATAGAGGTGATAGAGGCAGTAAAAAAATTCCGCGTCTCTCTACATTTTAAAATTTGTACAGATTGCAATGCCTTTAAAATGACAATGACAAAGAAAGACGTTTCGGTTTAGATCGTTAGATGGGCACTCCAACTCCAGGATTACGAAGTCATACATAGATCTGGTAACCAGATGCAACATGTTGACGTATTGAGCAGACATTCCATCCTCTTTACAACAAGAGCCCAAAATAGTCTCACAAACCGAATAACTACAGCGCAGGATAATGATGACCACATAAAATCTATTAAGTCCATGGTTCGAAATGGTGAAAACTGCGATTTTTTACTGAAGGAAGATATTTTGTATAAGTAAGAACAAGGATGAGAATTTCTGGTCGTACTTCAACCTATGGGAGTAGATATTATTCGAGATGTTCGCCAACGGGGACATTTTGCTACAGCAAAAACAGAGGAAATTCTGAAACGCGACTTTTATATTCTCCACTTAAGAGGAAAAGTTGATAGTATAATTGCAAATTGCATCGATTGTATTTTAATAAACAAAAAACGTGGCAAAAAAAAGGAAAATTATATGGTTTTCATCCTAGCATCTTTTTGAATCGCCAACCTCTCACTGTTGATAAACATACAAGATACCAAGTTTTTGTCCTGGACACTAAGATATTGAGTAACAAACATATTGAACATCTTGTGTTGAGAGCAACGAGGCACCTCAACATTCTAAAATATATTTCGGGACGTGACTGGAGAGTTAACGCTTCTACACTCAGAGACATCTATATTTCTCTTGTTAGACCTATTTTGGAATATGGATCCCCAATTCATTGTTCTGCTTCAGATTCAAACCTGCAGAAACTCGAACGAGTCCAGTTTAGTGCTGCTCGAATCATTAACTGCCCTACGGAATTATTGCCCAAATGATATAGTGCTTTAAGAGGGTGATCTTTAGCCTCTGGGTCATCGAAGAATTGCTTACCTGGTCAAATACTATAACAATGCAGTTTTGGTTCATGAAATCGAACATCTGCTTTCCTTAGAGTTAGTAGTAAAAATCAAAGATTCAAAAGAAATACTCCATTCAGACAAGTGCTCACTACCAATATTATCTCTGGTGCTGTGGAACAACTTGATATAGTGTTTTGATCCTTCTGAGGGCCTTACTGGTGTATTTTTACACACCGACAATCCTGTTCAAGTGAATAAAAAAATTGATCTTCCAATTTATCTAAAGAAACTGACTCTTGAGAAAATTAATCTCATCACATGGGGTGCAGTTCAGATGTATACGGATGGTAGCAAAAATGATAGTGACTGTACCGACGGATGGTAGCAAAAATGGTAGTGAAGTGAAATATACATCAAATATAGGGATCGGGAGGTAAAAATTCAGAAGAGAAATCCCTATTCCTGTTCTGTTTTTCGCAGCTAGCTTATTGCCATTAAGGAAGGACTGGAATTGCTCAAATCACTATCTCATTATAATGAAATCTGGAAACTGTCCGATAGTAAAAGCTCAATTCAACACCTGGCCAACTGGCAAAGTGTGAGGGATAGCGTTGGAGTGAAAATACTCAAAACCCTGAAATGTCTATCCACATCTCATTGGATTCATCTACAATGGATACTCTCCCATGTTGGTGTTGAGGGCAATGAGATTGAGAGCACTCTGGCTAAGACGGGTTGACCCATGTTGGTGTTGATGGCAATGAGATTGAGAGCACTCTGGCTAAGACGGGAGCTAGTGAGGCCTCTGTGCATACTGTATCTCTTACCTATCTTGAAATTTTCTCGAGAGCTGAGAGTCACAATAAAACAACTTGGCTTGTTCCACCTGTTCACTCTTGGTATAGGAGTTGTCGTCCGGGGAGATCTCTGACTCTTGATTGCAGTAGGCAGAATCAGACAACTCTGACTCGCTTTCTCAGCGGGCATCTTATAACTATGAAATATTTTGGGGTTCTAAGTATTTTGAGACTTGCACTAAATGCTTTACGGAAGAGGCTACACCTGAACACATCCTTACCTGTCTGAGCTCTCCCTAGCAATGTCAACTTAATTAATCTGAGCACCCAGAAAAAGTCCAAGACCAACATAGGATTCTCAATAATCCGAGCCTCACTAGGCAGGGATTATTGAGAATCCTATGTTGGTCTTGGACTTCTTCAGTGTGCACAGATTAATGGAGTTGACATAGCTCTGCTATTCTGGGAGATGTGCAACAACAGATCACGAGCTCATAAAATCAGTTGAATCAGCTTTCACGTAATCATAAATCTGCCAGAAATAATCCCTACTAAACCGATGGACGTCATGTTAATATCTTACAAACTCTTCATTTAGTATCACATGATTTGGAAATATCCTAGATATCCCTACCTATATAAAGTCCTCTGTCCTATACAAAGGACAGCTGAAAAAATAGTATGTGAAGATCCGTATTTGTTTGATGCGAATATTTTGTCAATTGTAACATGTAGGGATAATTTATAAGCTTCTGTTAGCATGAGATCTGTGTCTCCTCCTTCCATCCCCGTCTGGAAATTTTTTTAATTCCTCGCATTAGAGGGTGTGGTTTATATCTTCTCTGTGCGGTTGCAGAATTCTTTATCATTTTACTTTGGACACTTGAATGGGCATTTTTATTTGACAATACTCTCTCGTTATCATCCTGGTGGTTAATTAAAGCTTTATTGTTATTAGAAAAATTTTAGCGCATTATTTTTTAACTATTCTCTAAATAGGACAGTGGGACGACAAGCATTCAATTGACGCATTATTTCTCCCCTTATAACTAAGAGTAAAAAAAATATCCATCCTAGTTTTTTTACCCCTTCTGAATCATGTAAATGCAAATGCTTCTAAAGTTAGAGGAAGCATTGGAATTATTAAATAGTTAAGATTCAGAGGAGAGCAATGTTGAAATTGTCACCACCAGATGCCAGTGAACTAACTGACGAAGTTGAAGTGGGTGATAATAAGATGTAAATATTTGTGTAATTATTGTAAACGATGTTTCTGTGTCTCTGGAGTTTAGAACAGTAGACAGTTTGAACCGTCTACAAGTTTTAGTGCTTCGATAACAAGGCGCAGAATGTAAAAAAAGACATCAGTCACCTTGGATAAAGACTAAATCACCGCAATATACAAAATGGGAATTACAGGCTGAATCAACTGCAAGTGACTTGTTCACGCTGATGGAAACTGCATTGAAAGATAAAACTCCGTCAGAGCTTTTTTAACAATTTTATTCTAATGAAGTTAACGATCTCATAGTAAAAGAAATAGTGCGATATGCAACAGATGTAAAAAACGAACATGATTTCCTGACCACTGCTAATGAAATACGTGGTTTTGTAGGAATTTTGCTTCTAACTGGTTATCATTCAAATACCACTGAACGTGATTACAGGTTAGATGCTGAAGACCTTGGCATTACTCTAGTAAAAAATGCCATGTCACGAAACCACTTCCAAAAGTTGAAATCCTATTTAAACTTCATGGACAATGGAACTTTAAGTCAGCATTTGCCTAGGATTGATCCTTCAAAGTAAAATCTTTGTTTCCCATACTTAATAATCATTTTAAGAACTTTGGACACTTCTCAGCAAATCTAAGCATTGATGAAACGATTATCAGGTATTACGGTAGGAATAGTCTGAAACAGTTTATCCGAGGCAAGCAAATACGTTTTGGATATACGCTTTGGGTTCATTGTGGAAGCGAGGGATATTGCTACAATTTTTTTTCTCTACTGCGGTGAAGAACCTGATACTTTTCTTGGTGCCCGAATCTTGATTCAACCGACAGAGAATATTGTGAATACTTCTAGTTACACTTTATACACTGCTGACCTAAGGGCCTTCAGATCTAAATTTGTCTCGTTTTTGGAACAAGTTCAGGCCAACAACTTGACGGACTTTCAGTAGTGCAAGGTCTTCATGGCTGAAGGAACAGTTGAGTTCCCCACGTCATTTGCATGTGAGATCATCAAAGATCTCCAGCTGCAGTTTCAGGAGCGGTTTTCGCAATTGGATTCAAAAGCAGAAGAAGTGAGGCTGTTTCAAAACCCATTTGAAACAGATATGGCCAGTTGCTCAGATGAACCTCAGCTAAAGGTCATTGAATTGCAAGCAAATGACCTCCTTAGGGACAAGTTCAAAGAAGGACTGGTGGAGTTTTACGAGTTTTTGCCCGAGGAAGATTTTCCTAATGTCAAAACATTTGCAACAAGGTACCTTTTTATCTACAAGGTACCGAACAACATATTTGTGTGAGCAAACATTTTCACAAGGATGAAATACGTAAAGAACAATTTAAGAACAAAATTATCTGATGATAATCTAAGGTAACTATTGATGTTAGGGACGTCAAAACGAAAACTAGAAATGTCTGCAACTTTGGCTTCCAGGAAACAATTCCACCATTCCCACTAAAACAAGTATTCATGTATAATGTATCAATGTGTTATTAAATAATAACTGAATAAAATAATGTTAAATAAATAATTCAAAACAACATCTATGTTTTGAGTCTTTTTTTATTTGGACCCGAGTATGTAGTCGGCTCCCAAACTGCTGTTTGATAGTTAATGTGGCCCTTGGGCTGAAAAGTTTGGAAACTCCTGAACTAGACCAAAAGATATTCTATCTTGAGTTAGTTATTAAAACGTATTGACTTCTGTTGTTGCTGTTGAAGAAAGCCGCCGTATATTCCCCGTCTAATATCATCGTGATGATATGAAGATAAACATTTTGAACGATATTTGCAGTAGAAGGTGGATTCTCCAACCGTTGCTGCAGTTGATATAATCTCCTCTCTGTTTGATAGTTTTGTTTTGGAATACTTTCCGTTTGTCGTCCTCGGCTGTCTCCATTTTAGTGGTACATCTTTTTGACACGTGCGTCGTAGCCGGTTGTGATTTATGTGAAGTTGTCTTAGTAAAATACACAGAAGCAAGTGTTTTTTGACAGGGGCATCTGCAATCCGTAGTTCTAGGCTGTAGTGCCAGCTAGTGTTGAAATTCTGGGTCACCACTTCAACGTTAGATGTTTTCAATCTCGTGGATGGGGAGACAGTTGACATTGGTGTGCTGGCGGCTTTTCGAACTCTTGATCTATCGGTCCGAAGAAAAATTGATCAGTTTCTTTTTGCAGCGCTCTTATCAACTAATCCAAAATAGATTTCTTCTTATGCTAGTTATTAATGCATTTTGATATATGTTGTTGCTGTTGAAGGGAGCCGCCGCAAGTGTAAATAGCATTAAAATAAACGCGTTTTCAGTCTGTTGAAGAGGTAATGACAAAGACGGTAGATTGCTGAAAAGGATTACACTTGATTACTTGCAGCGCTGATTTGGACAATGGAAAGCATTTAAACTGTGGTGCATAGGTAGAGAAGGGGAGTAAGCGGATGGGGACGAACAGCTATTCGTACTAAATTTTAATAAAGTTCATTTTACAGTTAACTCCAGTTATTTACCTGAAAAACCTCATAATAGAGGGGGGGGATGTTAAGTGTATGATACTGCAAAAAGTGTAGAGCTGTACTTAATTTCGAAAAAAACATTTTGAGTTTTATCAAAATCGGCTGTTAAACTAAGATAGTTGTACTGTTTAATTCATACTTCCAGTATTATACATGCAAATTTTCAGGAAAAAATATTTTTAGCTGATTTTATATCATTTATAGGTGCTATTTTTCTCTGGTTTTCAGACAATTGAGAGGATTTAAATCAGAAACTTCTTTCGATTATGTGAGCATTTAAACAAGATAATATTGGTTAAAAAATTGAGAAGATTCAGGGTAACTCGATAGTGCAATTGAAGCATTACCCGACACATACATATTAAAGAATAATACTAACAGCCACTGAAAAACGAAAGGAACATGCTGTAAATGATACTTACTTCGTTTGAATATAAGTAATTCTGTGAACAATTGATCTTCCTCGACCTTGAACATCAAAAATAATGATATCTCCAACGTTCAAAGAATCTTCTTCATAATTTGTCGAATAAACTATATCTCCTTTCCGGAGCGCTGGTTCCATGCCTTCTCTGTAAACAGAAAAGACAAATATTAATACATAAAAAAAAACAATACTCAAATTGATGATAATACAGAATAAAAATGTGATACGAAATCAAAAAAGGAGGAGAGATGTATACTATAAATCTGTTTCTTTCTTTAATATCTAACATCCTATCAGAGAGCCTTTCAACCGATGAATAAGAACTTGAAACATGTAAAAAGATGTGAAAACATTATATTCTTACCCCACTATTTGTGTGAGCAAACATCAAAAATACATGTATTTAACTAGGTGAATTCTTTAAACCGTTAAACTCTTGACAATGTTTATGTGGCCGCGGTAGCCTTTATGGTCTCGAATTCGCGGCCGGTGTTGTTTGCGTCAAGTTGTAGGTTCGAGCCCTGATACCATTGAAACCCCACCGTAGAGCGGGGCTAAGCACGTTAAATCTGACGATATCCTACAACCTTCTATTGATGCGGTGTGATAAGTTTGGAGAGGGAGGTGCCAGATCAGGTGTGCTTTTCGTCACTTGACAGAGGTTCAAAATGACGATGTATTTCGCCAATATCCATCGTGTTTCTTCTCAGTGGGGCGTTCGTAAGCAATCAACAAATCAGCAAAAAGCACAATAGCTTGGGGTTAAACCTTTTTGGTATGAGTTATATGATCGAAGAGGAGAAAAAATAAAAATAAAAAGTTGCAAAAAATGCGACGAGAAAAAATTCAAAAGAGAGGTTGAAAAAACTAGAGTCGCTTCCTTCATTTCAATGGTGAAGTATAATATAATGAAATATTCAGCTTTCTTATACTTTATACTACACTTAAAGTTAAAATAAAGTGTCTTCTTTTATTTATTTTTTCAGCTTAGTAATTTTATAAATAATTTTGAATCCTTGTATGTTAGTCCTTCACGCAAATCCATGCTGTTTATGGTATCGACCCAAACATTTTTAGGGAACTTCGCTAGTTTTTAGAAGGTGGCGTAAACATATTCTCGCCAAAAACCATTTCCAAATTTATTTTTGGTGAATTTTTTCGAAACTCTCCCCTTTTCGTCTTTTTTTCACTACCGATAGATGGCAGCAGCATCGATTTATTGTAAAGAATTTTTCTTATTGAATTTATTTTCTTAAATTAAATTTACTCAACTTTTTTAATACCTTTCTTCCGTGTTTTTAAGGTTTCTCTTAATAATGTTCAAACGATATTTTTATATACTTTGTGGGTAGCTCTCGAACGAAGAGTTAAAAAATTACGATTCTTGTACCATATGAGAGAGATGTTGGTGAATTTTTGAGAATTGCGCTATTAAGTGTCAATTAAGGATTTTTTTTAAAAAAAATTAAATCGTTACCTTCCAAAATTTATTGATATACACTGCTGGCCATTAAAATTGTAACACCGTGAAGGAAAGCAAATACAAAAAAGATATTTGTTGATCGTAAACGAGTGTGGCGTTAAGACACAATGATTCAATTTGCAAGTAGTCTTGGGGGTTTGCAGGGGTGCGAAATTAGAAGAAACAGCGACCACACCTGGAAGCTAAAACGGCCCTTACCCTATTACGCATGGAGTCGAATCGGGCTTGGATTATAAAAATAGACAACTCATTACATACTGCTTCAAATCTATGCCCCACTTCCTCAACCGTAATATCTGAAGAGGGATAGCGGGCCTATCTCTGAGCAACATATGACTAGATATTTTTAATGGGTGACAGATCTCGAGACCGTGCAAGCCAGAGTAACAATCGTATATTTGTGTATAGAGGAAGGTCAGAACTCGACGGGCAACATGTAGTATAGCAATATCTTGTTGGAAGATGGAGTTTGGCAGGCCTTAAAGATAGGGCACAACCACTGGACGTAAGATGTCAGAAATGTACAGATCTGCGTTCAAAGTACCGTCGATCCGAACTAGAGATGTGCGTGTCCTGTACCCAATGATTACCCAAACCATCAGACCAGGTGCAGAGCCTCCATGCCGATATCGAATACAAGGAGTCGACGAAAGGTTTCCTCGGAGCCTCCAGACATGTATATGGCCATCAGAATACTGCACGCAGAATCGGGGCTCGTCTGAAAAGACCACATTGTGCCACTCTTGTAGCCAGCTTTGTCGTTCGAGTCACCAAAATCTCCATCTCTCTCTATGCTTCATTGTCAAGGGAAGCCGAAGTAATGGTCGCCATGCTGACACTCCACGCTGCTTAAAACGTCGTCGCACCGTATGAGCGGATATTGGGCGTGCTGCAAAAAGGCTCATTTCCTGAGGCAATATCATGGAACGATAATCCACACTTTCGATAGGCAACGATCCTGCCTCTGTCGAATTCATGCACTTGCTGGTAAGCATTTCTCTATCTTATTCGAGGCATAACACGATATTCTGAGCAAATTCCGACCTTACAAAGCGCTTTCCGAATGAGAAATCCACTATACGCCTTTTCTTTCATGTAGTGCCTCAGATGTCGTTTCTGCCTCCTGTGTCATCTAAATGCGCTGAAATACTAATTATTTGCATATGCCAACCTCTTCTTCCTTTCGTGTGGTTTTGACATTCGTCAGATCATTCCTTCCTGATGTTGCAATTTTAATGGACAGCAGTGTACATGAAACAGTTTTCATGTGGTTTGCGGAATGAACATTTATAAAACAACGGGGCAGTTCTAACTATGTCTTAATTCTAATAATCACTTTCGATACATATAAAACTACTAAAAATATCATTTAAAAGTTGATTCTCATTAAAACTTTATGCTTCAAGCTGGATTAATATATTTTTCAATTTATCGATGCGAAGAGCAGCTAGTGCTGAATAACAAGGTAGTTGTTAAGACCTGCTTCATTATTTGATAACCTTTTTCATTTTACTATCTCACAAATAATATTTCTTTTAAAATACTTTTTTAGATTAATCTAATTCGGACGCAAACAAAACAATACGGAGTGAAATGTATCTTATTGAAATAAAAATTCAACTTTCTTATATTTTAGGCCACATTTAAAGGCTCTCTGCGGTATTATTTAAGATCGGCACCCGTGATTCATACTTTCGAAACATAAGAGATATCATCCATTTAGATCTGTAAATAGTCAAGAATTGAGATCTGCGTTTCAATTTCAAAATGGGCCAAACCAGTAGTCATAACACTGATCAGTAGTTACTTTGAAATAAAATCAAAATAAAATTCATGAAATAAAAGATAAATGAAGAATTTATTAAAATGAAGAAAATAAAACTTAACATACGTCATAACAACAGTTAGTGGTTGTCTACAGCCTGTAACTACAGTAAATCCATACCACAAACTGCAAACAGATCCAACTAGCAGACCAAATTTTAACAATGAGTTCAGAAACTGAAAAGAAAAACAATATTAACAAAAATGCAATAATATAAGACTGCTTTTTATTATAGTCTGTTACTTTTCAATAGGTGCTTCAAGATCACAGATTCCCCTCCCCTCGACTGCCGTCAGTAACTATGGAAAAAACAGTAGAGAATGGACATCTCTTTTCCTCCCACTTCGTTTTATTTTCGTAAACAGACTTCAAATGAAAACGAAATTTTGAATTTCCTGATCAACGTTGGGGATCTTTTAAAATCTGCATCATTAAAATATTTGCACAAAATCTGTAAAACATTTTATAAATATTGTTAACATGTAATTAAAAACATTTAATTTTCTTACACCTTTATATTTAGGAACTAAACAACTCATTGGAACTTTTTAAATTAAATAAATTTGTATACTCATAGGTATTATATTAATATTTTATAAGAATATGTTTTAATATACTTTCCTTTTGAAAAAAATTATCATTTTGAAAAAGAAAAAAAAAAACACGTTATTCATAGATGTTGAAAATGGACTTTGCATTTAACATGAAGCACGTCCAAACTCAAAGGAATTCAAACCTCAACTGAAGTTTTGAAAATAAATGCGGTGTGATGTTACATTTGTCGCTACCATGGTAACCGATGGAGGAGAAACGAAACTGAGTGACGTCTAATATAAAGTAACAGACTATAACACGTAATGTAAAAAAATATTCAGAATAATACCTCCAAATTTCCGGCAAGAATAGGGTGGAAAAACACTTACGTTCAAAATATAATGTTTTCATACAGAAAAATTCATTGTATTTCATGTAACGTTGAAACATTTCAAATGATTTCTGAGGTAAGAGAGAAAAAGACACAACTAAGTATTCGGTTCCAAACCTTTGAGCGGAATTGTTTCCTGAATTTATACTGGGCATGTTACAGTTTTTAAATACGGAAGCTGAGGAGCTCCTGTTGCTTTTTTTTGGAAGTAAGAAATAGGCCCGTCACTTAACACTAAAAGTGTAAAAAAAGATTGTCATCTCGTGACACATTCAAAAGGATGAATTCACACAACTCCACACGTTTTTCTTTGTCATCTGTGTGAAGCAGATGAATCCGGTATGGTTTCAAAAACAAACATTTCCGCGAAGCGGAGAACACAAAACGGTTTCTGTTGTGCAATCGCCATCTTGACAAACATTTAAGTTGAGGAGAAGGAAAAGTGTTAATGCTATCTGTCGGCAAATGTGTAAATCTGCGAGATTTCCCTCTTTCTACCTTATACATTTTTCGATCAAAGAGGATTAAAATTTGAATAGTTATCGTTTTTTTTAAATCAAATTTTTCTTTTTGAAACACCCAATGTTACAAAGTGAACAATTATTAATGTTATTGATGTTGCATTTCTCACAACTTCGGTAATATATTCGTACTAATACACTCATGTCCAAAACTATCTTTACCAGCATAAAATCACAGATTTCTAAGAAACTGTGAGAATGATACACATAACATAATAACAACTAAATAAAAAGAAAAAGTTAAAGATCACTACATATAATATTAAACTATAACATAAAATTATAAAAATGGCGATTAGATGTGACAAGAAGCATTCAGAAAAAAAGAATAATCCAGAAAAAAAATCAAGATTATGAAATTAATGTGGCATCCGATCGCCCCTGACTTGTATACATATCTCAAGATGATTTAAAGCTGGCAATGATATTGTTAACAACAGTTAGGGAATGGGAGATTAATTCATACTCCTCCCCCAATACGAACTCTTCAGGTATTTAAATCTGTAAGTGCAACTGCTTTTCCCTTACGTTTTCTATCGGGTTTAGATCAGGGGATTTCGCTAGCCGCGATGCGGAGTCTCTCTTCAACAGCAACGCCAAAAATTAAAATGTCTTTATTACAAAGCCGATTGGAGCGTCTCTTTTAGTCCAGTTGATAAGAGCACAGCAAAAAGCGACCGGTGAACTTTTCTTCGTGTTCAGTGGAGAGTCCGAAAAGCCGTCGGCATTCGAAGGTCAACTCTTTTCTCCTTTGTGGGGTCGAAAACGCCAAACGCTGAAGTGGTGACCCAGGACTTGAATATTAGATGACAGCACAGTACAGGTTGCGTATGCCCCGACACAAAAACCTGCCTCTGTATGTCTAACTAACAAAACTGCATATAAATCACAACTAGTAATATACCGGCTACGGCTCACATTTCAACGAGACACGCCACGTAAGTAGAGATAGCTGATTGACGCCAAATGGGATCAGTTCAAAGCAAAAGGGAGGGGATATATATCAATTGCAGTAATGGCTGGAAAAGCGACCTTTTCCACAAATACATATCATTCAGAATGTTTCTCATCGTATCATCATGATTTTTCAAGAGGGGGAGAATGCTACGGCTTTCTACAACATCAACGCCAGAAGTTAAAACGCCTTAACAACTAGCCCGACTGTGGTGTCTCTTTTGGCCAAGTTGACAAGAGAGCAGCGAAAAGAGATCGGACAACTTTTCTTCCGACCCAATGGTGTGCAGGATTCGAATTGCCGCCGGCACTCCAATGTCAACGCTCTCCCCCTCCAAGGGGTCGGATAAAGGTGTAACTCCGAAACGGAATTCGCTCAATGGCTTTACTTTCAAAGAATTCATTGACCACGTTAAGTAAAGAAAGTTAAGAAAAGTAAATAACGATTAAGGTATTGTTAGTTAAAAAGTTATTATTAAGAAAAGTAAGGAATGAGAGTTGTAAGAAACTAGTAGTGGCAGTAGAAATTATCAGCTAAGGAACAAGTCTATTATAAGTGAACAGTGAAGAAAAAAGTAGTTTAGTGAAAAAGTAATATGATAGTCATTAGTTTAAAAAGTTGGAGTTCAAGAGGTTAAAAATTTACAGTGTTCTAGAGATATTCACTTGTGGCGAAATATTATTTATTTTCGACTTTTGTGCCATTACTAAACTAAATGTACTAACACTAAAAGTCAATAAGTCAATCAAAGAGACGTTAGACAGATCGTATGCACTGTATTTATTTCACAATTTAACACTATAACGACAAATGTATACCGACTCTCCCCAAAATATCGCCTTATATATATTCACTTGTTCCACGAATATCAAACTAACCGAGTCTTACCACGGAGCTGAGTTGAGAGGCTGTCTCGACTTCTAGGCTACACTATGCTGCCGATAATTCGTAGCAATTCTCGACCCCGTCTTCGACTAAGAACAACAGTTAAACGCTAAAGTCACTACGCTTCAATCGTGTCTCTCAAGCTTAGCTTACATACTTCCAATCTCTCTCGCTTCACTTTATTTCTACATGCCTGTAATTTAAATACTCAAGTCTCATTTTTGGATGGGAAGAGGTTGTATAAAAATAGCAATCAATTATAATTAAAAGTCTCCAAGGTTAGTGAAGAGAAAACCGCGAATATTCCCAACGTCACACACTTAGCGCAAAACGTTCGATTCACCATCGGATGGTGTAAATCATTCATTTGCATATCAATAACTATTTCATCAGTTTTGGTTAGATAAAACTAATTAATCTTATCTTTCGCGCATTCTCTGGATCACATGGATTGGATATAACCCGGAATATCATTATTATACAGTATGTAAAGATAATTTGAGATATGATTGTATTTTTCAAATTTGAGTTATCAATTCTGAATTTACGTATTTAAACGGTAATCGATCTCATTTTTAAAGAGAAGTACCTATTTTATTTCCAACAAATAAATATTTTGAAAAGAAGTGGAAAGTTTAGGAATATCATGAACAGTTTAAAACATTTTTCTGTGAATGAACTCAAAAATTTGAATAGTAGTCTAAGTCTTTGTAGTGTTCCCATCCTTTCCGAGTAATAGTTCAGAAACCTCCACGACGCGGCGCTGGCAGTAACGCCCGCGAGGAGGGAGAAAAAGAGTTTTGTGATGTGAGTAAGACATTCGACAGATTTTAACATTCGAAAAGCGGGACACCATTGACGGCGGGAAGGGGGGGGGATCTTGATTAAAAATTTGGTACCTAAAAAATACCTACCACAGGTACCTAAATAAATTACATAAATCACCTGAATAGCTAATTTGTTGACATCACTTTGAAACTAGCACGCAGTACGATATGTATTGTATGAGAGACAGTTACAAAACTCAATATGCAAAGGTGGTACTTCGTGGACGACCAACAAACTCCTTACACCCTGACCCTTCTTCTCTCTAAAATTCCCCTCCGTTTCCAATTTTTGTATAAGATATAATTCCTTTGCAACAATGTTCCAAACGATTAGTTTTTTAGTTTAGTTTTTATTAACATCGCATTAGAAGCAACACGAGGGCTATTGGCGACGGATGTCGTAATTTTGAACCACGGTCAAGTGACGAGGACGACACCTGAGCTAGCATCCCCCCCTCTCCTAACATCCCCCCCCGGCCCGCGGGAGGGCGGTGGGCCCCGACAGATTTAACGTGCATCAGCCCCGGCTACACGTCGTGTCTTTGGTGGCCAAGGATCGAACTCGCGACTGAACGAAAACCGCCGGCCATGAATCCGAAACCATGACTACTAGGCTACCACGGCCACATGTTCCAAATGATGCTGGATCGCTAGCGAAACATGTCACCACAAGAATAAAATCTGTGGAAGTGTACAAGTGTTCTCTCTTCATTTTACAGCTACAAAATGTTTTCGTCGTTGCCAATGCCGAAAAATGCCACTGTTCATTAAGTTCTAACAATGATGGTCGCATTCTAGCAACTGATCAAGGCAAACTTTGATAAGCAGTTCCTGGTAATCAGTTCTCAACAATTATTTTTATTATTAAAGTTTAACATTATAAAATTTACAAAAATAAAATGAAGCTCATATCTTGGTGAGATAGCTACATGAAAGCCGAAAACCGTATATTCCGTTCCCGTTCTCAAGCTTTTTCCTTGCTTGTGGTGCAGTCTTTCTTAAAACCGGGACTTTCTTAAGAAATCGCGGGACGAGGGATAAATTGCTATAAAGCGGGACATCTGGTCACCTTAGATGTGAGTTGAAGGTTTTCGTAAAATGGGAGAAGTTAAGTAGGTCTCCCTGGGAGTGCTACAAACCTATTTTAATCACTAAATAAAGTTCTGTTAATTTTTAAAAGAGAGTCGTATAACTCATTTCATTATATCTTCGAACAACCAACAAAACATTACAGTCTTGTATGGCAATTTTAAAATATCACATAGTGGAAACCAGAGGCGAACCCAGAAATTAATTTCCGGCGGTGCATTACCATGAAAGGAGCAATTTTGCAGTTCAGAATCACCACTTGGTAAAAAGTAAATAATACGCTTCATCAATCATACTTCTCCTGTTGAAAACTGTGGCTGCTCGACGATCGAATATTGATATAATTCTATCAAGTAATAAAAATTGCAAAAATGAAGATAATTTAAGAAAAATAATTAAGATACCATATGAATGAAATTTGCATTTTTAGGAGTACATTTTCTGTGGGGATGCACCTCCACCCTCTCTCTTCATCTACAAACACTGACCCAAGACAGCAAAAACTTTTTAAATTCTTTTCGCAGGAATTGGCTTAATTGAAATTCTTTTTTCTCTTCGTGAGGAAAACAGTTTAAGCGTGAGGAGAAAAAAAATTCTAGTATATATGTTTAAAATTTGAAACACTCATTTATAATAGTATAATAAAATAATTATTCTCAGATATTACAATTTCCAGAAAAAAATCTAGGGGGTGCATATGTCCCTTAGCACCCCCTAGATTTACGCCACTGGGGTGGAAACTTTCATCTGCTATTTATCTTCAGTAAATGTGAGGGTTTTTTTTAATCACAGAAAATAAAAGAATCAGAAATATTTCATCCGGTTAATTATTAGTATTAAATGCAGATGAATATCCAATTTCTTTAAATTTTTCTTCAACCTTGAATCAAATTACATAAATAACCATTAGTTAGCCACTCAAGAGGCTATTGTTTTCGTTAACACAGAAATGTCGCACCTCACTACTTTTCAAAAATTTATCTTGTTTTTGCGTATATTTTTGATGTCTGCTTTTACCACTAAGAACTCAATTTTCAAAAATATGTCGTAATAAATTTCCTCCAATATTTTTTTTATTGGGTTGAAGTGAAACAAATATAAAAATTAAGCATTTTATTTACTAATCGATTAATGTATTACTTTAAATCATTTGTAAACTGGAATCAAGATATGACTGAAAATAAATAACATTATTCAGAATTTTAAAATAGCTGTGAGGCAGTCAATTTTTCAGCCCCCCCAAGGGGCTATTGTTTTAGTTGAATCACTTTTGGCGCACCAGATCACTTTTCAATTTTTTATCGTTTGCTTTAATTTTAATTACATTTAGCCTAAATATATTCAATTTCATAATTTTTCGTTTACTTTAATTTTAATTACATGTAGCTGATATACTATTCAATTTAATAATTTATCGTTTGCTTTAGTTTTAATTACATTTAACTTAAATATGTTCAATTTAATAATTTATCGTTAGCTTTAATTTTAATTATATGTAACTTTAATATATTCCATTTAATAATTTATCGTATCCTTAAATTTTAAATATTGGAAAAGTTAACTATTGTCCATTTTTCGATATTCCATCGTTTACTTTAATTCTCATATTTAATTGAGTAATTTAATAATAATTATAAGAAAGTGTATCTTGGGTGGCTAACTCTGTTCTTTGCAAAACTTTGCATAGAACATTTTAAATTTTTTTTATAATGTATCTGTTTTTCATTATAATCAAGAAAATATTAAGTTTGAAATTACCACAAAATTCCGCTTCGGTATGACATATTATTTATCTTCAGTTCTTCGTCTTTCAAAGAGAATAAGTGTAATTAACTTAATTGATTTTTATATATAAATTACTTTCTTGAAATTTTTATAAATAAATTACTTTCTTGAAATTGTTAGACATAAATTACTTTCTTGAAATTTTTAAATCTACTTTTTTTGGAAAATTAAAATTTCTTTTCTTTGTCTTCTATTTTGAAATTTTCAATTACCAATATCTCTCTTCAAATATTTTCTTAATTATATAAGATTTTTCATAATTATATCAGATTATAATCCGGATTTAAGTCATTAAATATAAATTTATAATAAAAGACCCAAGACTACTGACTTTTAAAATTAGATGACTGACCTGTTCCAGCTTACGCTCAAAATGCTTGAGCAAATATGAATGAGACCAATTAGAAAAAGTGCCTAAGAGAGAGATAAAGTTGCCAAAAATAATGATAATAATAATAACAATAAATATAAATAAATGAATAAAAGAAGAAAAGTAAACCAGCAATAAACAATGCTACTGTAAAACATAAACAACAAAAACGTCAGTACAAATCACACGACCAACCGAGAGCAATTGAATTCATCCATTTACTTGAAATTACGAGCGTGGCTTAAATAGAACCTCTAATGGACGGCAAGTAGCATTGCTAAGGAAAGATTGTGATATCATTGTGTCCTGCAACCAAAATAAAACTGCACCCAAACAAATTTGACACTGATTCATACGTTAGTTTTGATTTAGGAGTAATTTAATGTCAAAACAAAATTTGATTGCTGCAGCATCGAGTTGTTACCAAGATTCACTATTATCACTGAAACCGAGCAACAATCAAAACAATGGTTGCTACGGTTGATGCGTTTGTTCAATAACGTCGGCCTGAGAAGCAATACAAGGGCTATTGGGGACGGATCTCGTGATTTTGAACCTCGCTCAAGTGACGCGGACGACACCTGAGATGGTACCAGCCTCTCCAAACTTCTACACCACGCCATCGTGAAAACTTGGGATTTCGACCAAATTGACGTCTACCAGCACCGCTTCACGGCGATGCATTGGAACTTGAACGCATGACTCGACGAAAATAACGACGGCCGCGGGTCCGCGACCATCATTACTAGACTACTGCACTCTTTCTTGGGACGAAACCGCTCCAAAGAGGGTGAGGACGGTCTCACGCGTCAGAAAAGTTATGACCACGATTTCTTTTTGTCTCAAAAACGTCATACTCGTGGACTAGTTAGAAAAAGGAAAAATTATTAATGGTTGATTGGCTTTATTAACGTCGCATTTTTCAACACGAGGGCAATTGGAAACGGACCTCTTAATTTCGAATTTCGGTCAAATGACAAGGTCAACACCTGAGCTGTTACCTCCCTCTCTTAACTTCCACACCATGCCACGGGAGGACTTTGTGCCTCGACAGATTTAACGTGCAACCGCTTCATTCTTGAAACACACTTGTTGAAGAAAACACGTTTAACAGTTTTGAGATTGGTGATTTAGTGATTTTATGTAACATTCATTATATAAAGTAAAACATAGTATTATCATATTTACTATATGGTTGTGTATGTGCACTACGTTTATTGTTATGAGTGTAAATAATCTTTGTAAGATATTAAGTTTGCGGAAGAAGCTTGTAAACCTGTTTTTTGTTCAATCTTTTCTCTATAAGCTAAGTTTTTTTTGGTACTTGTCCATAAAAGCGGCGCCCGCCAAATTACAATTTCGAAAAAATCGCCAAGCAGTAAGATTTATCGCCATGTTTGGTAGTAAACTTCTAAGGTTGCAGTCCTAAAGAAACATGACTTCATCCTTTTTGAAAAATATCGCTTAACTGTTAACGTTACCGATTAACTGTTAACGTATTTTTTTTAAATACCTATTTTGTTGCCTTTGACAATGTCGTTAACAATTTTCAATTTACCAAACAGCGAAATGGATGATGGTTTTACACATGTCACGGTGAACCATAAGTACAATTTGTAGATCCGTCAACGGGAGTTCACACGCAAAATGTTAAATAATTCGAAATAAAAACCAGCGTTTTTAAAAACAACGTTTTTATATGGTGGCAAAGTTTACTAAAAAAATTATTAAAATATTAGTTAAAACTGGTCGCAAATATCTAAATATCGCATTGTTAGGCAAATAAGAACGGTTCCAAAATTTCAGAGCTCTAGCTTGATGGGAAGTCGGTTAATTAACAATAGACAATTTGATGACACACTGATACATATACATACAGACACACACCAAGTGAAATACATAACAACGTTAAAACTAACTAAAATTAAGGGAAGTTGGTTAAATTAACGATCGAAAATGTGATGACACACACACACCAAGTGAAATTCAGAAAAACGTTGTAATAATAAAAAAGTGGGGTTCCGTGAAGTGGCGTAACAAGAGACAGCGCGGCACGACATCATCTAGAGTCGTATCTGGCAGAATTTAGGAGGAGGAAATACTATGTAGGGGAAAAAAATGCTTTCTATAAAATAGTGAATGCAATTTCGAAAATATGGCCTTTTATGTAGATTGATGTACTAAAAGTGATGTAAATATTAATATTAAACATCTAAATTTTTATGAGATTTATCACTAAACATATAAAAGATTATTAAATAAAAATATTAATTAAAAAAAGTTTTATATTATTTATTGATGTGTTATTTCTTTTCAATTTCGCTCTCCGCTTACTTGGCGATTTTAACTAGCTTGGCGACATTGGCGTATTCTTAATTTGGCGGGCGCCGCCTTAATAGACAAGTACCGTTTTGCTCATGTTATGTATGATTCACTATTTAATACTTATTGACACCTATTGATTGTTTATTAACGTTGCACTTAAAAGCAACTCAGGGGCTCTTGGCGATGTACTTCGCAATTTCGAGTTTCGGTCAAGTGACGAGGACGACTTTATTAACTGGCCTCTCCCTCGATCCAAATTTTTATACCACGCCATCGGGAGGACTTCAGCACGTATCAGACCCGGAAAATTATCAATAAACAAAACTTCAATGAATTTCCGCCTCCCCATTTCCTATTCCTAACCAGGTTACTTTCCCCCCTGTACTAATTAAGAGTGATAACTGACAATTTTTGCGTTCATTTTGTAATTCATAATTTTTTTTTTTCAATCCTTACATCGACATACATTCGGCAGACATTTATTGCACTCACAAAAAATAAATGCATCATATTTTCCATATACTTTTGCGCATGAAATAGACATCGAAGCAAAATACATGCTATATTTGACATAACTGTTTAAACAGCTTTTCAAAAAACGTTTGAAAGTGCATGAAAATATAATTTAAAAGTCAAAAGAAGATCATGAATTTTTTTTCCATAAATTGCATTCGAAATCTGAGAATAATTTTTAATGATTGATAAATAAAAAAAATTATAGGTTTGTAAATATATATATATATATAAGTAAACTTTCAGATTAAAACAATTTTAACTCAATGAGATAAATTCAACTTTTTAATGATAATATAAATAATGTAAAAAATATCGTATTTAAAAAGTCAAAAGTATTCCGTTGACCTTTATTTTCATTTATCAATTTTTTTTAATAAAAAAACTATAAAAGATTTCTGGAAAGCATTTTAATACACAATAATAATTTACATTTAAGCAAAGCACAATTTTGAGTAATTAAGTTTGAAATGAATCAAAAAAAAATATTTCTAATCCAGTTTGTATCCATAAATGATTCACCAATCGGCTGTAGTTAAAAAAATTTTTAATTGAAAATGAAACAAATGAAAGTTATTCCATTTCTGCAAAAGCAACTCAGTTATTTTTCACAATTATATTAAATTAATTCTAATATACTTTTGTAATCCATTGCTTTTATTAATAAATGGAACATTACAAGAGATAAACTAAAATTATAGCTCGTACTCCATAGCAACTTCATAATTAAAAGCCATCTCGAAGCTTTCTTAGCTATGTGATATCAATAAAATTGTCAAATTAAATATCAATAAATGTATAGTATAAAAATCTGTAAATTCCTTACCGGAGGTCTCATCTTTAAGCTTAAATCAGAATATCTAAAACCGAAACTAAAAACACAACACGCCCATTAACCGTATCACAACGGAATTGGATTTTCTGACTCAGAGAGATGCTGAAATACAAATGATTAAAATTACATATCTGAGAGCTACGTTTTTCGCTGACATAAAGATACGAGAATCTCTTTTTGTTATCAACATCAAACCTTGGAACATCGCCAAAAGCAAATGCAATATTTCAAGTGTGGTGGGAAATCGAATGTAAGACAAAACATTGTTACGCGTTTTCCCATGCTAACTCGCGGACGCTCAACGATATAATTTTTTTTAATAACTCGTAGTTTGTGTAGTAAGGGGGCGCCATCTATGGAAAATATATTGAATTACGCAGAAAGACCGATCTTAAAGACGAGAGAGAAATGAGGTTTTTTTTACAAAGTTTTAACTAATATTTCAATAATTTTTTTTTAATAAACTTCGCCACCATTTGAAAACCATTTGTTGGTTTTTATCTTGAATTATTATGTATATTATGTATTTCACTTGGTGTGTGTCATCAAATTTTCAATCGTTAATTTAACCAACTTCCCATCAAGCTAGAGCTCTGAAACTTTGGGAATCGTTCTGTCTAAATATTACCTAACAATGCAATATTTAGACATTTGAGACAATTTTTAGCTAATATTTCAATTTTTTTTTTTTTTTTTTTTTTTTTTTTTGGCTACAGCAACACTAGGTAAATCCTTTGGGAATCAAGGCTGGCATGGCGAATAAATGTCAACATTAGTTGTTGTTTTGCTCACTTTGGCCTGAAAAACATATGAAATAAATTATAAGTAAAATAATGTTTAAATTTTCTCACCTCCTCAACGATGTTTTCTTACTCTCTACTTACTGTCTTCTGGGCATCTTTTGGTCCATTACCAGAAACTGGCTTCTTAGTTTCATATGAAAAATAAATTTGAGGTTTAATGAAAATTCAGAATTGAAAATATCTTTAAACTTTCCAAATAAGGCGAGGACTGCATGGCCAATTATTTTATAACAATATAGGTTGAGGATATTAACGAAAATGATAAGGAGATTTTATAATTACTTGCCGAGTACGAAAATGATATATTTTGATATTGGATGAAACCTTAGACCTGGTAATACAAAAATATTTGGAAACTAAAAAGGAAAGGCTTGTATGTGTTGTAAAAAATTTCAATAAAAAATATTCATTAAAGATTGATTGAACTGAAATTATAATTAAACTCAGTTTTATTCAAGACTCGCCGTGTAGCGAGGTTGACGCACATTAAATCTATCAAGATCTCACGTACTACCGTTGACGTGATGTAGAAGTATGGAGGAGGGATGTGCCAGCTTAGTGTAGTCCTCGTCATGTGACTAAGGTGCAAAATTTTGATTTCCTCCACGAATAGCCCTCTGTTACTTCTAAAAACGACATATATAATCAATCAATTAATTCGAAGTTCTTGATGAACTGTTAACTGATGGAACTTTATTCATGCTAATTTCTTACAAGCACTGGCACAACTATTTCAGTGATGCTTATCTTTTGACTTGGATCCCCAGTGGCCTAAATTTGTATCTTTGGCTTTGTTATTTTATTTGCTGAATCGTTCTTTCCTCAGAATCTAATTTTCTGTTCACTGAAAATCATTTTAAATATTAATAATAGATGGGTCATCTTTAAAAGTATTTTATGTTTAGTAGCTGGATTGTTAACGGGTATTTCAGCCAGTCAGTTCAATAAAGAACAAGATTATATTCATTAAATCAAAATATTCAGTAAATTAATGATAAAAAAGAAGTGGTCTTACAATACATTAAAATTACTTTTAACTTATTGGGATCAATCAGAAATTTCAAATCATCATAAGTACAAATTATCAAGAAATATTTTCATCTGCGTCGAGTAATTACTTCCCCCCCCCCCTTGTTCTTATTAGAAATCGCAACTTGCTATTGATTGTATTAGTGACATAAGGTTACTTGATAAATGCTCTCAGGGCTTAACTTTAATCATGGCTATAAAATAAAAGGTGCAGAAATAACGGCTATAGCTTAATTTACGAAGTATCTACTAAACAAAACGTTAAATTTATTCCCATCATTGTAATTAAGAAAAAGAGTTTTTTATTTTGAAAATTTTCAATCATTTTATTTATATTGTTATCAAAGTTATATAAATCAAGGCGACAAACGCCAAGTTCCAAACGTATGAGGTGTCGTAGGTAGAAAGAGAGGAACTTCCACTATTTCTCAATTCTGTTGGACAGTATTGAGGATGATCCTGGAGCTCTTCAATCCCATTGAACAATGCTGAAGAGCGGAGACTTAGAAGACGCTAAAAACGGGATATCTAACTTTTCTCCCACAACATCCTCGACTCTTTGGGCAGTTGTTGACGTATAATAGTGAGAAAAAAAAATGTGATATGAAAAGAGAAGTGCCGTGCCCATAGCATTAGCTACTTTGAATACTACTGATAGAATTTAAAAGAGAAATACAGCCCGGTTTTGATAAAAATGCTGACACCAGTGAATGAGACAACCAGTGATTTACAGTCGTGGCGCCATCTATCGATTCCTACATGAACGAAAGTTTATAAATTTAGATTTAAATAGTTAATACTAAATTTAAAAAATATAAGGAAAATATTTTGAGAAAATAAGAAAAATTTTAGCATCACTAATGCAAACCCCATCAAATTGAAAGCTCAGGGAAGAAAAATATTCGAGGTTAAAGTCCCAGAAATTTACTTAAAAATTCATTCGGATATAAAAATTGAATGAGTTATTTAATACATTCACAGTGTTTTGAAGACTGAAAAATGTTAATATTGGTGGGTGAAGGCCCCCAAAATCTTTTAATGAACGAGTGGGAATCATAGACTGGCATATTTCATTATAATGTGTTAGGAATTAATTTTCTATTGAAAACATAAATTGAATCGCTTTTGATGAATTCGAATATAAGCTTAATTTTAAGGATTGGTTAGAACTTTGTTCTTAACAAAAAACGAGTAAAATATACAACTTTTTTTAAGGTGAATATCTGGGAAGATGTGTAGCCTTTTCAGATGTGATGTTGCTGCAGACGCCCGGATGAGAGAGACGTACAGCATGATTGGTCTCGTAATAGTTTTTGGAAAAAATCAACTTTAAAAAATATAATTAAATGAAACATTAATTTTTCGAATAACTATTACTGCTCAATTATAGCAATACACAGCAAAAAAAATCCTAATTCCTAGTTAAAGTGAAGTTAAAAGATTTTCTTTCATGGTTCAGCATAAATTGCCATTTTTGAAGCTTACATGCCGTTTAAGCCAGGGTGCCTGTTTGTTTTTTCATCAAGTTTGATGGTTTTTGTAGTGTTGCAAGTTTAAATTAGCTTGTCATATGCATGCAGTTATGGTGAGCCAATCGCAGCACTTATCGCGTTATTTTAGGTTTTCATGCCTTGGAACTAATGATTTTACTACCATAGATCGTTTTTTTTTATGTCCTTCTAACAGTAGATGGTAATTCTCTATATCTTTTTGCTCGATACCATATTTACATGAATATGTAGATCTTTTGGTCGTGGTTACTGAATGGTCGTGAGCTCACACCAACGAGCGTTCTTTTCGTCGAGTTGTAGGTTCGAGTCCTAAAATGGGTACGGTCGCGAGTTCGTGGCCGGCGATAATTTTTGAAAACTGACACCTTTATCGATTTCTGTACCATGAAAATGTTAGCCAAGTGGTCTTGAAATCACGCTCATGGGCAGCATTGTTTCATTCAAATCTTGAGATCGAGTTCTGATTGCGTTAAAGACCCGTGAGGGGCTGATGCACGAAAAATCTGCTGAAGCTCCGAGTCCTCTAAAAAGCGGGATGTAGAAATTAGGAGATGGAGGTTCCAGCTCAGATGTCGTTCTCGTTGCTTGATAGAGGCTCACAATTACGATGCCTGTCTCCAATAGCTTCTTAGTTCGACGTTAATAAACAATTAATCAATCAACCTTTATGTCGTCATTAAAAGATTAAATTTCAAAGATCTTCTGAAGCATCTAATTTTGATTCCTATAGCATGCTGCAACAAGGTTGGAAGGATCCTGCCACTAAGTAATCGAATTCGATATTTTCGAATGCCAATTTCCCACTCCAGTGGGAATTTAGTTCTCTTTTTAACATTTCAAAAAATGTTTGACCTACCATTAATAATTCAATTATATATGTGCGGGAATGTAGAACGTCAATTCAGCTAATTAAATCGAATGAGGAATACTTAACCTGAATTGTCTAATCTGGGAACATGAATTAAGTCAGTTATTTTTATAACGGAAAATTCTAAATTGCGTGTGCATGTTTTATCCACATTTGAAATGTTTTTTTTTAGCTGATTATTTGACAGATGGGTGAAACCATTGACTCCTGAAAGGCTCATTCGAACTGGTTTAAATATTTTTCTTTGCTTGTGAGCTACATCTTGTCTTAACAGACATAATTCCTCTCAGTTTGATTCTACGTCCGTTTATATATTTGATAAAAAATGATAACTGTTCTAAGCAAACCTTTTTACTTAAATAAATCATTAGCGACGTTGTCTGGCGCCGAGATTCTTCAGAATTGTTCGTATACGAACATTCCGTTTTCTGTTCCAGTGGATCCTCGGTTATTTTATTGCCATTTGTGGTTTCACTATCACAATGGCTCTTGCAAAAGTGAGTTATGAAATTCATTACAACCCTGAATCAGACATTACGTTCACAAAATCTTTTCATTTCTGTTATTCATATTTTGAAATACACACTTAAATAATGAATAAAGCCTTTGCAAATAATAATAATAATAATAATCATACAAGGTTTGTATAAATTTTACCACCGTTCACTATCTTTTTCTTTTTGCCTAAATGAAACATACGAACTTCTTTTATTCAGGGTTTTTGCACTAATAGAGCGATTGACATTTTCGAGTGCTGAAGCTACGAATTCCAGAAAAGCTTATCCAATAGTCTACCTTCAGAACTTTGAAATGAAAATGTAAATTGTTTTCTGGACAATAATTTTTTGTTCAGATACTAAAATTAAAATAAACGATAAATTATTAAATTAAATATATCTTACACTAAATTTAATTATTGTTGTCGTAAAAAGAAAAAAAAATAATAATGAATAAAAAAAATAAATATTTACATAATAATCTATTCTAAACAATTCAAATCGTGCTTTATGAATATTTTTATCGGTTTCTGGGCACAATTTGTTAAAAATTAATTTTAGTTGGAATAAATCCGATATATTTTTTTAATTCTCATTTTATTGCTCTTCGAATTTCATGTTATATTTAATTCCTATTGTTAGGATTTTAATTAATGTTCTCCTTTTTTGTTAGTATAATTTTTATATAGAGTAAATGTGATTGTTATCTGTAATAAACTCTCCACTTGAATACGCAAATATTCCAAAGGTAATGTAGCAGTGGGAAATGTTCCAAAAATCGTAGGATATTTGAATGGATACCAAACTAAATTGGATAGTATAATATATTCAAAAGTAAATAATACAACACTTTGGAACCTCTTACCAAACTAGAGCTAACACACACGGGAATCTATTACTTAACTATAACAATTTCGCTCACATCTAGTTTAATCAAATAAGTTTTATAGGCAAAATATCATCATTTATAAAAAAAAAATTTACGAAATGAAAAACTTTACGTCGCCTACAGAATAAAATAACATTTACCCAATTTGATTTAACTGATTGTTTTATTAACGTTATTATCCCTTAGAAGGCTAACGTGGCTTATGTAGATTAGAGTGGATTTAGTGAAGTGTTAAATTGGATAGTATATGTAATCAATGAGGTATTTGTTATTCATAATGGTAGTATATTCTGGATTTAGAGATGATAGTGAGCGGAAATTATCCAGTTAAACATAGGGTTCAGATCTGAGCTGAGTGAGAAGCTTTGGAGTAACTCCAGATGAATTTATATAGGGTTAGTAACTCGAATCCTCAATTTTACTTCGTCTAAGACTTCAAACCCAATAGGACCACTGATAAAGTTCGAGTATTGATTTACTGTTGATTATTCGCAAATCACAGAATCTTTGTTATCATCTTTGTGGAATTCTTCATTCATTTCATTATACAAGAGTGAGATTTTCTTAATAAACTTAGGCAACAAAAGGAAATAGTAATACGAAGATTTATAAACCTCACGCGTCCACCACAAGAATATTTTTCAAATTGCACTTTAAAAGCGGGCTCGAGTCCAAAACTGCTTTCAGCGAACTCGCAGGGCTAATCTTATAGTTCAAACCTTCCAATCTCTCTCTCTCTTACTACTAATATTTTTCTATTAAACTCTTCACAGCTACTGTTGATTCCTCCAATCACTATCCTATTTCCTACAACTTTCAATCTCCCTTTTATATCCCTTCTTCAATACACTTCAATTTATATAGCAATACCGATTTACGTAATTCAATAATCAAGATTCTTCAATCACACATTGTCTTAGAAATACATCAAAGATAGTTAACGTCAAACAGGGTTGCGAATCCTGTTACAATTTACACAAATAAAGTTAAATTTCTTAAAAAATGAAAATCGTCCGACACTCCAAAAAAAAGCTCCCATGAATTTTATGGTTAAAATAATGAATTAAAATAAACAATAAATAACAGAACTCTAATTACACTTTCATAAAATCAATCAAATTATGTGGGAGATTCTATGATGAATCATTTGAATCACCACTAATCTTACAAACAATCAAAAAATGAATTATTTGAATATTTAATTGAACTTGAATGTTACAGGACTGCTATTGAGCTTGCAACTCCCTCTCTCCTAACTTCCACTTCGGGTCAGTGGGAGAACTTTGAGCCTTGAAATACGAAACTTCAGTGGCATCAAAATTGAAACCCTCAACTCGACTGAAAAAAAATAATCAAATGACCACGAATTCCCGTCGAAGAACAAAAATAGAATCAAAATTAGTGATCAAAACTCCAGGATTATTGCTATTAAATCTCAATTGTATTTCAAAAATAAAGTGAAAAAAATTACTAATTTTTTTGTCTAGTCTTTTTTACTTTCAGGAAAGAAAAATCCAAGAAAAAAAAATGAAATGTGAATTTTTTTAATGGGTCTTATTTAACTCACATTGTAACTATGTCTAGGTCAAAATTTTAAAAGTTTTTTCCTCGCATGTTAAAGCGCTCAATTGAGCTGAAATTTTCTATACACAATTATTTTGGATGACAACATGATAATTTAATTATAATAAATAAAAATTAATTGATTTAAACTAATTATTTAAATAATTAAATTTTACTCATAATTCCTAATGCTTACATCGTGGATGCGTTGAGACGTTTAATAAACGTCAAATAATAAATTAAACTAATAAAAGTATATATTGAATAAATTCAATTGGACTCAACGTTCCCTTTTGCTCTTAAAATTTAAGGTATAAAAAATTGTGCTGCACGAAATGTGAAGTTTGAAAGAAAACCCATGTTTAAGAAACTCTTTTTTTTACCGGTGTTATTTACAAGTATACATGAATTTTATGACAAATTATTATCGTTGGGGTTGAGAGCCATGGTTGCGCATTGATGCAATCGGTAAAAAAATCTCAATCACTTTATTCAAGTTATGAAAAAGTGACATAAAAATTAATTAGCAATGTGGAGTGGTTAACTATGCGTGACCCTAATCAAATATTATAATAAAGATTTCTTTAACTTTGAATTCTTTGAGATAACTTTAAAGAATAGACTTGAAATAACTGGATGCGATTCCAAAAAAAATTCTTGGATGAGTTTCGAGTAAAGTATATACTCTTAGTACACCACCATACAGTTGCTTGAACCAATATAGTGTTCTAATGAATCTAATTCCTTTATCCTATTCACTATACTACTTTTTATATACCCGGGGTGACCACAGCATGGCTCTCGCAAGAACGTAGTGCAGCTGTTATCGAAATCAAATATATTGTTACAAACCTACGATGGCACGTCCCTTCAACGTTATTCTTACAACATTTACAGATATTTCATTGAATGCCAAGGGAAGCTTAAGCAAAAACCGCCAACCTTGGCGATGGATTTGGAGACCGTTTCGATGGCAAAATGATGCTTCTCGAAAATGCTGGAATATTTCCGAAATACCAAATAGGGCAAAAGTTATGGACTTTCTGAGTTTTCCATGGGACATCACATCTGGCCGGAACCTCTTTAAATACGGAAAGATGCGATGCTGGGGAAGCGGTCGGCATCAGCTGAGTGGATGTGCCGAGAAATCTGTCAGTACTGTGTCCGAGGGAATTTTCAACGAAACGACCTGTATCTGCCGGAAACTGTCGGAGTCCGTACGAAGCAATACTGCAGAGATTTGTCCGTAATGTGAACTGCTCGGAGAACGTGCTGGTGAGATGAACGTTATTAAAAGTGCTGTTTTATTCCTGTTGTGTGCAAGTACAGTATTTCTTGATTGTGCGGTTACTCAGCCCAAGTCTTGCTATCTATATGCCTTCTCCAGAATATTTGTGAGTAAAGCGTCATTATCCTCCGTGTTGGACTGATTTCACACGTACTCCCATACGAGATCTAAGGAATTTTTGTAACAATAAAAGAAGTATGATAAGCTATAACTATTCATTTTTCATAATTAATTAGTTCATTTAATATCTTTTTATAAAGTTACTAATAAATTTAAATTAATCAATGCTCAAAAGTATTTTTGTTTAATTTCATTTCTTGTTAATTAAGAAGCGTAATAACGTTATTCTAAGACACAAGAAAAATAAAAATTTTGTCCTGATTACATCAAATAATTTTGAATAGAAAATCTTTTTTAAAAGTTAGATGTGCTTGTGGATGCTTTGCGAATGTGGTTTATATTAGTAACTGCTTGTCAAAAGTTTGGTTGATGGTTTGTTGATGTTCTTTAAACACGTGATTAACACTTATTTTATCCACCCAAATGATTCCTTTTTTAAATTCCTACTATTAACTCACACTCTCCCTATATATATCTTGTTCAAATTTTCAATCGTTAATAAAATACTTTTTATTCATCCACTCAAGTTCAAATACATTTTTTTAAACTTGGTTTGGATGACACTTAATGTTAATACATTCATTAATTAAATTTAATTGGCGAAAATGCAGTTTAGCCCAACGACTTGGCGCAATTTCAAAAATTGTCAAACTTTTTTTTTTTTTTCTTTTTTTTGCTGAGCGTTAAGTTTGCGAAGCGGACCAGGGTAGCCACATTTGGCAAAATACCGCCAAATAATTCCTGTCGCCAAGGGTGGTTGGGTTAAACTGTATTCCAACCATTTAATTTACCGGATGAATTAAGAAACAAGCCAATGCTTCTACTATGACTTTTGTCTTGCTATGGCAAAGTCGGTAGAGCGTCGGCGTAGAATCTCATGCCTTCGGATCGAATCTCGTAGAAGCATAAAATTTCATTATTTGAGTTTCAAATAATCAATTTTAGTTTTACATGGGAGAAAAAAATTTCTCTTACATAAGATATATAGCAGGATATAAATTTAGGAATAAATACCATCAGACGAAGCGTGTAGATCGCTGGAAATTTTTTTCTTTTGCCACTTAATATTATGACTCTGTCATATGTATATACATATTTATATTAATTGTAATTATTTAATAAAAAGTAACTAAAATAAAAAATTTCTTCGTTGACCTAAGAAGGAATTTTGACTTAATTTTTTTTTTTACATTACTTGTTTTAAATCAAAGTTTTAACCATTGAAATATATATATATATATATATATATATATATATAAAGACGAATACTGATATTATATTTGTGTGGGTTTCTTTTTTAAATATATTTCAGAAATTCTAATACAATAATTATGTTTTATATAAATCTAAATGTTAGAGTAGGTTCAAGAACAAAATTCAAAATATATTCGATCATTCATTAACTTTAATAACAGCGATGAAATGAAACTTAATCTTTTTTCGGTATTCCAAATCTGATACCAAAATGAAAAGTTATAAGCCGAACAAAAAAACATGATTATCTTAAAAACATAACTGAAGCATTCGAAACAGTTTTTCGAAGAACTATTAATAAAGAAATATGATCCAATTAAATTCTGAATGCGCAGAATATAAAAGTATGGAATAAATGTTTTATTTAAAAAAAATCTTATCTTTTAATTGACAATTAAAAGTTTTTAAAAAATCGTTATTGCTTTTTGTCCGATTCTGGTGGAGATTGAATTTTAACAAGTAAAAAGTATTTTTTTACAGAGCACTTTAAAGACGAAGATTATCATTTTGTTTTTCAGAACTATTTAATCCTTTTTTTTGTGCAAAAATAAAAGTTAATCTTTCTTAATTAACATGAAAGGCGCGTGGCATCTTTGTAAGTATATTTAATATACTTCTAAAAGGAAATGATTGCAATGTAAATTAAAATCCAGAATTTTTAATAAATACTTAATAATAATTCGTATAAGTTATAAGTTAACTCCTACTGCTATAAAATAATAAATTAAACCTTATTTTTATAAAGTAATGAGATAGATCTTATGATTTTATATATAAAATCATACTGTATACAGTAATGAGATAAAATATTGTTTTTCATACAGTGGTTCAAAAATTTAAATAAAAAAAAACTTCGACCACTTGTTCCTTTAGATTTTATAATTCGTATTTTATTTTAAGAAAAAAAAATTGATAAAATATAAAAATGCTTTTGTAATGCGACGTTCAAATACTGGGTGTTTCAAAAATTCGCTGCAAAAGTTTGAAAAAATACCATTAAATAAAAATTTGAAATTGGATTTGCTAATTTCATTTTGACATGAGCTAATTTTTTTTCTTGTTAAGTACCCGAAAAAGTAGAATTATTCAAAATAAATAATGATCAGCGCCAAGTAAACGTACTACAGAACCCCAGGCTCCTCGGAAGCATTATAAAATATCTTCTTCAAATTTGACACACACTTTTATTTTCACGAGCAAAACATTCAGAAATACAAACACATTGTCAATAATAAAAAGAAGATAAACAGAACGATTCTGCCTTAAGAATCAATTACTAAGTTTTTAGTTTTTTATTAACGTCGCACTAGTAGCAACACGAGGGCTATTGGCGACGGACCTCGTAATTTTGAACCACGGTCAAGTGAAGAGGACGACACCTGAGTTGGCATAGCCCTCTCCTAACATCCACACCACGCCAACGGGAGGACTTTGGGCCCCGAACGGATTTAACGTGCATCAGCCCGGGTTACACGGCGGGTCTTTGGTGTCCAAGGATCGAACCCGCGACTGAACGAAAACCGCTAGTCCATGACCTTGACCACTAGGCTATCGCGGCCCCAATCAATTACTAAATTTATTTCAAAATAATAACAATAGGGGACCTAGCTTTCATATCATGACTCCATGGAAGGGACGTGTGCTTATCGCTCACACAACACAAAATTCGAATACAAAGAGCTTTACTGAATTCTGCGTGCACCTTTGTAGAACGAAAAAATAATAATGAGGAATGGTGTTTTGAGATTCCAAAATACACATTTTAAAATTGGAGCGATTACATTCTGGAAATCCATGTCAACCTCTAGACAACGCAACCTTCATACCAATGATGGAATAAAGGATCCAGATAAGTATTTAAAATTCTGAAAGGAAATGTTGAAAAAAATTATTTAAAAAAAAAATGGAATTTAGATCATTGCTTTAGTTTTTTATCGAGGCTACGATATAAATCATAAAGCGCTAGATTAATTAACTTGCATATTTTAGACGCATCCCCTCAGTCACCAAACTTAAATGTCGTTGAAAGTTTATGGGTATATTTGGAAGAAAAACTTTAAATTCATGCCATATATAAAAGGAAAGATATTTAAAAAGCGTTGAAAGGAAAATGGGCAAAAATAAAACTCGAAAAATTAGTTCATCCCATGCCAAATAGATTATCCCTCGGTGGTTTACTTTCTTTAGGTAAGTATGATGTACTTCGTTCAGTTACGTATTGCTTGATTAATCCGTGCACAAAATTCAGAAGGTAGAACATCATAATAAATACTATACTGAAGCAAAATTCTGACAAAGCCATAATCTCAAATGTTATTTACATTCTGGTTTGGTTGTTGCAGTCGAGCAATAATCTTTAAACACTCATAGGGCATAACAATGTTCTTTGTTTCATGATTAGTTTCATTCCTTTGTTTCATTAAGATGAACAATATTTCCCTTCCTTTTTACAATTTATTTAAATTGTTATGTTCATATATAAAAATATGTATTTTCAGTTCAAAATTTGTACTCGAATATTAATCCACTTCCTGTCATCTAATGGGTTGAAATTTCGCATACAGGCTGCTCCGATGACAGCTGTACTGTGGCATTCTCAGGCGGTGATGGATTTAGAGCAGGTTCTCGTAATATAGTTATCGTAATTGCTTTATGAGGAATGCTTAAATTTCCAGACCAAATAGAATTAAGTAAATGTAATACAAAATTGTTATCAAGTTTTATTTAAAGATGTCCTAAAAGATATAAATATTTACTAAAGAAAATAATGTATGTTTAAAGCCTGCAGGTTAATACTTCTTTTGATATCACATGTAAGTCACTATGGTACGTAATTTATCAGAATTGCAGAATTTTAGTTACGCGTTCAAGCTTTATAAATTATATTTTATTTTGCATTTAAAAATTAATTTTATACTTTCAATTCACATATAAAAACAAAAATTGATTTAAAAATATTTACTTATACTTTTAAGGTAGATTAAGACTTTATCAGTAATAATTAAATTCTAAAACTGGTTTTCAAAGCTATTCAATGATTAGTAGAAGATGACAACAGTTAATAATCCAAGACCTCTTAAATGCCGACAGATTTATATTTCTACAGAGTCTGTATGAGATTCTTATAGTTTTCATTATGCTCATATCTGACGTAAATAGTCAGCATACTACAATAAAGTTAATTTGGGTCCTCTAAACGGTAGGTCGACTGGGTACGGTCACGGAAAAATGTGTCGGCTCGCAGTGTACATTCCTTCCTGATATCTTATCACAAAGATAGCTAAAATTCAAAATCTACCCGTTTAAGTCTCATCGTGGTGCCTATCTACGATTCTGTAGCCTTGGTAAATACTAACTATTGGCTAGCCCGACACGCTGGATTCTTAAGTGCTTCCTGTTTCAAACGACTCAAATTGTCATATTTGGAGAGACGAAAGTTGATCGACCAACTACCCAAGTTGCACAGAAAATCTAACCTGGGTCGGCAGTATTAATCAGACACGCTAACCTACAGTGGTATTCAACCTTTCAAATCTTGGGTAACCTTTCAACCTTTCAAATCTTTGAACTCACAATTTTCTTGAAGGAACTTCTTGATCAAAGAAGGAAAAATAGGATCAAAAATTATCAATTCAACTTTATATTATTGCATCCCTATTTTATCACAATAGAAATGTCTTAATAAGATAATGAATGGTAAGGTAGCTAATTGTGTTTTTCTAAAATATATTCTTTGAATAATAAACAAAGCAATAATAATTTGAATTATAATAAATTAATAAAGAAAAATGATTCGGCTGTGATTGTTTTTATTGCAATTTTACTTCTGGAATAATTGTTTGAAATAATACAATGAACCTAATGTCATCTTCAGCATCAATCTGTTCTGTATTTTGTTCTTAAAGCGTATAAAAGCTCAAACACAGGTTGAAACATTTGATGATGGATGTTTCACAGCTCTTTTGGCAATTTCAGGATGTATTCTTTTAATGACAATCAAAGGCATAATATCAAGTTGACAAATTTGAACTCAATTGTGAGTGTCAGTCGATTTACCAATTTATTTTCTCTTTTCTTTATTAGTTGTTCGGAGGTGTTACAGTTCTGAAAAATTTTGAATAATTTTCTTTTGAACGAAGAATATTCAAGAAATGTTTTACAGATCTGATAAATATCTGATAAATGTTGAACCAAACTAATTTACATTTTTATTAAATTAGTGTTGCACAATTACTAAGTTAATATGCAAATTAGGAAAACATTAAATATTATCTTTCTAAGCACAATATACTCAAATTTCAGTAGAGTGACGTCAATTTTACTCTATATATTACCATTCTTTCTCAGTACCGGAAAATTTAAGAGTAGAAAGCTATTATATCTAACTTTGAACCGCTGAAGAGAGTTACTGTCAATTCATCACTTTTATGCTGATCTGTTTTCCTCTCCTTAAAACAATAAACAAAATTATTGCTGATTGTATTGCTTGAAGTAGTAGTAATTTTTGTTTATGAAAACGTGTTATGTTAATACTTTTTATTAATGCAAATATTTTGCTATCTTGTCAGTCTAGGAATATGATCTCTTCATGTGTATTTCTCATTAATCACAAAATATACATTTGTTCCGTAATAGAATATGAATTTTCTTTTCAATTTAGAATACATTTTCAATTTCTTTTAAAAGAATTATAAGTGAAAAATTGTTTGCTTCATATTAGAAAATAATATCAGAGTTGAAAGTATTACACTTTACTTTTCTATGAAATGTACTTTTATTGCACATTGGAAAATTCTTATTAGTACTTTAAATATTGCATATTACTTCTATATATCTTAGTTGAGTAAATAATTTCGAATTTGTAAACATCTATTTTCACTTCAGAATCAATTAAGTAAACCCAGCAAATATCATTCAAATGATTTGAAAATTTTAGATCGACTTTTTAGAACAGCTAATTATTATAAAATATATCAAATATAATTCACGAGAAATATTTATTTAATAAAGGTAGAAGAGGACTTGCTTAACTACTTGTGAGTTGAGGACAACAGCTGAAATTACTTAACGTTGAAAATTTAATTATAAGTACGCAGGTACGACGAAAGACACCAAATTCTCATTTATGATAATATCAATGAAGAAGGAAGGAAGAGGAGAAAGAACTAGTAGAAGGAGACAAGAAGAATTAGTAGAAAAGAGACGACAGATGAGTAGAATTGGAGAAGAATCGTTATTTATTGGTCGAGCCTCATATTAAGTCAGGCAAGCCGAGGACGTGGCGGTAAATACTCGTACACCAGATGTGGGTGAATGAGTTGCTACATAAATTTGATATGAATAAAAATATCAGTCTGTATTTGATATTATTTGAGCGTCAAGCTCATATGATGTCAGTAACAAAAGAGTTTAGGGCACATCCGACGGGTCTACTCCACAAGTAACACAACTAATTTCTCAGAGCCTAAAGAAAGGCAAAGGTATGATCATGTGAAGATATTGTTACTCAAAGATTAACTCCAGAGAAGTTTATGCAGTTGTTTGTCACTCACAGAAGAATGCTGAAAATACTTTGTTCTACTAAATTCAAACATTCTTTAATAGATGGATTGAGGACTTAACATAAAACCTTAAGCCAGTTGCGAGATCTGATAAAGCAGATCAAATGAAAAACTCCCGTCGAGTTCAAAGAATATCATTTAGAGGAATCATACTTCAACTCACTAAAGGACTAGCTGAGACTTGGGAATTTGAAAATGTCCAGGAGGACATTGAAATCAAAACCATGCCTCTCACCATCTTTTCATCTAGAAACCAGATAATCGGCACAAATATCAAGAAGATTTGAAAATCGCCACTTGAGAACTGAGTTCAAACCTGAAGAAAATACTTTGAGACTCATCCAGTAAAGATTCTGAAAGAAGAACACCCCAAAGTGTTTAATTGTCATTCTCTTAACAATTTTGCTGCAATTTCTCTAAAGTCGAAAGAGTCAGACATAAGAGACCATCGAACTCTGAGACACAAACCTGTTCTGTTACAGAAAGGTTACCTCTGAGGAATGTGCATTTGATGAGAAAATAATTTCCGCTCTTATGAATACTATTGGATTCAGTTAGTTTCATCTATGAAGATGTAAGTACAAATTGTCAACGAACAAAAGTTTTCTAAAGAAATGTATTGTCTATCTGGAATGGGTAAATCATAAGAATATTGACGAAAGGTTCTTTTGAACATGACTTCATCATAGATGAAGACCAAATTATTCCATAACACGCTGACATATTGTAATGTTAGGCATCTCATCTACAGAAGTCGTCATAGAGCACCGACATTTTGAAACAAGCTTCTTTAATTTTCACTATGGGCTGAGTTCCTCAATCTTTAGGAAAAGCATGGTTCATGCGATTGTGGAATTACATCTTGAAGATGAGTTAGATTTGAGTCACATCCGCATTTCACAAACAAAAATGATTTGACAAGAATAATTCCCTCTTATAAACTTGAAGACCGAATCACAGATGTTTCAATGAGAATAATTTGAAAGACTATATCCAGTCTACAAATCAGCTCGTCGTTTACCATTTGTAGAAGCAAAGGAATCCAACAAATATATTTGAAGAGTGGCTTAAACAAAGAAATCACCAGATACAGCTCTGTCCGATATGATAGACCAGTACTAGTGAAGAAAACAGAGATTCAAGACTTGTGTCGACTACACAAACTAAGCTGAGTGTCAGGGATAGGTTCCACCTTTAATAGATATTCGATGAACTACAAGATGCGAAGTGTATACAACCTTGGATTTGAAGAATGGATTTTGCAATGTCGACGTAAATGAGGACAGTGAAATTCATAACATTGTTCGACTTGAATAATATAAGATTTAACAACACCATTTGAATCACTTCAAAGAATCCTTAACAATAGCATCAGTCGTAATATAAGTGGACACCATTTGAGCTACTTTTAACTGGCGTTCAGATGAAATAAAGAAATCATGAGGATCATAAACATACTAATGGAGGAGCTAGAAGAATATCTAGAATCAAAATTAAAGCATCCGTCCATGAAACGAAACATTTTAAAGATTTAGTCTGAGAACCAAAGAACATATAGCAAGAAGAAAAAGATTTCTAGCACCAGGTTAATGATTTAGTAGCAGTTCAACGTGCACAATTAGGTTAATTAATTAACAATTGAAGCTCAAATTCAGACCCTAAATTTTCGGACCATATCGAGTTACTAAATTATTGAGATGATACAGGGGTGGACAAAAATGTGGAAACACCTTGTAAAATGCATGTTTGAAAAGAAAGATTGATTTTGAGGAAAATATGTAAGGTGGCGCTGGCGTTTTGACTACTAACGCCACCTATACAACTAAGCCAAATGTGCTAAACAATTCGGTTGTCGGAGTACTGTTATGTGAGGTTGTCATTGCATTATGTCAGAGTTAACAGACTTCGAACGTGACCGGTGTTGAACGTATGGTGGGTGCTTCAAGATGGCGGAGTGTTTAGTGTTTCAAGAGGTACTGTATCGAAGATTTATTCACATATTTGAAAAGCGGAAAAACATCATCTCATAAATCACAGCGCGGACAGTATTGTGCTGGTGATCATGACAGACGATCATTAAGGGCAATTGTGACGAAAAATAAAGACCACAGCTGCAAAGTTACTGCTGAAATGAATGTTGTGTTACAGAACCCTGTGGTACCAAAACAATTAGAGGGCTTCATAAACAGGGAATTTCTGGCCGTGCTGCGATTGAGAAGCCTCATCAGTGATGCTAATGCCCGTAACAGGAAAGGTGGTGTTAAGTCATAAAGCCTGGACTATAGGGCGGTGGAAAGCGTGTAATATAATCTGACGAGTCTTCTTTCACCTTGTTTCCCACTTCTGGCCGGTTACGTCTGGAGAACGCCATCTCAAGCCTATAATACAGACTGCTTGTTGCCAAAGAGTGAAACATGGTGGGGTTCTGTTATGGTTTGGGCAGCCATATCGTGGTTCTCTGCTGGCCCCATGATAACTGTCAGGGCATGACTGCCAGAACTTATGAACATTTTGGCAGATCAAGTTCTCCATGGGTACAAACTTTGTTCCCCGATGGTGATGGTGTCTTCCAAGACGACAAAGCCCCTGTTCACAGCTCACATTGTCCAGGACTGGTTTCTGAGCACGAGGATTTGTCCCATCTCCCTGGCCTACAGTCACCAGACCTGAATATTATCAGCCTTTGTGGTCTGGAACGGAAAGTGCGTTCTCGTTATCCACCGCCAACATCGTTATCTGGCTTGCCACCGTTTTGCAGGAGAATGGTATAATATTCTTAGCACACATACAGAACTGTATTTATCCATTGAGAAGACTGCAACTGTTTTGGATGCCAACAGTTTCCACCACCATATTAAACAAAGAAACATGTTTTAAAGGTGTTTCCATATTTTGTCAACCTGTATATGATTTAGAAATGGCAGTCACGCAGGTCAAATGTAACTACCACTGATCCCTAATGAAATATTTCTCCCCTGGGTGGTAAAATCAGACACTAACCTTTGTTCTCAATAACAAATCCTTTTGATTTTTGAAGTTTATTTTGTAATGTTTATACTTCACAGAAACGGTAAGGGTAACCCAAAAATTACAGGTACCTATTAAAAACCATTAATTTCTCATCATAATTAAAATAAAGTTAATATCATAATTTAATAAGCTTTCATAGTAAAATTAGTTATCTAAATTAAATCAAAGCAACAAATCTGGGTTATTCGACAGAGTGAACTGCCGAAACAAGCTTGGTGTGTAGGGTGTAAGCTCGCATTATATTGGACGCTGTGGCTGTAAGCTGGGCGTATATAGCAATAGTGCAGAAAACAAGAAGGGCAGGACTTCAGTTCAGACAGAAACAAAGAACACTGACATCCATGGGAATAGATTCACAGAAATATAGCAATAAACTTGTGTTCAGGTTTAATTGTAGGGTCATTACTAAATGTCGCTGGGGTCATCAGCTCTCAGGACTGGCGAGCTGTAAGTTGCCACATTTTGTAGATGCCTTCCTGCATTAGAAGGGTGCCTGAACTTGACCTATGTCTTGTGACCTCATCCAAGGGCTCAAACGAATGTCACAATGGCAAGTGTGCGTCTAGCATGGAAAGACAGGGCGATCTGATAGCTCCGTATTGTAATCCAATGTTTTATTTCAACTTTGTATATTATTTTAAAAAGTCATTTTAAAATCCGCCTCTACATTGAATCTGGTACAACCTAGACTTCCTGAAACGAGCCATGTACTTTTCTGTAGCTAGGATTCTAAAACTTAAATAATATTTTTAAAACATATGGTGGTTTTAATGCTATAATGAAAAATATGTAAATATTAATTCTCTACCACTCCTTTAATTTGCCCCATTTCAGGCACAGTATACCTATTTTAAGCTATGAGCCAATTTGACTCACGCAATGATTTCATAAATGAAGTCGACGATTCATGCATAAATAATTTTTCTTGAAATTCTAAAAATACCGAGCATGATTTAAAAAGATGTGCGCGCTATACTTTTCGTGATAATTTGAATATTATTCGAGCACACAGACATGTACAAGTTAACAAACAGACAGTTTGAAGGTCCGGCCTTAAGTGTAAACTCTGTAGCAGATAGCGAAACTCCTTCCTCAACAGTCCTTTGGACATTTCTAGTCATTCCGACAAAACTCTAATTTATGTAAAGAAGTAGGTAAATATAAGTGTCATGTTGAAATAACAGAAGAGGAATAATAGGTGATAGTAGTAACAGATGGTAGTATGAATGCGGGGAATCATAGAAGAGGGATTACAAGAAAGCAGCTGCCACAATGCAATTACATTGGGCCTCTAAGTGTAATAGGATGGGAGACAATGGACAACAGATACGTGAGTACTTGATATTATTTAAATAAAGACGAGCAGGGCATAGCTCCACGTTCATAGTGTACTAGTATTCGAGACAGACTCTCGCATGGTTTCTACAAATGATACCATTGCCTTGATTTAGCCGCTATCAGTGTCTGGATTTTGAATCAAAACATTACAAGAAGGACTTTATTTTCGTTTAGCTAATTAAATGATAACTTTAGGAAATGAAGTCAGTGGCACATTCCATTGCCGAAAATTCCTAATGACATACAGAACTCACCAAATTAAAGCTTCGCTGTCTCATATATAAGTCTTTGCATTAAATGGAATAAAATGTTTGCGAAAAGATGTTTGCAAAACAGATTTACATGTAAAGTGCTGTGAAGTTTAAAATATTAAACATTTCACTAAAGTGGATTGGATTAATTTGTTTGCAAAACATTTCAATTTTCTGCTATGTGTCAGAATGACTTACTTGATAAAGTGGTACATGATCAACACCCTTAAATGTAGTGCTAAATATTCATCATGGAAGAGGCTGTTAAATGCCTCGCTTTCGAGAGTGCTGAAATCGAAAATCTTATTCCGTTTCCCTTACAGGAAGCGCTTGTAAGCTGTCTATCTCTAGCTCCAGCAATAAATGTATACAAGTAGCAGAATCTTATGGTTGGAATGCAGTTTAACAATTGCGACAATTCATCGCAATTTCAACCCTGAATACTCAAGTGATTATAATATATAACAACAGATCGCGCAGGAAGAGTACTTAATCATTACAATACATGTATAATAATAATAAAAATACGCTAGAAATGTATTAAAGTTTAAAAGATACATGAAATTATAATTCCTTTTTGATGAATTAATTTTGCAACTCCCTGTTATCATTTAATTCCTTCAACGTTTTAATCTTATTTAAAACAGCTTGAAGTAAAGATTCAATAATAAAAAGTCACTCTGAAAATTAACTAAATTTATTTATTCATATCTGTGAATATTCAGCTTTTAACCTTCTCAATGACATGTAGCGTGGAGATTTGCAGAGACTGGCCTCGGGCGGCACAGATGTGGGAGGAGGCAAAGAGCAGTTAATCAGGCCTGCAACTCCCCATTACAAATAGCATATTGATTGGTCATTAGATCGGATAACTGTGTCATCGGATTACTAAGTACTTTAATTCAAGGTAACTGGACAAGTGAAGGGGTTTCAAAATAGAGTTGTAGATTTGGCTAAGTAAATGTACATTTATGTGAAGTTAACAAAGCTTATTAATTTTTACTATCAAATAAGAAAATAAATTACACTATTTGAATTTCAGAAATGGACGGCCGACCTATTGCTACGTGACAAATGGAATACGAGATTATGAATCTGTTTTGATTTTAGGAATTATTGTCCTTGAAGAACTCATTGATGTGATGTGGTGACAGGTGATATTCGATTTCTTCAACTTTTGCTGTTTAGAAGAGCGTTGCAGTGTTGATGTTATTTGATACTTTGATAGTTTCTCGTGGACCTAAATTTATTTGTTATCTGAGTTAAGTTGATTTTCTTTTCGGTTTGTCGAATATATAAAGTGTTAGGTAAATGTGTTTTGTTTATTTTAAACTTTTCAATGACTTTGCAATCTTACCCATAGTATTAGTTTTAATGCCTTAAATTATAAGCAGTTTATTTCGCCTACGTAATGTGTTCATGATATTATCATTTTTATTTCTATCCTGGGAAACGGGAGGCAGAGATTCACGCTACTCCATTGAACCTACTCTATCTGTGGCAATAGCCTTTATACGCGTCAGAGAAATATAACGTTAAATGTAAGCAAATGTGTTTACCTTGAACCAATCAGGATAGAGTTCTTAGAAGATTTAAAGGAGGGTTCGAGCCCTTAACTTAAGTAGACCTTTCGCCCTTATGATCTGTCAATGTCTACTTCTCCTGGAAAATGAAAATGAAACACGTGTTGCACATACAGATTTGAACATATTCCTAATAGAATAGCCTGATATTTCATCCATACAATTTATTCTGCTGAAAGAGTTATTTTTAAGCAAGCCCACCATAGATGGATTCTGAAAAATAGTGGTAGAAGAATCCCAATCAATAATTCTGGAAATTTTACAAGCCTTTTCTTCCCCTTTTAAATGTTAATCTACATTTTAGAAACATTGAAAAACAGCCTTGAAATCATTCTAAAATGAGTAAACACCATCTGTATTTGTTTTGTGTTGGGTGAACATTTTAGCTGTGACTACGTGTTATCTTATTTAGTGTGAACTTACACGCGAATTCAGTAAATACCCAAGAATAAACATGTAAAAGGTTTTGACAAATTTGAGTGAAAGAAAATCAATTAATGTAATTTTTCTAGTTATTTCTTTTGCGGAAAGTCTTCTAAGTGAATACTCGAAGAATAAATATGTAAAAATTTCTTTACTTTTGTAATCGATGAATAACTATTTCTCTGTTGTTCCTTTTACTTAGGACCCCAAATTGGATGTTATTTGTGTTTATCATTGGCAACTGCAGAATATGTCACTTTTTGTTGGCGATTACGCGTATTAAAATAGATAACGAAATGAAAGTAAAATCAAGCTATTAGCGGCGCTCGCCGCGTTTATTTAATCACTAAATGAGTTTCAGTAAAATAAGATCATAGCTGATAAAGAATCTTGTCAAATGGCGCAAACACACTGGTTTCAAATACCACTTAACCTCTTTAGTTGTAGATTTCCAGAAATAGCGCGTAAAATCAATAATTAATAAATAAAGTAAATCTTTTTAAATCAGCTTTATTTAAAAGACAGAATAAAATAATAAAATAATTTTATGTATAAAATAATTTATTAAGGCCTGAAACGTTTGCTGAATACTTAAAATAAAGGTATCGTTGCTACTTATTTAGGAGATTAAAAAGTATTCAGCACCTTCTTAAATAGTGTTTTGTTATACATTCCCAGAATACATACATCTTAAATAAAGTTTGATAATTTTTACTTAAATTTATTCAATTATTTCTGGTTTATTTAGACTGTAGAAAAGCAATCGTGAGCTGCGTCAGAGTAAATTTCAACTCAATTAGACGTTAAGGTATTATAATGCCGATTTACCAATTTATTGATTGAACATATCTTAGTATAAAATATAATTGTCATGAGTTAGATGTGTACAAAATTTCATCAGATATCTTTTCTTATGACTTATCATAGAACAGTCTGGGATATTCCCTGTTTCATGTTAATATATTTATTAATAAATGTGCTGAATAAATAGCAAAATATTAGAACCAAGCTTTTGTTTAAAGATGTAGACTAAAAGTGTGAAAATGTGATATCGATATAATTTAAAATACCACTATTACTAGAGTTTCAAGAAGTATTAATGTTCCTTCTTATAAATTATATAATATTTTACGGCTGAATTTTTATACCTTTGGCTTATCTTTAGCAAAAGCTTGTTTAGAAATTATTTACTTATTCAATTCTTTTAGTCTGAAATATAAAGCCTAAAGCATATACGAAATTGTGAAATCTACTCGTTGGAATTATTAAATGGGATCCCAAGTCCATGCTAGGCATACCATAGTATTATATTGTCCTCAGGTTCTAAACTATGTGCATGCATAAACAGCTCAGATTGGATGATAGGAAGTGAGTTAAATTCAAATGAATTTTATCCTCTGGAAGACATACATAAAATATAACAACTTAAATAAAAGCTTGTAAATTCAGGAACACTAGGAAAATTTTAGGTGGTTTTCCGAACACTTGCCCAAATCCTACCACGAATTTTTAAAAACTAGAGCTAAAGTTCTACTTTTGATAGGTAACACCCAAACCACCAATCATATTTGTGACTTCTTACATTCCCAAGTGATGTTTTCTGTCGCTAAAATTTCTTTTTGTTAATCAACCGATGCATCCAGATGTAACATCCATTTGAGAAAGCTTATCATCGACGGATATTCAGACAACTGATTGATAAAACAGTTGGAGAGAATCGTAATCATAATTAAATTTTTGAACAAATCTACGATATCATGGATGCTGCAGAACAGTGGTCTTCAGAACTTGTGTTTCGCGGAATTCCAGGATTTCCGTGAGTCAATCCCAGTTTCACGAATCAAGTAAAAATTCGAAAAATTACATATACTAATGTAGAGCAATTTATGAAGACTGTAAAAACATAAACATTTACTTATCTTTGAAAATTAATCAAACTTCCTGTGTTGGTTACCAACGTCCGTAGCCGTACGTCAGTGAAGTACGCAGGAAAGTGTAACTGGATTGTCTTAAATGCTCATACAAAATAGATTCATGATCTCTGTGGGTTTGTATGATCGCGATTACAGTGAGTTAACGATGTGTTCTCAAAGAAAAATATTTTGTAGCGCATGTAGAACAATGAAACAAATATAAACAATTAAATTCAGAATGAGACTGCTGATAACATAACAGAACAAGACTTCAACAGTTTGTGTAAAGAAATGCTTTCATACCCCGTCTCTAAACATAATGAGGAAGTAGGCGACACCTGGGCACAAGTTAATGCAAAAGAGGAAGTACATTAATTTTATGTTAAATTTTAACAAAACACAATATTTTTAGAAATTGTTTTTATAATATACTTTTAATATACTTATCGACTTTAAATATTATTTTAACATAATTTTCAAGGGTGAGATTGGGTTTCCCCAATGATACCTTATATAACTCTCTAAAATTCTGTGTCGACTAAATTTGAAAGACCTTTTGCTGAAGCCGAGCGTCAAACACGGCCCACAACGATCGTTTGAGCGACCAGCAACGCTGAGCATGACGGAAGAAAATATCTGGCACTACTCAATTAAACCGACAAAGTGTACGTCACGCGGATGTATAAAAACCCTTCCTTTGACAATATGATTAATCAGATCTAAGTATTTTGCTTTTCAGGAAAAGCGCAGGGTATTAAACTTGAACCAGAATTATTATGCGTCATCAAATCATGAATAATAGATAGGTTGGTAAATGCAATATATCTTTGGAAAAGATAAACTGAGTAACTCTTGATCAATTTTCGGAGAGCAATAAATTTGAGTCATCTAGTAGAATTGTATGAAAATTCAAGGACGCTTATTTAGGAAAAGTAATTTTTCTCACCAAGATTATTTGTTGTTTCACAAAGAAACTATTTGTAAGGTTAAAACTTATCAATTATCGTATTATCAGTTAATGGATAAAGTTTGGGAAATAAATAGTTTTATTTTTGGGAATCATAGAAATGAAACATAAATACATTTTATGATTAGCTACTAGTATAAATCTATGGCACTCCTATGGGACATTCAAGTATTCAAAACACAAGATGAAGATATAACTATTTTAAGACGTAAAACAAAGTTAACGCAAACTCTAGGAATTAAAATATCAATACCTCTGAAAATAATAAAAATCAGTTTGAAGAGAAATTGTTAAGAAGAAAGCGAATATAATCTATATTCAATTAGTAAAAGTTGAATTTTTACTTGTATTTTCAGCCCTTCTTGTTCAACAAGTCTGGAAGTGGGTTTTAAGCTGTGAAATAAGAAATAGATTAACTTACCTGCTATGTAATCTAATAGCGTACTAAAACTGAACACCAAATTACGCCGCATTAAGAACAGCATAAATCAGTAATAACAGCTAAGAGGATTAATGAGACAAAATAAAATCGAGCTGGATTTGAAAACAACCGTATGTTTTCTAACATTTCTGAAAGTGAAGCGGAGGTGCAGGCTAGCTACGTCTTGTCAGAGTGGATAAACATACAAACTTTTTAATGAAGATGAATTTATAAAGGAATGTCTAAAATTAAAACTGCAGAAATTATTTGTCAGGAAATGTTCAGGCTTTCAAGCAATCCTATCTGAAATACAGTTCGATAAGGGTTACTGATTTGGCGATAATTTGGAAGGCGCCTGATGGCAAAATCATTTAGTTTCAAGCTTTTCTCATTGCATAGACGGGTACGGATTTGGGAGAGGTAACTCAATGTCGCTTTAACGTATTGCCACATACGAGACAATTTCAACATTTTAAATTGTTAGGCCTGGTACCGACAACACTTGCACAGGCAGATGTATTTAATTGTGTTTTGACTTTCTGCACAAATCTTCTTCAAACAAATTAGTTCTAAAGCTTCAGTTCCTTCGAAAAATGGTTTCGTGCATTACTGCAGAAAAACAAGTGAAATGAAGCATTATGGCTTAACATAGAACGCGTGTTAGCACGCTCATCAGAAAATCCATATAATCCCAGTTTAAATCAGCGGCAGTTCTTAAGTGAATGCAACACTGATTATTCATTATTTCATGGTGCCGTCTCGTCACGTGACCGAGATTCAAAAATTACTAGATCGCCAAAGGCCTCGTGTTGGCTTTAGTGCTCCATTGATAAAACTAGCCATTATTTCATATTATACCGACGAACGTTGGCCATTCTACTGTTTGGTTCTTAAATAATTGAGATTTGAAAGAAGTATGCCAATTCTCGTAATCTGTAAAATCAAGATACAAACCTGTTTCTTTCACAACATGCCTAGATTTATTCTTCATGGTCTTATAACAAAACACTTATTTGATTTAAATTTTCTTGATCAAATATCAGATCCTTACAAACATGCACGATCAAGTTAAAGCAATCAAATGTAAAAGCTAGTTCTATGAAAGGTAAAAATGAAAAATTAAACGCATGCTCCTTCAAGAAAATGGACAAAAGAACTTTTAAATGAAACATCGCTTAAAAATACTCAGAAAAGGCCAAATTAGAAATGGTGATCCGGTTGCAGATATTAAATTATTGGAATACAAGTTTTTGTTCTCTTCATTTATTCTATGTACAATCATTGCAATGAGATCAAATAGAAATAAATGAGACATTGTCAGATTCAAGATATGGTAAAATTAGTGAATTAAAATTTTACTTGTTAGGTTTGAAAACATATAAGAGATTATGCGAGTTATTTCGATGTTTGGAGTACTTATCCAGGAATGGTGAAGTTATTTTCACTTATTAACGAGTCTCTTATCAGATAAATTTCTGACTATCACTTCGAATCGGTTGTGAAAGTAATCACTACGAAAATTTTTCTCCCAAAATCGCAAAGAAGGTAGCAGAAGAGATGCTAAGTATCAGGAAAAATATTAAAATTATGTTCTTGGTGTTTATTTTGGGAGGGTGCATGTTTTCCATGTACTCCCCTCCCCGAAATGAATCGTTTTCTAATGAATAAATTCGTCTCAATGCGCCCACATAGCTTACAGTTCGTGGTTAACACGGTTTGCAACTGTAGTCAGATGGTTGAAAAAGATAAAAATAGGTTTACAAGCGAAAATAGAAGGAGCGCTGGGTATCCCGGAGCACATCACATGTTTACTAAGTCATTAAATCCCATAGGAAATAATTCGATAAAACCAACGTTTTTATATGGTGGTTATTAAGAAAATTATTGAAATATTAGTTAAAACTGTTAGTTATTTTTAACTTTAAGAATTCATAAAGAGACATTTGTGGGAAGTATTAAAAATTCCTGCTCATAAAATCAAAACATGCATTTGGAGATTTGTTAGTCATTCTATTAAAAGAATGGGAACCAAATTCAGAAAAATTATTTTTAAGACATGGCATATATTGGGCTTTCTTTCTTGCGAATGATTACTGACTAAATTCAGCAACCTTATCTCGGAGATAGTAAAGGGAAGTCTCCTCTCCCAACTTGTGAGTACAAGGTTTACCGCATGCTGCGTGGGAGTGCCAGTGCTCCCAGAGGGAAAGAAATTTTCCTCAATCTAAAGCGCCGAGAGGAAAATGTTTTGACTTATTAAAATTATTGAAATATTAGTTAAAACTTGTCGCAAACATCTAAATATTGCATTGTTAGGCGAATACAGACGATTCCCAAATTTCAAGCTCTATCAGTGGAGGTGGTTAAATTAGCGATCGAAAATTTGAGCACACACACACACAAGTGAAATTCAAGAAAACGTTGTATCAATATCACTATGTTACCTCAGGGTCTGCCCG
>BMAW01051037.1:806527-864316 GCA_019974015.1 Nephila pilipes | reverse complement strand
AATCATTCGCAAGAAAGAAAGTTTCCAATATTTGGCGCCATGTCTTAAAACAATAATTTTTTCTGAATTCTGGTTCCCATTCTTTTTTTAATAGAATGACTAACAAACTTCCAAATGCATGTTTTGATTTTATGAGTATTATGAATTTTTTAATACTCTCACAAATGTCTCTTTTTAAGTGAATTTTAAAGTTAAAAATAACTAACAGTTTTAACTAATATTTCAATAATTTTCTCTAATAAACTTTGCCACCATATAAAAACGTTGGTTTTTATATCGAATTATTTCCCTATGGGATTTACTGACTTTAGTAAACACATGTGATGTGCTCCGGGATACCCAGCGCTCCTTCTCTATTTTCGGCCCTTCTTGTAAACCTATTTTTATCTTTTTTTTTCAACCATCTGGATCACAGTTGCAAACTCAAAGGTTAAATTAATGAACTGTAAGCTTATGTGGGCGCATTAAAGAGACGAATTTATTCATTGGGGAAAAAACGATTCATTTCGGGGGAGGGGAGTATTATGGAAAACATGCACCCCTCCCCCCAAAATAAACACCAAGAACAGCGATAATTTTAATATTTTTTTCCTGATACTTAGCATCTCTTCTCTGCTACCTTCTTTGCGATTTTGGGAGAAAAAATTTTTCGTAGTGATTACTTTCACAACTGATTCGAAGTGATAGTCAGAAATTCTATATCTGATAAGAGACTTCCGTTAATAAGTGAAAATAACTACTCATTCTGATAAGCACTTCCAAACATCGAAATAACCTCGCATGCGAATTCTCTTATATGTTTTCAAACCTAACAAGTAAAATTTTAATTCACTCAATTTTGCCTATGATTCTGAATCACATTGTATCGTCTCATTTACTTCTATTTGATTTCATTAGTAATGATTGTACATAGAATAAATTGAAGAGAACAAAAAAAAAAAAAATAAATTTGTATTCCAATAATTTAATATCTGCAAATCAGGGATCAAATTCATTTCTAAGACTTGGCCTTTTTTCTGAGTATTTTTTAAGCGATGCTGTTTCATTTAAAGTTCTTTTGTCCATTTTTCTTGAAGGAGCATGCGTTTAATTTTTCATTTTTCATTTTTTTTTTTTTTTTTTACCTTTTCCATAGAACTAGCTTACATTTGATTGCTTTAACTTGATCGTGCATGTTTGTAAGGATTCGATATTTCTGATCAGTTGAAAATTTAAATCAAATAAGTGTTTTGTTATAAAGACCATGAAGAATAAATCTTGTAAGCATGTTGTGTGAAAGAAACAGGCTTGTATCTTGATTTTTACAGATTACGAGAATTGGCATACTTCTTTCAAATCTCAATTATTTAAGAACCAAACAGCAGAATGGCCAACGTTCGTCGGTATAATATGAAATAATGGCTAGTTTTTATCAATGGAGCACTAAAGCCAACACGAGGCCTTTTGGCGACGGATCTAGTAATTTTGAATCTCGGTCACGTGACGAGGACGGCACCATGAAATAATGAATAATCAGTGTTGCATTCACTTAAGAACTGCCGCTGATTTAAACCTGGGGATTATATGGATTTTTCTGATGAGCGTTAACACGTTCTATGTTAGTTACAATGCTTCATTTCACTTTGTTTTTTCTGCAGTAATGCAATGAAACCAATGTTTTTCGAAGGAACTGTAGCTTTAGAAATCAATTTTGTCGGAAGAAGATTTGTGCAGAAAGTCAAAAACACAATTAAATACATCTCGTCCTGTGCAAGTGTTATGCATCGGTACCAGGCCTAACAATTCTTAAAAAATGTTGAAATTCGTCTCGCATGTAAGTAACAATACAGCTTATTGAGTTACCTCTCCCCAAATCCGTACCCTCGTCTATGCAATGAGAAAAAGCTTCGAAACTAAATGATTTTGCTTTCATCAGGCGCCTTAAATTATCGCCAAATCAGTAACCCTTTACCGAACTGTATTTCGAGATATAGGGATTGCTTGAAAGCCTGAACATTTCCTGGACAAATAATTTCTGCAGTTTTAATTAGACATTCCCTTATAAATTCATCTTCATTAAAAAGTTTGTAGCGTTTAGCTATCCACTCTGACAAGACGTAGCTAGCCTGCACCTCCGCTTCACTTTCTTGTGAAATGTTAGAAAACATACGGTTGTTTTTCAATCCCAGCTCGAGCTCTTTCAGTTTTTCTTGTCTCATTAATCCCTCTTAGTTGTTATACATTGATTTATGCTGTTCTTAATGCGGCGTAATGGTGTTCAGTTTTAGTACGCTATTAGGATTATGACATAGCAGGTAAGTTAATTTATTTCTTATTTCACAGCTTAAAAACTCCACTTCCAGACTTGCTGAACAAGAAGGGCTGAAAAAATTACAAGTAAAAAAATCTCGCTAAACTTTTTACTAATTGAATATATAGATTATATTCAAGCTTTTCTTAACAATTTCTCTTCAAACTGATTTTTATTATTTTCAGAGGTATTGATATTTTACCCCGAGTTTGCGTTTAACTTGTTTTACGTCTTAAAATAGTTATATCTTCATCTTGTGTTTTGAACAATACTTGAATGTCCCATTAGGATGAGTGCCATAGATTTATACTAGTAGCTAATCATAAATGTATTTAGTGTTTCGCATTTCTATGATTCCCAAAAATAAAATCATTACTTATTTCCAAAACTTTATCCCATTATCTCTTTGATAATACGATAGGCTGATAAGTTTTAACCTTACAAATAGTTTCTTTGTGAAACAACAAATAATCTTGCGAGAAAAAAAAATTACTTTTTCCTAAATAAGCGTCCTTGAAAGAGTTCTTCAAGGTTGGGCACTCCTACTAGATGACTCAAATTTATTGCTCTCCGAAAATTGATCAAGAGTTACTCAGTTTATCTTTTCCAAAGATATAATATGTATTTGAATATAATAACCTATATTCATTATTCATGATTTGATGACGCATAATAATTTCTGGTTCAAGTTTAATACCCTGCGCTTTCTTTTTCCTGAAAAGCAAAAAATACTTAGATCTGATTAATCATATTGTCAAAGGAAGGGTTTTTTATACATCCGGGCGTGACGTACACTTTGTCGGTTTAATTGAGTGGTGTGCCAGACACGATATTTTCTTTCCGTCATACTAGCTAAGCGGGTCGCTCAAACGATCGTTGTGGGCCGTGTGTTTGACGCTCTCGGTTTTCAGCAAAAGGTCTTCAAATTTAGTCGACACACAGAATTCTTAGAGAGCTATATAAGGTATCATTGGGGAACCCAATCTCACCCTTGGAAAATTATGCGTTAAAATAATATTTAAAGTCGATAAGTATATTAAAAGTATATTATATAAAAACAATTTCTAAAAAATATTGTGTGTGTTTTTGTTAAAAAATCTTAACATAAAATTAATGTAATTTCCTCTTTTGCATTAACTTGTGCTCCAGGTGTCGCCTACTCTCTCATTATGTTTAGAGACGGGGTATGAAAGCATTTCTTTACACAAACTGTTGAAGTCTTGTTCTGTTATGTTATCAGCAGTCTCATTTCATATTCTGAATTTAATTCGTTTCTATATTTTGTTTCATTGTCTCATGCGCTACAAAATATTTTTCTTTGAGAACACATCGTTAACTCGACTAAAGATAATCGCGATCATACAAACTCCACAGAGATCATGAATCTATTTTGCATGAGCATTTGACAATCCAAAGCTACACTTTCCTGCGTACTTCACTGTTGACGTACGGCTACGGACGTTGGTAACCAACACAGGAAGCTTCTGATTAATTTTCAAAGATAAGTAAATGTTTATGTTTTTTTACAGTTCATAAATGTTTGCCGATTAGTATGTTATGTAATTTTTTTTTTTCGAATTTTTACTTTGATTCGTGAAACCTCGGGATTTGACTCACGGAACTCTGGAATTCCGCGAAACACAACTTGAAGACCACTGTTCTGCAGCATCCATGATATCGTAGATTTGTTCAAAAAATCTCTAATTATGATTGTTTATCTTCTCCAACTGTTTTATCAATCAGTTGTCTGAATATCCGCCTCTGATGATAAGCTTTCAAATGGGATGTTACATCTGGATGCATCGGTTGGATTAACAAAAAAGAAATTTTAGCGACAGAAAAACATCACTTTTAGGGAATGTATGTTGTGAAGTCGTACAAATATGATTGGTGGTTTGGGGTGTTATCTATCAAAAGTAGAACTTTTAGCTCTAGTTTTTTTTTAAAAAAAAAAATTCGCGGTAGGGACGGGGCGGGAAAAAGTGTTCGGAAAACCAATTCCAAAAAATTTTCCTAGTGTTCCCGGAATTTTACAAGCTTTTATTTAAGTTGTTATATTCATGTGTATGTCTTTCCAGAGTGATTTCAAAATTTATATTTGAATTTTAACTCACTTCCTATCATCCAATCGAGCTAAGTTTAGCATGCACATAGTTTAGAACTCCGATGACAATATAATACTATGGTATGCTCTAGCAGTTACGGACTTGGGATCCCATTTAATAATTCCAATCGAGTAGAGATTTCACACACTCGTATATAGCGCTTTTAGGCTTACATTTCAGACTAAAAAGAATTGAATAAGTGTAAATAATTTTCTAAATCAAGCTTTTGCTTAAAGATAAGCTAAAAGGTATAAAAAAAAATTTAAATGTAAAATATTATATAATTTATAATAGCTTGAAACATTAATACTTCTTTTGAAATCATAGAGTTAGTAATAGTGGTATTTAAATTATATCGATATCACATTTTCACACTTTTTAGTTCATCTTTAAACAAAAGCTTGGTTCTAATATTTTTGCTTATATTTATTCAGCAGCCATATTTATTAATAAATATATTAAATATGAAACAGGTCATCCCAGACTGTTCTATGATAAGTCATAAGAAAAGTGATATCTGATGAAATTTTGCGTACACATCTAACTCTGATGACAATTATATTTTATACTAAGATATGTTCAACCAATAACGGGAAGGGGGACCCGGGCATTATACTTAACGCTGTCTAATTGAGTTGAAATTTTACTCTGACGCATAGCTCACGTGATTGCTTTTCAGTCTTAAATTTCCAAACTAGAAATAATTGAATAAATTTAAGTAAAAAAAATTATCAAACTTTTATTTAAGATGTATAAAAATATTCTTGAATGTATAACAAAACACTATTTAAGAAGGTGCTAATACTTTTTTTAATCTCCTAAATAAGTAGCAACGATACCCTTTATTTTTCTTAAGTATCTCAGTTAAACGTTTCAGGCCTTAATAAATTATTTTATACATAAAAATTATTTCTATTATTTTTATTCCGTCTTTAAATAAAAGCTTGATTTAAAAAAAAAAGATTTTTACTTTTATTTATTAATAGGACTATTGCGATTTTACGCGCTATTTCTGGAAATCTACAACTAAAGAGGCGTTAAGTGGGTATTTGAAAACCAGTGTGTTTGCGCCATTTGACAAGATTCTCTTTTTATCATCAGGGATTGGGGCTAAGATCTTATTTTACTGAAACTCATTTTAGTGATTTAAATAAAACGCGGCGAGTTTGCTAATAGCTTGATTTTAATTTCATTTCTGTTATCTATTTTAATACGCGTAATCGCCAACAACAACAAAAAAAGTGACATATTCTGTGTTGCCAATGGTTAAACACAAATAACATCCAATTTTGGGTCCTAAGTAAAAGGAACAAACAGAGAAATAGTTATTCATCGATTTTCTGTCACAAAAGTAAAGAAATTTTTTACATATTTATTCTTCGAGTATTCACTTAGAAGACTTTCCGGGTAAAAGAAATAACTAGAAAAATTGTTATTCAATTGATTTTCTTTCACTCAAATTTGTCAAAAACCTTTTTACATGTTTATTCTTTGGGTATTTACTTCGAATTCGCGTGTAAGTTCACATTCAAATAAGATAACACGTAGGTCACAGCTGTAAAAATGTTCACCCAACACAAAACAAATACAGATGGTGTTTACTCATTTTTAGAATGATTTCAAGGCTGCTTTTTCAATGTTTAAAATGTAAAGATTAACATTTAAAAAAGGGGGGGGGGAAGAAAAGGCTTTTTTGTAAAATTTCCAGAATTATTGATTGGGATTCTTCTACCACTATTTTTCAGAATCCATCTATGGTGGTGGGCTTGCTTTTAAAAATAACTCTTTTCAGCAGAATAAACGGTATGGATGAAATATCAGGCGACTTATTAGGAATATGTTCAAAATCTGTATGTGCAACACGTGTTTCATTTTTCATTTTTCCAGGAATGCAGAAGTAGACATTGACAGATCATAGCAAGGAAAGGTCTACTTAAGTTAAGGGCTCGAACCCTCCTTTTTAAATCTTCTAAGAACTCTATCCTGATTGGTTCAATAAGGTAAACATTGGATTATTACATTTAACGTTATATCTGACGCGTATAAAGGCTATTGCCACAGATAGAGTAGGTTCAATGGAGTAGCGTGAATCTCTGCCTCCCGTTCCTTTCCCAGGATAGAAATAAAAAAAAAAATGATAATATCATGAACACATTACGTAGGCGAAATTAAACTGCTTATAATTTAAGGCATTAAAACTAATAAATAATATTCTTCATGGGTAAGATTGCAAAGTCATTGAAAAGTTTAAAAATAAACAAAACACACATTTACCTTAACACTTTTATATATTCGACAAACCGAAAAGAAAATCAACTTAACTTTAAGATAACAAATAAATTTAGGTCCACGAGAAACTATCAAAGTATCAAATAACATCAACACTGCAACGCTCTTCTAAACAGCAAAAAAGTTGAAGAAATCGAATATCACCTGCTCACCATCACATCAATGAGTTCTTCAAGGACAATAATTCAAAAATCAAAACAGATTCATAATCTCGTATTCCATTTGTCACGTAGCAATAGCGGTCGGCCGTGTCCATTTCGAAATTCAAATAGTGTAATTTATTTTCTTATTTTGATAGTAAAAAAATTAATAAGCTTTTGTTAACTTCACATAAATGTAAGTACATTTACTTAGGTCAAATCTTACAACTCTATTTTGAAACCCTTCCACTTGTCCAGTTACCTTGAAATTCAAAGTACTTAGGCAATCCGATGACAATACAGTTATCCGATCTAATGACCAATCAATAATATGCTACTTGTAATGGGAGTTGCAGGCCTGATTAACCGCTCTTTGCCTCCTCCCACATCTGTGCCGCCCGAGGCCATGGCCCCCTCTGCAACCCTCCACGCTACGTCATTGAGAAGGTTAAAAGCTGAATATTCACAGATATGAATAAAATAACTTAGTTATCACCCCAGAGTGACTTTTTATTCATTGAATCTTTACTTCAAGCTGTTTTAAATAAGATTAAAAACGTTGAAGGAATTAAATGATAACAGGGAGTTGCAAAATTAATTCATCAAAAAAAGGAATTATAATTTCATGTATCTTTTTTTAAACTTTAATACATTTCTAGCGTATTTTTTTATTATTATTATACATGTATTGTAATGATTTTAAGTACTCTTCCCGCGCGATCTGTTGTTATATATTATAATCAGTTTCGAGTATTCAGGGTTGAAATTGCGATGAATTGTCGCAATTGCTTTAAACTGCATTCCAACCATAAGATTCTGCTACTTGTATAAGCATTTATTGCTGGAGCTTAGAGATAGGACAGCTTACAAGCGCTTCCTGTAAGGGAAACGGAATAAGATTTTCGATTTTCAGCAATTCTCGAAAGCGAGGCATTTAACAGCCTCTTCCATGATGAATAACATTTAGCACTACATTTAAGGGTGTTGATCATGTACCAATTTTTACTGAAGTAAGTCATTCTGACACATATAGAAAAATTGAAATGTTTTTGCAAACAAATTAATCCAATTCAATTTTAGTGAAATGTTTAATACTTTAAACTTCATTCAAAGCACTTCTTACATGTAAAATCTGTTTTTGCAAAACACTTTTCGCAAACATTTTTATTCCATTTAATGCAAAGATTCTTATATAAATTTATTGCGCGAAGCTTTAATTTCAGAGTTCTTCTGTATGTCAATATTAGGAATTTTCGGCAATGGAATGTGTCATCGACTTCATTTCTAAAGTTATCATTTAATTATTTAGCCAAACGAAAAATAAAGTCCTTTCTTGTAATGTTTTGATTCAAAATCCAGACACTGATAGCGGCTAAATCAAGGGCAATGTAGAATATTTGTAGAAACCATGTGCGAGAGTCTGTCTTGAATACTAGTACACTATGAACGTGGAGCTATGCCTCGCTCGTCTTTATTTAAATAATATCAAGTACTACTTATCTGTTGTCCATTGTCTCCCCCAGCATCCTATTACACTTAGAGGCCCAATGTAATTGCATTGTGGCAGCGTTTTCTTCTTTGTAATCCTCTTCTATGATTCCCCTTCGCATTCATACTACCATCTTTCTGTTACTACTATCACCTATTATTCCTCTTCTGTTATTTCCCAACATGACAATTTATATATTTACCACTTCTTTGCATAAATTAGAAGTTTTGTCGGAATTATTAACGACTAGGAAATGTCCAAAAGGACTGTTGGAGGAAGGTAGGCTTCGCTATCGCTACAGAGTTTACACTTAAGGCCGGACCTTCAAAACTCGTTCAGCTTTGTTAACTTGTACATAGTTCGTGTGCTCGAATAATATTCAAATTATCACGAAAAGTATAGCGCGCACATCTTTTTAAATCATGCTCGGTATTTTTTAGAATTTTGATAAGAAAATTATTTATGCATGAATCGTCGACTTACGGCGAAATCATTGCGTGAGTCAAATTGGCTCATAGCTTTAAAAATAGGTATACTGCGTTCGAAAATGGGGCAAATTAAAGGATGAGTGGTAGAGAGGAATTAATATTTACACATATTTTTCATTATAGCATTAAAAACCACCATATGTTTTTAAAAAATATTATTTAAGTTTTAGAATCCTAGCTACAGAAAGGGGGTACATGGCTCGTTTCTTATGTAGTCTAGGGGTTGTACCAGATTCAATGTAGAGGCGGATTTTTAAAAAATGACTTTTTTTAAAATAATATATTTTCAAAGTTGAAATAAAACTATTGGACATACATAATACGGAGCTATCAGATCGCCCCGTCTTTCCATGCTAGACGCACACTTGCCATTGCGGACATTCGTTTGAGCCCCTTGGATGAGGTCACAAGACATAGGTCAAGTTCGTGGCACCCTCTAATGCAGGAAGGCATCACAAAATGTATAAATCCTACAGCTCGCCAGTCCTGAGAGTCGATGACCTCAGCGACATTTAGTAATGACCTTACAATTAAATCGAACACAAGTTTATTGCTATATTTCTGTGAATCTATTCCCCATGGATGTCAGTGTTCTCAAAGTCGGTTTCGTCTTCGAACTGAAGTCCTGCCCCCTTCTTGTTTCTCTACCCATTGCTATATACGCTCCTTAGCTTACAGCCACAGCGTCCAATAGCAATGCGAGCTTTCATAACTTACACACCAAGCTTGTTTCGGCAGTTCCTCACTCTGTCGAATAACCCAGGATTTGTTGCTTTGATTCTAATTTTAGATAACTAATTCTTAATTATGAAAGCTTATTAAATTATGATATTAACTTTATTTTAATTATGATGAGAGGGTAAAATTAATATTTTTAATAGGTACCTCGTAATTTTTGGGCGTTACCCTTACCGTTTCTGTGAAGTATAAACATTACAAAATAAACTTCAAAAAAAAAATCAAAAAGGATTTGTTATTGAGAACAAAAGGTTGTCTGATTTTACCTACCCAGGGGAGAAATATTTCATTAGATCAGCAGAGGTGGTAGTTACATTTGGACCTGCGTGATCGCTTACTTTCTAAATCATATACAGGGGTTGGACAAAAATATGGAAACACCTTTTTAAAAACATGTTTCTTTGCTTAATATGGTGTAGGAAATCCGTTGGCATCCAAAACAGCTTGCAGTCTTCTCGGAATGGATAAATACAGTTCCTGTATGTGTGCCAAGGGAATATTATACCATTCTTCCTGCAAAACGGTGGCAAGTTCAGATAACGATGTTGGCGGTGGATAACGAGAACGCACTTTCCGTTCCAATGTAGACCACAAAGGTTCGATAATATTCAGGTCTGGTGACTGTGGTGGCCAGGGGAGATGGGACAAATCCTCCTCGTGCTCAGAAAACCAGTCCTGGACAATGTGAGCTGTGTGAACAGGGGCTTTGTCGTCTTGGAAGACACCATCACCATCGGGGAACAAAGTTTGTACCATGGGAGGAACTTGATCTGCCAAAATGTTCACATAAGTCTTGGCAGTCATGTGCCCTGACACAGTTATCATGGGGCCAGCAGAGAACCACGATATGGCTGCCCAAACCATAACAGAACCCCCACCATGTTTCACTCTTGGCAACAAGCAGTCTGTATTATAGGCTTGAGATGGCGTTCTCCAGACGTAAACTCGGCCAGAAGTGGGAAACAATGTGAAAGAAGACTCGTCAGACTATATTACACGCTTCCACTGCCCTATAGTCCAGGCTTTATGACTTAAACACCACCTTTTCCTGTTACGGGCATTAGCATCACTGATGAGTGGCTTCTCAATTGCAGCACGGCCAGAAATTCCCTGTTTATGAAGCTCCCTTCTAATTGTTTTGGTACTCACAGGGTTCTGTAACACAACATTCATTTCAGCAGTAACTTTTGCAGCTGTGGTCTTCTTATTTTTCGTCACAATTGCCCTTAATGATCGTCTGTCACGATCACTCAGCACACACTTTCGTCCGCGCTGTGATTTAGCAGATGATGTTTTTCCGCTTTTCAAATATGCGGAATAAATCTTCGATACAGTACCTCTTGAAACACTAAACACCTCGGCTATCTTGCTTACGGAAGCACCTACCATACGTGCTCCAACAATTTGCCCACGTTCGAAGTCTGTTAACTCTGACATAATGCAATGACAACCTCACATAACAGTACTCCGACAACAACTGAACTGTTTAGCACATTTACGAAGTTGTATAGGTGGCGTTAGTAGTCAAAAACGCCAGCGCCACCTACATATTTCATTAAAATCAATCTTTCTTTTCAAACATGCATTTTACAAGGTGTTTCCATATTTTTGTCCACCCCCTGTATCTATCTCTGGGCTTAATTTTAGTAACTCGATATGGTCCGAAAAATTTAGGTCTGAATTTGAGCTAATTGTTAATTAATTAACCTAATTGTGCACGTTGAACTGCTACTAAATCATTAACCTGGTGCTAGGAAATCTTTTTTCTCTTCTTGCTATATGTTCTTTGGTTCTCAGACTAAATCTTTAAAATGTTTCGTTTCGCGTCTTGACGGATGCTTTACCTTTGATTCTAGATATTCTTCTAGCTCCTCCATTAGTATGTTTATGATCCTCATGACTTCTTTATTTCTCATCTGAACGCCAGTTAGTAGTTCAAATGGTGTCCACTTAGTATTACGACTGATAGCACAGTTAAGGATTCTTTGAAGTGATTCAAATGGTGCTTTGTTAAATTCATATTGTTCGTCGGGAACAATAAAAGAAGTGAATTTCCGACTGTCCTCATTTACGTCGACATTGCAAAATCCATTCTTCAAATCCAAGGTTGTATACACTTTCGCATCTTGTAGTCTATCGAGTATATTATCTATTAAAGGTGGTGGAAATCTATCCTTGACAATCTTTCAGTTTAGTTTGTGGTAGTCGACACAAAGTCTTGAATCTCTGTTTTTCTTCTTCACTAGTACTACTGGTCTATCATATTCGGATGAGCTAGATCTGGTGATTTCTTGTTTAAGCCACTCTTCAACATATTTGTTGACCTTTTGCTTCTCTACAAATGGCAAACGACGAGCTGATTTGTAGACTGGGATATAGTCTTTCAAAATTATTCTCATTGAAACATCTGTGGATTCGGTCTTCTCAAGTTTATAAGAGGGAATTATTCTTGTCAAATCATTTTTTATTTGTGAGTCATGGATGTGACTCAAATCTAACTCATCTTCAAGATGTAATTCCAATAATCGCATGAACCATGCTTTTTCCTAAAGATTGAGGAACTCAGCTCCATTTTTAGTGAAAATTAAAGAAGCTTGTTTCAAAATGTCGGTGCCTATGACGACTTCGTAGATGAGATGCTCAGTCGACATAATATGTCATGTTAAGGAATTAATGGTCTTCATCTATGATGAAGTCATGTTCAAAAGAACCTTTCGTCAACACTTGCGATTTACCTATTCCAGATAGGACAATACATTTCTTAGAAAACTTTTGTTCGTTGACAATCTTTGTACTTACATCTTCATAGATGAAACTAACTGAACTAACAGTATCTATAAGAGCGGAAATTGTTTTCTCATCAAATGCAATATCTCTCAGATGTAACCCTTTCTGTGGAACAACAGAACAGGTTTGTATCTCAGAGTTCGATGGTCTCTTATGTTCCGACTCTTTCTTGACTTTAGGAGAATTGCAGCAAAATTGGTTAAGAGAATGACAATTGAAACACTTTCTAGGTGTTCTTCTTTCAGAATCTTTACTCGGATGAGTCTCAAAGTATTTTCTTTCAGGTTTGAACTTTTCAGTTCTCAAGTGGCGATTTTCAAATCTTCTGATATTATCGAAAATATCCGATTATCTGGTTTCTTGTATTTGAAAAGATGGTGAGAGGCATGGTTTTGATTTCAATGTCCTCCGGACATTTTCAAATTCCTCAAGTCTCTCAGCTAGTCCTTTAGTGAGTTGATACTTGGCGATTCCTCTAAATGATATTCTTTGAATTCGACGGGAGCTCTTTTTTCATTTGATCTGCTTTTATCAGATCTCGCAACTGGCTTAAGGTTTTGATGTTAAGTCCCTCAATCCATCTATTAAAGAATGTTTGAATTTCTTAGTAGAACGTAAAGTATTTTCAGCACTTTTCTGGTGAGTGACAAACAACTGCATAAACTTCTCTGGAGTTAATTTGAATCTTTTGAGTAACAATATCTTCACATGATCATAATCTTTTGCCTTTTCTTTAGGCTCTCGAGAAATTAGTTGTGTTACTTCTTGTGGGAGTAGACCCGTCGGATGTGTAGCCCTAAACTCTTTTGTTACTGACATCATATGAGCTTGACGCTCAAATAATATCAAATACAGACTGATATTTTTATTCATATCAAATTTATGTAGCAACTCATTCAATTCATTGTTCGGTGTACGAGTATTTACCGCCAATGTCCCTCGGCTCGACTTAATATGAGGCTCGACTAACTAAATAACGATTCTTAACTTCTCCAATTCTACCTCATCTTGTCGTCTCTTTTCTACTAATTCTTCTTGTCTCCTCTTCTCTACTAGTTCTTTTCTCCCTTCTTCTTCCTTTTCCTTCCTCTCTTCATTGATATTATCATAAATGAATTTGGTGTCTTTCTCGTCGTACTCTGCGTACTTATAATTAAATTTTTCAACGTTGGTTAAGTAATTTCAGCTGTTGCTTCTAAACTCAACTCTGCTGCTAGGTTAAGCAAGTCCTCTTTCTTACCTTTTATTAAATAAGTCATTTCTCGTGAATTATATTTGATATATTTTATAATAATTAGCTGTTCTAAAAAAAGTCGATCTAAAAAATTTTCAAATCATTTGAATGATATTATTTTGCTGGGTTTACTTAATTGATTCTGCTAAAGTGAAAATAGATGTTTAAGCAAAATTCGAAATTACTTACGTTCTCAACCAAGATATATATATATATATATATATATAGAAGTAATATGCAATATTTAAAGTACTAATAAGAATTTTCCAATGTGCAATAAAAAGTAACCATTTCATAGAAAAGTAAAGTGAATACTTTTCAACTCTTGATATTATTCTTTCTAATATATGAAGCAAACAATTTTCACTTATAATTTCTTTTAAAAGAAAAATTGAAAATGTATTCTAAATTGAAAAAGAAAATTCATATTCTATTACGGAACAAATGTATATATTTCAGGATTAATGAGAAATACACATGTATTAAGAGGATCGTATATTCCTAGAATTGACAAGATAGCAAAATATTTGCATTAATAAAAAAAAAGTATTAACATACACGTTTTCATAAACAAAAAAAATTACTACTACTTTAGCAATACAATCAGCAATAATTCTTGTTTATTGTTTTAAGGAGAGGAAAAACAGATCAGCATAAAAGTGATGAATTGACAGTAACTCTCTCTCTTTCAGCGGTTCAAAGTTAGATATATAATAGCTTTCTACTCTTAAATTTTCCGGTACTGAGAAAGAATGGTAATATATAGAAAGTAAAATTGACGTCACTCTTTTAAAATTGAAATTCTGAGCATATTGTATTTAGAAAGATAATATTTAATGTTTTCCTAATTTGCATATTAACTTAGTACTCAGTAACACTAATCTCTATAAAAATGTAAAAATTAGTTTGGTTCAACATTTATCAGATATTTATCAGATCTGTAAAAAACATTTCTTGAATATTTCCCTGTTCAAAAAGAAAAATTATCTTGGATCCAAAATTCTTTTCAGAACTGTAACACCTCCGAACAACCAATAAAAGAAAGAGAAAAATAAATTGGTAAATCGACCGACACTCAATTGAAACTAAATTTTAGTCAACTTGATATTATGCCTTTTTGGATTGTCATTAAAAAAGAATATCCTGAAATTGCCAAAAGAGCTGTGAAACATCCACTGTCAAATGTTTCAACCTGTGTAAGCGAAAAATATTTCTCTTTATACGCTTTAAGAACAAAATACAGAACAGATTGGATGCTGAAGATGACATTAGGTTCATTGCATATTTCAACAATTATTCCAGAAGTAAAATTACTTTGCAATAAAAAACAATCACAGCCGAATCATTATTTTTTTTCTTTTTATTAATTTATTATAATTCAAATTATTGTTGCTTTTGTTTATTATTCAAAGAATATATTTTAGAATAGGAAAAAAAAAAAAAACACAATTAGCTACCTTACCATTCATTATCTTATTAAGACATTTCTATTGTGATAAAATAGGGATGCAATAATAATTTTATAAAGTTGAATTGGATAATTTTTTGATATCCTATTTTTCCTTCTCTTTGATCAAGAAGTTCCTTCAAGAAAATTGTGAGTTCAAAGATTTGAAAGGTTGAAAGGTTACCCAAGATTTGAAAGGTTGAATACCACTGGTGTAGTGGTTAGCGTGTCTGATTGCGAATACTGCCGACCCAGGTTAGATTTTCCGTGCAACTTGGGTAGCTGGTCGTGGATCAACTCCTTCGTCTCTCCAAATATGATAATTTGAGTACCAAGTTTGTTCAGGAAGTTAATTAAGAATCCAGCGTGTCGGGCTAGCCAATAGTTAGTATTTAACGCCTCAAGGCTACAGAATCGTAGATAGGCACCAAATGATGAGACTTCTTAAACGGGGTAGATTTTGAATTTTAGCTATCTTTGTGAGTTAAGATATCAGGAAGGGAATGTACACTGCGAGCCGACAATATTTTTCCGTGACCCGGTACCCAGTCGTGACCCACCGTTTAGGAGACCCAAATTTAACTTATTGTAGTATGCTGACTATTTCTACGTCAGACTGGATATGAGCATAATGAAAAACTATAAGAATTTACAGACTCTGTAGAAATATAAATCTGTCGGCATTTAAGAGGTCTTGGGATTATTAACTGTTGTCATCTCTTTTCTTGTAATTAATCATTGAATAGCTTTGAAAAACCAGTTTTAGAATTTAATTATTACTGATAAAGTCTAATCTAACCTTTAAAAAGTATAAGTAAATATTTTTTTAAATCAATTTTTTACTTATACGTGAATTGAAAAGTATAAAATTAATTTTTAAATGCAAAATAAAATATAATTTATAAAAGCTTGAAACGCGTAACTAAAATTCCTATGTAATTCCTGATAAATTACGTACCATAGTGACTTACATGTGATATCAAAAGAAGTATTAACTCTGCAGGCTTTTCTAAATTATACATTATTTTTCTTTAAAAAAATATTTTTATATCTTTTAGGACATCTTTAAATAAAAACTTGATAACAATTTTGTATTTACATTTACTTAATTCTATTTGGTCTGGAAATTTAAGACTATAAAGCAATTACGATAACTATACGAGAACCTTCGCTCTAAATCCATCACCGCCTGAGAATGCCACAGCATTGTATTGTCATCGGAGTTAAGCCTGTATGCGAAATTTCAACTCCATTAGATGACAGGAAGTGGATTAATATTCGAGTACAAATTTTGAACTGAAAATACATATTTTTTTTTTATATATGAACATAACAATTTAAATAAAGGCTTGTAAAAAGGAAGGGGAAATATTGTTCATATCTTAATGAAACAAAGGAATGAAACTAATCATGAAACAAAAGAACATTGTTATGTCTCTTATGAGTGTTTAAAGTGATTATTGTTTCCGACTGCAACAACGATTCAAATTCAGAATGTAAATAACATTTGAGATTATGGTTTGCTAGAATTTTTGCTTAGTATAGTATTTATTATGATGTTCTACCTTCTGAATTTTTTGTGCACGGATTAATTCTCAATATATATATATATATATATATATATATTCTTTTATATTTAATTGTTCTTTAATATTCTAAATTTCACGGGTCAAATGAGTACCTAAAGTATAGAAAAAAAATATTCTGCTTGTTTGGATGTGGTGTGTAGTAAGATTTTTCTTTTTCAACGCCTATGAAATATAGTCTTCTTTTCACCCACATCCCATGCTATTATTGGGTCGACTTTTAAAACGATCAAACAAAATAACACCGATGGAAGTCTTCAAATGCATTACGATAGGCCTCATTGCGCAGGACTCCAAAATCACTGAGAAAAAAAAATAATTCAATTAAAGGCAAAGAAGAAAAGCATTTGAACGACATGATGTCAACATAGATGTAATAATGTGGTACAATATGGGAAAAAATTATAAAACTATAATTAAAAATGAAGAGAAATGTGCTCAAAATTTTTGCTGCACAGTAACTTCTAAATTCAACAATAGGAAGCATGGTAACAAGAACATTAAATATCCAAATCCACACAGTAATGAAGCCGGAAGGAACAAAAAAAATTTCGGAAGAAAAATCAGTAAGATTAACACTGCAACAGGTCAATTGAAAAGTCCCCGGCCTGACACATAGATGGCGCTGCTAGAATTAAATCCATATGTTTTTTTAGTTAGCCCTAACCCTCAAAAGATGCGTGTATAAATTTGACAGCTGTCGGATCATTAGTTTGTGAATTATAGCATTTTGAGTGAAGCAACTTTTGTTATTGTGAAAAAAATGGATAAATAGGAATTTCGCGTGTTGATAAAATATTGCTTTTTGAAGGGAAAAAATACAGTTGAAGAAAAAACTTGGCTTGATGCCGAGTTTCCGGACACTGCCCCAGGAAAATCAACCATCAAGGATTGGTATGCTAAGTTTAGACGTGGTGAAATGAGCACCGAAGACGGTGGACGCCCAAAAGAGGTTATTACTGACGAAAACATTAAAAAAATCCCCAAAATGATTTTGAATGACCGTAAATTGAAATTGAATGAAATAGCAGACACTCTAAAGATATCAACTGAACGTGTATATCATACCATTCATGAATATTTGGGCATGAGAAAGCTCTGTGCAAAGTGGGTGCCGCGCGAGCTCACTTTTGACCAAAAACAACGACGAGTTGATTATTCGGAGCAGTGTTTGAAGATGATTAAGCGTAATAAACCCGAGTTTTTGCATCGATATGTGACAATGGATGAAGCATGGCTCCATCATTTCACTCCGAAGTCCAATCGACAGTCATCCGAGTGGACTGCACACGATGAACCCGCTCCAAAGCGTGGGAAAACGCAACAGTCGGCTGGCAAGGTTATGGCGTCTGTATTTTGGGATGCGCATGGAATAATTTTCATTGACTACCTTGAAAAAGGAAGGACCATCAACAGCGACTATTACATAGCGTTATTGGACCATTTGAAGGACGAAATCGCCGAAAAAGAAAGTGCTGCTTCACCAAGACAATGCACCGTGTCACAAGTCAGTGAAAACGATGATAAAAATCCATGAATTGGGCTTCGAATTGCTTCCTCATCCACCGTATTCTCCAGATCTGGTCCTCAGAGACTATTTCCTGTTCTTAAATCTCAAAAGAATGTTCGCTGGGAAGAAATTTTCGTCGAATGAAGAGGTGATCGCCTAAACTGAGGCCTATTTTGAAGCAAAGAACAAATAGTACTACAAAAATGGTACCAAAAAGTTGGAGTTATAATTGTGTGTGTGTACACTCATCAAAATTGTCTCTGTGTTCCAATAAAAAGCAATACTACTGCAAATCTTTCAACGCACCATGCCCAGACAAGAAGAATAAAAAAGTGATAATAAACAGTAAGTGAAAAAAAGTTTAAAAAATAAGAATATTAATAATAAATAAGAAACAATATTTTTACAAAGAAGCAACAAAATTAAATAAGTAAATAATAGCATGAATAAATTTTTTAAAATTAGCAGTTAAAATGAATACAGTTCAAATAATAAAATAAAAATAGAAAATACGTAAATATTATAAAATAAAAGCAAAAATTTATAAAATAGAAAATAAAAATCGAATTAAAAACATTAAAAAGAAAAAAAAACTAAAACTGTAAATATTATTATGAATTTCAAAAAATTACTACGACTACTTAAGTACAAAGTAATTTTGTGTTTGTTTCATTGTAACTTATGCTATCCAAAAACCTCTGAAAAATATTCAGTACTATGTGTTGTCCTATAAATTCAGTTGGTTATATGTCTTTTTTATCTGTTTTTACATAATCTAATTTGTAAATTTAATACGTGTTTGCGTCTTTATGCTTGTACTGTCCGAGAATGCAATAAATGTATATGGTGGGGAGGAAAAGGGTTCTCCCTCTCGCGTTTTTATTCATGCCTTTCCTAATGTTAACTGTCATATTGCATTACATACTGAAATAAAATAAAAATTATGGTTAGATCAATTTTGCGATTTTGATTAAGAAATTATTTGTTTAAAATTAAAACGAATTACCTCCAATTTTAACGTATGAATTAAATACCATAAATACACGATTATTCGATTCCACAAAAATTGATTTTCATTTTCTATCTCCGTAGTTTACTTCGGATGTTCTCAAAAACTTTCTTTCCCATTTAAAGATTATATTGTTCATCACTTCAACAATATTCTAAAGTAATTATAAGCAGTAAGCACATATATATGTTAAAGTAATAAGACATTTGATTTCGTTCTTGTGAAAAAAGTACAATTATGCCTCCCAATATAAGGGTCACTCACCGGACCAGACATATGAAATAGAGATGTCCCTTAATAAGTGCTAATACATATGCCTTTCAAATGAACAATCAGAATTGTCCCTTAAACAGAGCTGTCTTTTGTTTGGAGGTGTTTCTTACAAAAAGTTTTTATATATATTTCTAATGTCAGGTTATAAACAGTTATAGCAAAAAAAAAAAAAAAAATTAAAAGAAAAAAAAATAATTACAATTATAAGAGAACAAAACACAAAATAAGAACAAGAAATGCTGCAAAAATGTTCATAAATCCAACATGTCTTTAGCTTCCCAATAACATTCAGAAAGAAAAGAACTTCGAAGCGCAGGGCAGTGGAACAGATGAGCGGAGTCCATATCCTCATCAGAGCTGCACAGAGTGCAAGTTGGGGAAGGAGCAATTTTGAATATAAAAAGATGTTTTTGTAAGCAATCATGTCTGATGGCTAAGCGGAATTCAGCGACCTCTCTATGTATTGAGCCATTACTCAAATTGGAGAGCGCATTCTTCCAAGCCTTGTGAGATAGACGATTGGAAAGGTCCTCCTAAGTATAGGCTTTGATAGATTTTTAATAAGGTTTTTAATTGTACAGAGAGGCAAAGGACGAGAAACATCCTGCTTAATCAAAGCACCCCTTTTAGCCAGATAATCCACTGTCTCGTCACTGTGATCCCACTGTGAGCAGGAACTCATTGGAAGACATTAGTTTTCTCAAAAGAAGCCAGGTTCTCGAAGTGAAGACGACAGACCAATGTCCTGCGCTAAGGTATGTTCATCAGATACGATGGCTAGCAATGCAGCCTTTGAATCGCAGAGGACAACACTTCTTGCGAACTTATCTAGATGGCAGTGTAATTGGGATAGAGCTGTGCGAATCGCAGCAATTTCTCCGTAAAACATAGTACCTCTCCCCACAGGGATGTAGAAGGAAAATATTTTAGAGAAAACTCCAGCACCTGCATTAGGGCCAATGCCCAGGAGAGATCCATCAGTAAAAATACGAAACCACTCGGATTCGGGGTAGTAGGTGTGTAATAATATTTCAAGCTCCAAGGCTCTTAAAATAGAAGAATCTGTGTTACTTTTAGCAACCCTTTGACACAAGTCAAGATTAATCCGAGTGGCTGTCAATTTTATTGAGTTTTGTGGTGAAACGAGAAGTTTTGGTTCAAATCTTAAGCCGAGTAAAATTTTTAACTGAAGGACTCCCTGAAGGAAGCCCATCTGGGTCTTTAGATTTCTGGTCAAGTCCCGACTGACCTCGTTCCAAAGTGAGAAACATCCAGGTATTCTAATAATCTTTTCCCAAAGAATAATGGCCTTCTCTTGAATCACAGCTCTAAGTGTCCAATAACCAGTCAACAAAAGCATGGCATCTATCGGGATTATCTTTACATCCCCAGTAATAATACGTAGGGCCTTTTTGGACCCTTTTCAGGGGTTCGAGTACATTTTTCCCAGCCACAACAAGTGGTTCACAGTAATAAGTCAAAAAGGGGCGAATAAAGGCGTGATAAGTTTGAAGTACAGTTGTTCTGGTACAACCCCACCTTGCCCCGTCAAGGCGTTTTAAGGCACTTAGCCTCTTCATGGCACGGTTGATAATATCCACATGGGGCTTCCATATTAGTTTGAGATCCAACGTCACTCCCAGATATTTAAAATTGTAAGAAGCGGGGATTTGAGGGCCCTTATACTGAAGTTGAAGATCCAAAGATTGATGCAGTGAAAATATTAGGCAGTACAATTTATTTAAATTTACTTCCATATTATTGGTATCACACCAAACCTCCAGAGCATTCAAAGCAGCAGACAGTTTAGTCTCTATATATGTTCTTGTGTTTACTTTTTTAGAAACTGTCCAGAAAATCAGATCATCGGCGTATAAGAGACTTTTGACGCCTTGAGTATCCTTTATTTTCAGAATTAAATCATTAATATATGTGTTAAAAAGTGAACAACTACTAACGGCTCCCTGAGGGAGACCCGTTTGTAGGATCTTGGATTTCGAAATTGCATTGTCATACCTTATTCTACAAAAGCGTTGGCACAAGAAGCTTCGAATCCAGTTAAAAAGATGTGCCCTAATACCTAGATTTGTAAGCTTAAATAGGAGACTCTCACTCCATACATTATCATAAGCAGACTGGAGGTCAATAAAAACTGCCTTCATGACCTGTCTGCTATCCAAAGCGTCCTTGACAAACTGGCTCAAGAGGGTTACATGAGGATTGGTAGATGTAAAAGTTCTGAACCTCGTCTGCTCCTCACCTCTAGATCTCTAATTTCTAGGTAATAGTTGAGCTTTCTTACAATTATTTTCTCCATAGCCTTCCATACCATTCTAGTCAGCGATATTGGTCTATAATTATTGAGATGATTAGGATCTTTGACCTTCTTATGCACAGGTACAATATTAGATGTTCTCCAGTCTGCACGTACAGTACCTAAGATCTTTGACCTTCTTATGTATAGGTACAATATTAGATGTTCTCCCGTCTGCAGGTACAGTACCAGTGATCCAAATTAAATTGAAAAATATCCAGATAGTTTCAGATAACCTAGGACCCATATGAATGATAAACTCTGAATGAATATCATCTCCACCAGGAGATTTACCCTTTGAGAGACTTCTTGAAGCATTAGTCAATTCGACTCTGGTTATAGGTGCCTCAAAAACTGATTTCGTATTAGAATCAAATTTTGACTGCAGGGGGCAAGTTTCTGCTTGATTATGGTCGAATTCGTTTTTGCGTAGGTGTTTTTGCGAAGAGTCCCACTGGAATGCTGTGCAAAAGTCCTTGCGGCTGTGGGGTCTGAAGAAAGCTTTTTATTTTACTAAAAATGATTGTTTGGGTGAGTCAGAATCACTCATTAAATTACTAATAAATTTGAAAGTTCTCTTACTATCTGTTTGGTAATCTATATAAGAAATAAATTTGTTGAATTAAGATATTTTACTGTCAATTAAGGCTTTTCTAAAATTTGTAGAATGTTTTCTCCGAGCTTGAACATCACTAGAGTGTGAGGTCAACTCTGCCTTTCTCCTGAGTCTGTCTATTTTAGCTTTCAGTGAGGCCAATTCTTTCGTCCAAAAAGGCTTATATATATATTTTTCTTCCTCTAGGGATAGTTCTCTTAGCATACGCCATAATTGTGTCTTTAATAATACTATATACTTTATTAGGGTTTAGGGTTAAGTCAAGTTTATCATGCCTAAGTCCAGGTTCCAACAATTCTGTAAAGAGAAGCCAGTCAGCTTTCTTAAAATTCCAAGAGTCCTTATAAAAGGTACTACTGTATATGAAAAATTATCTGAACAGAAATACGGAACAGAAAATGTTAAACTTTATTTGTATATGCTTGTACATAAATACGTAATTTTTTACTACGAAATCAATTATAAAATATATAATTAAATACGTGATCTATTTGTCAGCACGTGATAAGTATAACTATCTAGTGTTTATATGACGTGGTGTCAAATATATATACACATCCCTTATTTATTTACATTGGGCTCTAATTGATCCTTGATCTAATTTTTGTAGAATCCCCTCGTAGAAAAACGTTTTCAAATCCTGCACTTGTTAACTTCATAATTATTCAAGAATCGTACACTATTTGATAGTTGCCCATTATATTTTACAGTTGAAAATACTTCAGTTCTTTTTTAACGACTTCGTTAACATTTTAAAAGCTTGTGTGATTCAGGGGCAAATTATTATATTGCATTTCTGTTTTTGTTTTGATCAATAAAACAGTTAAGTTTCTCTTTCGAGGATTACGTTGTTTCCGTCGAGTTTTGGATTCGAACACTAATGTCGCTAAAAACCCGCCGTGTTGCTCGGGCTGATGCACGTTAAATCTATAGAGGCTTCAAATACTCCTAGGGCAGGTATGGATGTTAGGAGAGGAAAATACCGATTCAGATTTTGTTCTTGTTGCTTGACCAAGGTTAAAAATTACAAGGTCCGTTACCTTAATAAACAAGCAATCATTCAAAATCATGCTAAGCAGAAGCAGAAAAATAAATATATTTTTTGGTCATAGATGTATATTATAGATTTAATAAACTCCTAATAGGGCCAACATATAATGCAATATTGTTTTCAAAGCGGAATGCAAAAGTCATTAATTTTAGATAAGTGCAATATGTGCACATTAATATAACACCATTCATCAATTCATCATAACAACATTTTGAATTCACACAGTGTATTCAAAAAGACCCAGGACTGATAAATCACGGATCCTTTGACTCCTAATATATTCTTATATTTGATGTTAAGCCTTCACATAACCTCCTTACAATTCAATATACTCGTTATACTTGAAACAAATGTATAAATTCTTAAACACCTTCTAGAACTCCTCCTTTTCAACATTATCGAGTTCCGATACCATCGCCTGTTTTACCTCGTACATTTTTGCCCCTTCATCTTCAAATTCAACTTAGAAAATAAAAAATAGTTTGGGGAGATAGATCTAGTGAGTACAAGGAGTGATTGATGAATACAGCTTGCCTTCTTTGGACAATATTAATTGTAACTATAATACCTTTATTCCATGACGCTTCCTTTTCAAAAATTTGCATTTGTTCCAAACTTTTCTGAGTTGAATCGCCCATATATATATGTTATATGAGAGTAGTTGAATAGTACAAGTTTTTGGCGATAGATTGCGTGTCTAAGGCTAGTTATTGTAACCATTGTGGACAGCCAACTGTTAAACTATGACGAAGCAAATTTGAGTTAAGAAGGATTCGAGACAAAGAGTGATATTGCGTATTTTTTATAGATAGTAAAGTGTGTTGTCGTTCACTTACATATCTTCAACTGGTGTTTTCAATTTATTGATGGTTTAATTAGGCTTTAAGATAGCTATAAAGTTAATTAACGATGAAAATACGTCACAAAGTTATGACGACGATTTTTTGGGATGCGAAGGGCATATTTATGGATTTCTTTAAGAAAAAAAAGGGGGGGAGGTGCGATCACTAGACAATACTACAGTGAGTTAACCAATCAATATTGCCCATTGCCTAACACGGGGACATTTTAAACCACTTTCGTAGATCCCCGTTTCGTATAATAATAATAATAATATCAGCTGAGATTATTAAATTTCTTTTAAGACAAATTCTGCTGTTTCTACGAAGTAAAGAAATCGCATTAAAATGTTATGAAAATGAAGAACTGAATATGTTTTTCTATATATATTTTATAGGGGACTGTTGGATTTTACGATTTAATTATTTTCTTACTATTTTAAAAATAGAGTTATTTGACGAAAACAAAGATCTTTTCTTTTCAAAGATGTGCTTAATATTTTTGAAGGATAAGGAGTTACAATGGCTCAAAATGACACTCGGAACTACGGTTGAATTATGGTTGGTCATATGAATTTATGGCACTTAATCCTCAAAAGATATATTGTATCAAACACAAGGTTAAGATATTAATTTTTTTTAGTTAAAACAATTTAAAATTCGCCTTTATGATGTAGAATAAAATAAAATGTAATAAAATTATATGATATGGTGTAAAACCAATGTCATTTAAAAAAGGAAACATATTTAGTTGGGGATTTTCCCCAACCAAATCAATTAAAGATATTGTATAAAAATTAAAACATTTCTAACGAACAGAGTTAAAAGCAGAGCATTCTGTCAAAATGTTGCTCACGGTTCAAGGACAAAAATATTGGTTACGTATAGGAGAATCTTGCCCTAGAAAGAGATGTTTATGTGTGTAAGTCTTGTGAGTCCGATTCTATCTCAAAAATATTAATTACGAGATTTAATTTGTTCTGCTCTTGACTCATGAGAGATGATTCATGAATTTTCTAGCTCAATATATTTTAGTCATTTCCATTCATATTTAAATCAATGTTCGAAAAATTACTTTTAACACCACTAGTAACAGAAGCAGAAATGTCCTTTTAATATTAGTATTGTATTACTATTATTACACAATAAATAATAGTGTTACGAGACAGAAATGATGCTTCCCTGCAACGCTACCCATACAAAGCAGGAAAGATATTCGTAGAAATTTCGTCGGAACACAAGGAAAGCTTAAGCAATTATCCCTTAACCTTGGCGCCGAATTTTGAGGTAATTTTGGTTACTTGGTGACTTTGGCGACCAAAAAAAGGTTCCAGAAAATGCTGGAATATCTTGGCGATATTTAGCGAATGGGAGGAAAGTTACGGACTTATCAGGAATTTTTCCTGTGACGTCCTGCCTGCGAGGAGCGGCAAAAATACGAAAAGATAGGAAGCCGGAGGGAATCGATCAGAGAATTGATTGCAATCAGTCAACATTGGCTGAGGAGATCTGTTGTGGAATTGTTGGATGCTAGGCCGAGGGAATCTGAAGATAAGCCGTCTGTAATCTTCCGGAAGCTGATAGAGTATGTGCGAATAATAACTGTGGAGATTTATACGTAGGGCGAACTAGTAAGCTAGTGAGCTGAACGTAAGTAAAAGTGGTGTGACTGTTATTACAAGTGTGTCTTTGTTCTTATTGTGTCTCTAATCTGTACAAGTGATATGTTTCCTGATTATGCTGTTAATTTGTCTAAGTTTTGCTACTCGCGTTCTTCTTGTCCTGATTATTTAAGAATAGAGTGTCATTTTCTCTTATCTTCCGTGTTGAAGTGATTTCACTAGTCACACCCATATGAGATTGAAGAATTTTTGTAACAATTTAATCAATTGATAAAAAATATAATTATATTAAATAGTATTACTATAATAATAATGATATTGCTATTATATACCAAGAGATTTTTAAACGGAATTCATGAAATATTGGATCAAAATCTCCTTTTAAAATGTTTCTCTCATATTTATTATCAAAAAACGTGTTTAGAAAAGAAAAGTCGAAAGGGATAAATAAAGGAATCTATCAGTACTGGCATTAGCAGAACGGAACCCATTTAGTAACGGATCTGCTGATGTTATTTCAGTTCCATTTTCTAGTACTTTTCATCAAGAAATTCTTTGAGGCTGCAACCAGCTAATAAAACATTTCATCTAAGAACTACAAGCCTAACCGACACAAATGCGATTATTACATGTGTGGAACAAAAAATACATTAATTTCAAAAAGAACGTTTCTCTTCTCTGCTGATGGTAGCTGAAGATCTGCAACCACAACAGAGACGCTTCTCCTATTCCTGTACAAAACTAAAATACCTAGAAATACAAGTGATAACACTGTCTACATGACTACAATTAGCGCAATCTGTTGCCAGCACATTCCATAAAAATTTCTGAGTCTCAACTGCTAACAATGATCATTTACAAGACTATGGACTTTGTAATTGTGTAATTAGACGAACGTTTGAGAAAAAAAAAAAATGAAAATTGGTTACTGGATATTGAAAGGGAAGAAGTCATGAAAGAAAATCTTCATCTTCTTGAATGATTAGGTGTAATTGCGCCAAGCAAAGAAGAGGTGTCAACGAAAAAGGAATATTTGTCGTAAAGTTTAGACAAATAAAATGGATATTTTATGCAAAAACCGTGTAGTGTTTAAGGAGACTTATGAATTATTTGCAGCTATTGGATACAAAGCAGTGACATGTGAATTAACATTTTCAACGTTAATTGTCATACAAAGGTAATCTATGACTCATAAGTGATTAGAAAATCTGGTTATTCTAGCCTTCGAGAAGCAACAAACACTGACTTCAGATTCCGATGAAGCTCTAAAGAAATTTTCAAGCAAATGGGACTATGGACTGCAGTTACTTTAATCTATAATCAACAATGAATGAATAAATGCTTTATATTAGAAATTTTAATTTAGATATTCTTAGAGCATAAAAAGGATGATAATAAGTCAGCATTGCAAATTGAAAATTTTTCTGAAGGCGAAGTCAAATAATCTTATTTAATTATTTTTCATATTGTTATTAATGATCCAGACACTGCGATTTTAATTATGAAAATAACAAGTTATTATATTCTAATTTTTTATGTATGAGTTATTTTAATGTGTGCTATATTCTATTAAATGAAAATATAAATGGAACAATAACATTCACCAATAATATTTAATTCCATATTAGTCTGAAAGTTAAAGGAATCACAAATTTAAGAATATATTTTAACTTACACGCTCAATTAAATATTGTGCCTGGTCTATTGTTCAGTTGGATACGTGTTTGAACATCCTCACAGTCTTCAAACCAAGACTTTCCACAACGTCTGTTCTTTTAAAATTTTCCTTCTTTTAGCACTTATAACTCTAATCACTTCTTATTAGTTTGACAACAATATTTTGTATGTGCTAGTTGTCCCTTCCAGCACTATGCTAGAAGACGCACCTTAATTCTGCCTTCATATAACGGTAGAGTTTTGCTCCGTCGAAAATAATTGTATAAATCGAACATTAATCGAAAAATTTCCTTCCTTCAGATACTGTTCTAATAATTACTAAATTACTAAATGCTATGTAGGGTTATAACAGTTAATATAAGAGACACTTATTTTCCTAATTTCTTTTATTCGAGCAGCTATACTAAGGTGACCAGATTTTAACATTCGAAAAGCGGAACACCATATTGACGGGGAAGGGGGGGGTTGATTAAAAATTTGGTACCTAAAAATACCTACCTTTGGTACCTAAATAAATTACTTACCTAAATCATCTGAATAGCTTATTTGTTGACATCACTTGTTTAACTAGCATTAGCATGCAGTACGATGAGCATTAGCATGCAGTATGAGAGACAGTTACAAAACTCAATGTGCGATGGCATTACTTCGTGGACGACCAACAAACTCCTTATACCATATTCTCCTCTCTAAAATTCCCCTCCGTTTCCAATTTTTATATACGACGCCATTCCTTTGCATCTTTGTTTCGAATGATGCTAGATCGCTAGCGGAACATATCACCACAAGAATAAAATCTGTGGAAGTGTACAAAGTGTTCTCTCTTCATTTTACAGCTACAAAATGTTTTCGTCGCTGCCAATGCCAAAATATGCCACTGTTCATTAAGTCCAAACAATAGTCACATTCTAGCAACTGATCAAGGTAAACTTTGATAAGCAGTTCCTGATAATCAGTTCTCAGCAATTATTTTTATTATTAAAGTTTAACATTATAAAATTTACAAAAATAAAATGAAGCTCATATCTTGGTGAGATAGCTACATGAAAGCCGAAAACCGTATATTCCGTTCCCGTTCTCAAGCTTTTCCTTGCTTGTGGTGCAGTCTTTCTTAAAACCCCGAAGGACACGGATAGATTGTTAAAAATCGAGACGTCTGGTCACCTTAAGCTATACCTCCCGTTTTCTGCCATTCATTGCTCTAATACTATTAAAATTCGGATTTAGAAGATGAGTCTATTCTCAAACATTATACAGTCTATTCTCAAACATTATACAGTCTATTCTCAAACATTATATCAAATGTGACATCTGAAAAAGATTTAACATCTAACTTTTCAGTTGCTGTTGAATGTAAAAGAGACTCTTTAGCACTACTATTCTTAGCGGACAAAGCAAAATTTTATCTTTGTTGTTTCTACCTTTTGACCAATATTCCAGGAGGTTAAACCAAGGCACATCTACATACATTATATCTTTAGCTAACTTTTTTCTCATAGTGTTTGACAATATTTCAATAAGAGCATTTTATTTGTCAGGAGGAATATATATCTGTTGCATTCTTAGGTATATGTGTTAAAACACCTCGAAAGGGTGTTCAGCGAATATTAAAAAAAAAAAAAAAAAAAGAATTGTAAATAAACCCCCGAAATCCTATCTACGAGCAATAAATGAGTATTATAATGTCCTGGTAGAACAAACTCACTGACTGCTAAAAAATTTACACTTCCTTTATTGAATTAACATTGTAAAGGTGTTTTTCAAGATTCATTTCATTTACTAATGTTCTCTGAAGTACGGATTTCTAAGCAAGTTCCTCGTTTCTTCTCCATAGTTCAGCTTTATCGGGAGAAGAGAGATGAGCGAGAATTAAGCATCTCTCAGTTTGGAGAGACGTTTAATTCTTAGGAGCACTGCGTGTGCTATCACATGACGCTGATTTGTGGTGCCATCTATCGAGTTTCTGAGGAACTGGTTTTGCAGTACATTTGAAAATACAATTAATACTTTGATAATTAGCTGAAAAATCCTACATGTATATATTTGTAAAATATATCTTTAAAAGAATGCCTATACGGGACTTTCGATTAAGAAAGAACTTGCTTTGTTTGAAGAGCTCCCTTCTGATGGATCGGAGTTAACTTCAGAAGCAAATGAGGAAGAAAATATCACTACAGTCTAATGCAGTAAAAAAATATGCCATATTTTAAGTAAAACTGTATGTATATTTCAACTAAATTTTGTTTGTTAAGTTTATAATATAGTTTTATCATTATTCTGAAAATTTTATATGTATAAAAAAAACTGTACTTAAATTAAAAATGACATATTTTCACATAATTATCACTCTTAGAAATAAAAAAGAAATATCATAAAGTTCTAATATTTCCAAAAAAGTATTTCGTGATCCTAATATATTTTCCAAATTAACTAAAATAACTTAATTTGTTATGAAAATGTTTATTTTTTCTTCGAAGGATTACGAAAGTGCGAGTGTACAGAGATGTCCTATAGGGGATGATAGTATATAATATATTCCGAGTTTTAAAAATCAGGAAATAAATAAAAATTAGTTTTACCGCTTGATATTGCGTCTTTTTTAACAATATTAATGCATACCAGGTGAATTTTAGCAAATCTTTAATGTTTTTTTATATACCGTCCTTCAAAGGGTTATGTAAGTTTCCTTTTAAACTATTTTTTTTATTTATGATCGAAAAGCGCGCTTAGAAACAAAAATTTAAAAAGGTATATTAGAGAATCTAACAATACGGACAAACATTCTTCAGGTACGGATATTTCCTAAAGTAGTAGCACTCTGGTTATGGGCCTGTACTGAGATAGTACTAATTGTTTGATTTTCTTATTAGGATTGTGTGTATGCAAGTAGAAGCAACACGAAGATTATTGACAATGGATCTCATCACTTTGAACCTCTGTAAAGGGACGAGGTCGACGCTGGGTCTGCTACTTCCCTGTACAAACTTTCACACCACTCCAATAAGAGGACTTGAGACTTCGACCAGATTTAACGTGCACCAGCCTCTCAACACGGAGGGTCTTTAAAGGAATAAGGGTTGAAATCTACGACTCAATAGGAATTAAGTCGGTCCCGAGTTCGCGACCACGACTGCTAGGCTACCGCGTCCGCATGATGTTGATGCATGACTGGTCTTCAGATAATGTCTTAGAGCAAACACTTATCTAAGCAGATCTTAGTCTCAAAAGAAGTTCAGTCTTAGCTGATTCGTAATTATTTTACTGAATTTGAGCCAATTTTAACTTAATAATTGATTTTAAAATTTACAATATTGCAAAGCAGTTATAAAAATTATTTGTTAACAGAATCTGAATCAAAAAATAAACAGTCAACAGAATCTGGATTTGTATTAAAAACCTACTTTGGACTTTATTCATTTAGTGGTCCTAACATATAGAATACGAGATCTCTAAGGCAATTTTAATTTCATTTGAAATAGAGTAAGAAATTAAGAGAGTGTTTTAATCATGTGATTATTATAATCTGCCTGATGAACATAGATGATACTCAAAATGGAAGGGATTTAATCTCTCTCAGATAACGAATATTATGATATCCTAACTATTAACCTTTCTTCCACAAACTTTCTCTCCTCTACTTTGAGGCCCAGTCTCATCCCATAAAAACACATATGCTGTAGATTTTCTTTGTGTAAAGAGAAATTGTAATACATATCCATGAAAAATCAAAATTATATGGGATTTTAAGCAGCAACTTTTGGTTTTCATAAGATGGGAATTTCGAGAAATCAGAATTCGATCCCACGACTCAACTTGAACAACGCTTATCAAAAGCTCAAAATCTTTAGCATTGGGCTAGTAGGGCCCATTTTAAAAGTCAGTAAATATGCTTTTGCTCATTTTATATTCCATTGTATAGTAGTGAGTTAGAAAAACAAATTCAGATTTGTAATGCAATGATAAATAAAAATAAGCACTTGAGAAGTTCAAGTTGATTTGTGAAAAATCATTCCGAGAGATGATCGATTTCCTAAAACTTCAAATATAGTAAATATATCGCAGCTTATGAGAAACTATTTTTGTCACGTGAGTTTATACCTACATGAACTGAATTATTTTTCTCCAATTCATTCAAGCGTTAGTAATAATCATAACACTTTCGGACATTTTGAATGGATTGGGGCGTAAGTAATACACGCCCCCGGGGCAGCAAAAACTGAAGCTACGCCACTGAAGGGAAACTCCAAGAAAATGGCGCTTGCGCAGTTGCAGCCTTTTCAGGTCAAGGAGAACTGTGGGATATCGTAATATGACCATCATTATGAAGCAGATCTAGCCATGTTTACGAACATTTCGATAAGGTTTTACTCAATTTGATTTGGGGTTTCCTCACATTTTTAAGTCTCTGTTCATCCACATAATGAATTTACTTACTCTAACGTAAATCAAAATCCCTCTCATCTACACCTGCCGTGGGCAGAAATGCCGCATTTTACGGGAACTATGAAATTGAAGATATGTGAAGCGGTGGATTTACGTCCAACTGAATTCGCAACTAGGCATGCAAATGTTGTTGGCAAAAACCAACCGATGTTAATCGACCCCTATGTTGCGGTGGATGTCGACGAAATCCATGTGGATCGGTCGTCCACAAAGCAGAAAACATTCAAGCCGGTATGGAACGAATTCTTCTCAACTGAGATCCACAGCGGACAGAATCTGGGTTTAACTGTTTTTCACGACGCGGCTATACCGCCTGATGATTTTGTAGCCAATTGTAACATTTCGTTTGATGAGCTTCTGAATTCATCGAAGGAATCCGGGAAATATGAGTCTGACGTTTGGGTACGTAAATATACCTCCTTCCCCCTTTCCAGCTAAAATTAGAATCACTTAAACTGACCCTAAACTTTTGCTGGCTTGTTTCCTGTCAACTTTCATTGAATTGTGAATATTTATATTGGTATGGTACTTAAACATAAACTCTGATTACTTTTACTGCAACAAGTATGGCGATCTGACAGCTATCTCACACACTGACATCTGATAGTTATAAATAGCAGTTATCGTACATGTTTTCCTATTACTCTTGTGAATAGTGCAAAGGAATACAGTGTATTATGTATATAATTTTCCACTGCTGATTACTGAACGCTCGTTAAAACATATTAATAAATACTTTTATTGTATACACTTTTGTGTGTTCCAAGTTTACACAGTTTTTAAATTGGAAATTGTGCTAAAAGCATTTCTTGGTTTTTTATACCATGAAAATTTTTTAATATTAGTAAGCTCTCAATATTTGTGGCTGACGTGTAAAATTTTTTTGACCACTATATTGGAGAGTAAATTAATAAACTTTTGCTTATACTATGTCTCAGTTTGTAAAATTCATGATATTGTTTTTTGTAAATTATTCAGATAATAAAATGAATAAGCTATTCATCAAAAATTCTGTCAAAAACTACAATATATTATTATAAATTTACAAATTGCATGAAAACTATAGAAATATTTTTAATTTATAGATGTAATATGTAGTAAAACAATCAGGAGTTTCACATTTTAATGGTTTATTTATTTATTTTTTAATATCAAAGTTTTTTTATACCTAAAACTGTTCATTTCTTTCTGTTACTATATATATATATTTATGTGTGGATATTTTTAATGAAATTGCTATTTAATTTTTCTTGTTTCAATAATCATGTATCGTATGTAATGGATATTCATCAGACATTTGAAAGTTCTATTAGAAAAATTATTCCTCACTTGCCTAATGTTATATTTTATTTTTCAGATTGACTTGGAACCCGGTGGGAAAATTCATGTTATTATTGAACTTATTCCTCAAGGTAAGTTTTTAACATTATTATATTTAAAAAACATATGCAAATTGCTTGGAAATCATTTTAAGTTAAGAGCTATCTTTTAAATCATTTTACATAATATTGCAAGCATTTTTTACAGATTTTCACATGCATATTATATATTTAAAGTTAAAAGTTAGGGTCAGCATACATAGAAACCTTTAAAGATCTTAAAATTCATTAATAGTTTTTTTTGTCCCAGTTTTTAAAACTCTTATTCTATTGCCTAAATTGTTTGTAACTAGAAGTTATTAACCTGTTGCTGAATAAAATCTTTGAATTGTTTTCTTGATATTCTATTAAATAAGCAACTAATTTTTTTTAAGTTCCAAATTTTGTCTATTACTATTATGAGTAATTTATAACAGTTTTCAAATAAGTAACAAAACAAACAAATAGTTTGCCATCATTAATGTAAAATTATGGTGAAATCAGTGCCATATCCAATTATATCTGATATTAAGCTAAAATGTTTTTATATGAAGGAATGGTAGACTCTTTAAATATTAAATATTTTTAGCCCTCAGATAATTATATAAATGAGATAAGCTAAAAAAATCAACTTGTAAGTTATCAAATCATAAAAATAGTTTAACCATTTTTTTTGTATTTTAATTAGCTAGAATTAATAATAATTATATAATATGTTTGTTGCTGTTTTCTATTAATATTACAAAAGATATGTAATATTTGGCAAAAATTGTATAATTTTTATCTTATAGGTTTTATTCTGTGTCGCTCTGAAATTAGTCTATATAGACTATTTGTAAAATTTTATTCCTCTGATAGTTTTATCAGAGAAAACCTTTATATCAATTTATTTCATGAGCTTGTGAATAATTATTATAAAATGTTGTATAATAAAAATTAGATTTTTATTTTGCCTGTACAACTGATAAGTTATTTGAATTCAGAGTTATAAAATGTGCTAACATATTTTAAATAAATAATGCAATTACTATGATTATTATTTGAAATCTAGTATATTATTATAATTATTAATATATTTATTATAATTACAACAATAATGTTATGAATAGGCATTATTTTGTTTTGTTTTGTTTATCAAAAACACATTTGAAGTCCCCCCCCCCCCCGTAACACTTTTGTGTGAATCTATTTCATTTTGGTACAACATTTGTATTCAATGAAGATTAAAATTCTTGTATTGTTTTTTTTATTTTGCTAATGTATTCTCTTTATCATGATAATCATTTAAAAAATTAATATTTTTGAAGTGCTAAAGGATTCAATTTTTTTTTTTAATTTTACATTTCTAAGTGTTGGACTAACTTTTAGATTTTTATTCACCTTAGTGATCTTTTTCTTTTTCATGGAGTTTACTGTCTTTCGTAAACACTGGTGACGCGTCCCTGGGTTATCTTAGTGATCCTTCTCTATTTTTGACCTTCCTTATCAAACATTTCATCTTTTTTTTCATATGTCTAGACCACAGTTACATCTTGTTTGGCACAGCATAGCCATATCTTGCACGTCATAAATTTCACTTTCACTCACTCACATTAGGTTATTATGTAATTAATTAATTTGGTTAATGTAGACTCAATTATAGGTACATTTTTTTTAAATATATATGTTTGTTGAAAGAAAAAATAAATCTAAAGTATAGCATTACAAATCTACTTCGATTATACAATCACATTTAATCATTATGTACTAATTATCAAAAGATTATTATATTAAGATATATTTGTTTTGTTTTTTTGCATATACTGTGAATGAGAAATAGTGTGGAATTGTTTATTTAAAAAATAGGCTTGGGTGCTATCTATTGTACCACTTCTGGTGATTATGATGCAATATACTTTGTGAGCTCCTAACTACTAATTTAATTAATATTTTTACTTAACTCATAAAGCATAATTATCTTAAAATGAAGCATTATAATTTTTATAATTTCATATATATATATATTCTTTAAAACATCAAATACATTGTTTAGTTTTGCTCAGTATGACAACTATATATATTATTGAAATAAGTTTAGTTAGGATTATCATTTATTTAAGATACATAATACTTCCTCTTAAAATCTGCAGAAATTGTTAAAAATTACTCAGATTTGAAAAAAGCACAGGATTATTGGCAAAAAAAATATTCTAGAATGTGTGTGTTTTTACAGTTCTGTATTCATGAGGTAAAATATGTACATTTTTTTAGTACTTTTGGCCAAAAATAACAAAATAGTTTCTTTGAATAACTAAGAAGTATTAAATTTCACTTGTTAAATCTGTAATTAAATGTAATTTGATATGCATATTACATTCCAATAAAGTTTTGCCTTTAGATGCTTATCTTCATTAGATAAATATAGGATTTATGACCTTGAGGTATCCAAGTAATTTTTCGTCTCTCCCATGAAGTTTACTGTCTTTGGTATAAGATGATGCACCATTGGGGTACTCTAAAGATGTTTCCTTATTTTCGGCACTCATCCTTTTCAAACAATTCACCTTGCATGTAGGTCACAGGTATAAATTTGTAATTATTTATATAATAAATTTGGTTACTATTAAATTAATTAACAAGTGCTCAGTGCGGCTTGAAATTTGACTGTTATTCCAATAAAGCTTTCTAAAAATTAAATTCATAATCCCAAGAAGTAGAAAGGATTATTAAGATTTATTCTTTTCCTTTAATTAATTTGATTAAGTAAATCCATTAAAAATCAATAAATTTCTGGCATGGTATTTTCGAAGTGATTAAAATAAGTAAAAACTTGACATAAATTTTAACATTAAAGAAATTCAAAAGATTTGTAGTAGAAAAAAAAATGCTGTAAATACAAAAATGAAAATAAAAATCCTGAAAAACTTTGAATTATAATATTTTAGTTTATTTACCAGTCAGAAAATTCTTTGAATTTTATTAAAGTAAAACAATATCTTTCATCTGTTAAACAATGACATTTTTATTAGGCTCCAATTATACATAACATCCTACTAAGATTGAATCAAGGTTACCAGATTGGCACCTTTAGCTAAGGCCTATTCGTGGGCAATCAACCCCAGAATAACTGATACCTCATCACTCTCTTTCGTAATGCATCATTTTATTTCTATCAAAATTTGTTTTTCTGACAAATTAAATGAAATAAATATTAATGACATTTATACAAATAGCTGATTTTAAATAATTTTTGAAAATTAAGAATTGTTTTTGAAACATTAAATTATTTTGAAATTCAATATCCATTAGAAACTTTGTGGAAGATAGCATTATATAAGATAAGAAAGAGTTTAAATATACCAAATATTGCTATTGTAGTCCTAAAGTTGGAAAATTAACAAAATAGTACCATTTACTCTCTGGTCATAGAATTGTATCGGTTTATTTTATATAACATAAATAAGTTAATCATATATGAATACAAAACATACTTATATTAGTGATTGATAATTAAAATTTCAAAATGTTTAAAAATAATTATTCATAATCCTCTTTAGGTTATTGCAAAAATAAAGTTGGTAATTTATGAAGAATATTTATATCATTTAAAAGAAAAAATATTGTAGAACAAATACTAGTGAAAATGAACTCTCACTAATTGCTGATCTCTATCGTAAGTAAATTTTTTTCAAAAGATAACTGATGATAAACATCTTATGAAAATATAAGACAAACTATATTTTTTATGTTCAAATTAATATTTTTATTTTTTTGAAACAGTGTTTATTTGAAAATTTTATCTATCTTTGCTATCCCACTTTCAATGCATTTTGTTATATATATGACTTAGAAAGATTCAAACTATTTATAAATGTATTTTTTAGTCAGATTTCAAAATTTACATCTGATGGGAAATATATTACATTTAATCTCATTTGGTTTTAATATTACTTTCAGTTTCTTTTTTAATAATTATTTTAGCAGTATGAGTAATTTAAATCCTATGTTTTCACATTTTCTTCCTAAGACTCATGAACAATTTCAAAAGAAAGGTATAAAAATTTACCAGAAAATATATGGCATAAATACTGTTGAGACTTATTTTCATAACTGTATGTGTGAAAAGTGTAATTATTAGATATTTAAGTAGAGATGATATCCAAACAAGTAGGAAAAATAAATCTGCTCTGAAAATATATTAAATGGAGCAGTTGTAAAGATTTTTTTAGTGAAATTTCTTTTATATTTTTATTGTTATTTATGAATAATCATTAAACTGGCATGTATTGTTTATGTAATCCTTGAATAAAACTAACTTATCCCATCAAACTACTAAACATGAAAACAATGTTTGTCATGTTACATACAACAAAAGGACATTATTTATGAATCATATAAATTGTTCATTATGCATTAACTAATTGTCAAATGTTTGATTCTTGATAAAATTAGTTTAACAAAATGTAACTAAAAAAATAATACACTTTGAAATAGTTATTGCTGAAATAAACACATATTGTATGCTAATGCAATTAAGACTGAGCCTAAAAATAGGTTTTGTTTCATCATTTATTTATTTAAAATATCTTATTTTTTTCATAATGCTCTTTATATTTTCTTCTGAAATTTAAAGCTGAACCTCTTATCTTTGATTCATTAACATTTCGTAACTAAATATTGATGAGTATTTATTATTGAATCTGCTGCGGCTCATATTAATCTGATTTTAAGTTTTCTTGTGACCTCGGGTTTTTATTTAATATCTTTTATTGTATTCCTTTTATACAAAGTGTCTTAAACATATGAAAATACATTTAGAATTTTGTGCATATTAACACTTTACAAGGTAAATAATGAGCAAAAAATATAAATATAACAAAACTTTTTGCAGAGGCATTAAACTATATATATTTTACTTTGTATAGACACAAAAATAATTCGAAATAAAAACCAACGTTTTTATATGGTGGCAAAGTTTATTAAAAAAATTATTAAAATATTAGTTAAAACTGGTCGCAAATATCTAAATATTGCATTGTTAGGCAAATAAGAACGGTTCCCAAAATTTCAGAGCTCTAGCTTGATGGGAAGTTGGTTAAATTAACAATAGACAATTTGATGACACACTGATACACATACATACAGACACACACCAAGTGAAATACATAACAACGTTAAAACTAACTAAAATTAATTAATCCGGTAAATTAAATGGTTGGAATACAGTTTAGTCAAACCACTCTTGGAGACAGGAATTATTTGGCGGTATTTTGCTAAATTGGTCCGCGAAGCGGACTTAACATTCAGCCAAAAAAAAAAAAAAAATCGCCAAGTTTGGCAATTATTCAAATTGCGCCAAGTGATTGGGCTAAACTGCATTATTTAAAAAAATATGAGTTAAAACTTGTCGCAAATGTCTAAATATTGCATTGTTATGCGAGTACGAACGATTCCCAAAATTTCAAAGCTCTAGCTTGATGGGAAGTTGGTTAAATTAACGATCGAAAATTTGATGACACACACACACCAAGTGAAATTCAGAAAAACGTTGTAATAATTCATTAAAATTCATAGTACAAATACAGCTTTAAAGTTTATTAGGTCAATTTTGCATTGAAAAGATTAAGAATACTTTTTGCTACTAAACTTATTTTACTTGGCTGCTTTTTAAATCTGATGTGTATAATTTTATCTTAAATATTTTCAAGAATAATTTTTGTGTGATCAAGTTTGTTGGATGAGCTTTAAAGCCAAACTTTAAATTAAAAAGGTTCCTTTAAGAGAAACTCCAGTTTTGATGTAAGGAAGTTCAGTACTTTTCCATTTCCCCAGCGCAAATCTCACTAAGCAGGCTTTATTTGCAATAACACACAGTAAACCCATATTCCATTTGGCGTCAGTTGTATAATTTTTGGCAACTTTATTGGTAGAAACCTCACCTGAATCTAGAAAATCATTCAAAAATTTAAAAGTGTTCGATTTATTTAAAATAAAAGCATTAGAGAAAGGAAATGTATTCTGAGTCATATAAAAAATAAAATTGAAAGAAATATCAAGATTGATCCTAAAGTAAGTGCAGTCTAACTTGCTGCAGAAACTTTTTAAACCATAGGCAGAAGTATTAGTGGGTGAAACTGTGGGAAATGTAGTCAGACAAGGTGGATATAAAAGTCAAGTTGCTAAAAAGAAAACTCATTAGCTTGTAAAATCCAAAAAAGCATTTGAAGTTTACAAAAACTCTTCAGTTGAAGACCAATAAACTTTGAAAGAAGGTAATATTTAGTGATGAAAATAGATTCAGTATTTTTGGCATTGACAGCCATCATATTGTTTGGAGAAAGGCATTTAGGAGAGGGGGGTGCCAGCTCAGGTGTCGTCCTCGTCAATAGCCCTCATTTTGCTTCTAGTGCGACGTTAATAAAAAACTAAACTAAAACTGGAGAAAGGTATATCTTGCTTTGGATCCAAAATACTTACGTCCTACAGTTAATCTTGGTTTGGAGTTGTATGGTTGCATGCAGGTTAGGAAATTTAATGTTTATATATGACATTATGAACCATACGGTTTGCACTTGGATATACTACACAATAATCTGAAAGAAAGTGTCAAAATGTAATATCTTTTCCATTGTAAACAGCAGTTACACACATCACCTCAGTCACTTAACATCAATGTCGTAAAAGATAATGGGCTGCACGCAAAACAATGGATTTAAAACACAAAATTAGAAACAAAGCTAATTTAAAACAAATATTGTAAAATTAAAGGGGTCTTCAGATACCACCAAAAAGTTGGGCTTATTGAAATGTTTGATAGAAAAACATTATCAAAACCAAAGGACATTCAACTAAATATTGACACTTTTTGTATGCGAGATTTAACAAAAATTTATAGTTATGTTCTCAATTTTTTTAGGTGAAACTCTGTATATGGCTAGTTAAAGGGTTTCTGAAATTTTTCAGTGTAGAAGTTTTTCTTCAACTTTCCTTAATTTTACTTTTTGAAACATTTGTTATGTGTAATAAAAACATGTTTGCACTTCTTGGCAATTTGTTATTTCTATTAAAAGTTTTATTTATTTAGTAAAAATAAAATGTATTCTCAACAGTTTAAGCTAATGTATATCTGAAATCAAATTTAGAGTAGCAAATCGTACTAGGAAAAAATCTCCGAAATGGGACAATGTTATATTTAGAAATTTTAAAGTAATTATTTGAGTGTGTGTTGCTTCAAAATTGTTCAGTCTTATTTCATAATTTCTTAACACCATAAAAATATAATTTTAAATGAGTTTTAAAAAATTGTATTTAAAAAAATAAGAGTATTTCTAGTTCTTGTTTTTCATGTGATATTTTTAAAAAAATTTAATATTTTTGTAAATCCATCTAGAAACAAACAAACAAAAAATGTGTAAACATAAATATAATTAAATTTGTGTGAACTTTACTTTAAAAATACAATGGAAAGTGATCAAATTTGTCTTGTAAATATGCAAATGAATAGTATATGTATTCAATCCCAGATCAGTAGTCATTAATGGCTTTTTTTTTGTTACCTTTTAAAATTAATTTTGAATTTTTAAAATTGTTAAAAGTTTTCAACATTATCCTTTCACTTGGAAGTGTTTAATCAAACTGTAAAAGACATTCCGGTTTGAAAAAAAGAAATAATTTTTCAATAATCTTTCTAATATGCAATTTTTATGTTCAATATTTTCTGTCTACTTTCTAAATTCTTTTCAAATTTTGTCTTATTTTGTATTATCTGGAAATTTATTTTAGTTTATGTCAAACTTAGAAGTCAATTTATGCCTTTTTTATTCCATGGCTGCATGCAAAAAGTATGCTCTAAATTTTTTATTCCTAGAAGAAATGTTTCAATTACAGAAATTTTTTTATTCAATTATCATAATTTAATGAGAACCATTCCTATAAAAAAAATTTCCTTCCTTTTGAATTTCATACTTAATAAAATTTTTAAAAAAAGATTCAATTGTGTGTGTGTACTAAATAATTTTTCTGTTTTGTCTAATTTCAAAATCAGGTTTTTTTATTCCATAATTTATGTAAATAGCATTAATAAAATCTCAAGCACATAAGAAAAATGTAAAAATTGCTACTATCAATTGATTCTTCAGTCTCACTGTAACATTGCAGTTTTTATATAGTAACAGAAAACCATTTGTCATTACATAAAAACATCATAAAAGTGTTTATGTGTGATTGTTATTTTATATCTTTTCTTTAATGGTCTAGAATAGAGAGAAATTTGATTAACAGTTATCATTAATTCTTAAAACTTGGGCATTAAAACAAATATAGGAGGAGAGTTTTTAAGATATTTTGAAATGTGAGATGTCCCCTTCCCCTTTTATTTTGAAAATTATTATGAAATGTGAACTATATTTCAATATATGTTCAAATGCATAAGTCATCTTAGCCAACAAATGATGCTTTCATGTATAATATGTAAAATATTCTATATATATTAGACGTAATATGCAAAAACTTAATAACACATTTTATGATTTTATTATGTTCTTTGATTTGGTTGTGCTGAAAGGGAAAAAATCTATATATTTCTCATGTAATGCAAAATTTGATAAAGTAATCATTATTTCTTTTTAGAACTTACAGCAATTTTTGTTTCTTACATTTTGTAATTCTTTATTTTTCTCCATGAGCACTCTCATTTATTTTTCTTCACTTATTCAGTTTATCTGTTTTCTGAAGTTCAAATGATGATTTCAACGTTTTTTGTTAATCCTGATTATGTGTTTTGTTTTTCTAAACTTTATTGTAAAATACTAATGAACTCCAGTATAATTTGATTGTTGGATTCCTAAAAATTTGTTTTAAAAGTAAAAGTAAAGAAGATTCCTAAATTTGTGAAAGGTTGTCTTCTTTCCTTTTAAAAGTGAATTAAATATATTTTTTAATATGAAATAGTTAAAATTCTTTGTGATTCTTCTTGAGAGAAATGTTTCCTATAGTATGAATTTTTTTCCCTTCAAATCCAACTAATGTGAAATTGGGGGAAATATGGAAATGTCATCTTATGCAAAAGTTTCTCCTCAATTCTGTTTGTATTTATATTAGAATGATATTGTATAGTAGGAAGGCCATATTATTATCAATTTTTTTTTTTTTTTTTTTTTTTTTTTTTTTTTTTTTTCCTATTTAGAAGTTGTTTAATGATTTAAAAATGTTTTAGAAGTCAAAATAATATGCTTCATAGGAATTCTTATTGTAAATACTAAAAAACTTCCAAAACTTCAAAGATTTTTAATTGGTCAAGAAATTCATTTATCATTGCTAAAATGTAATAAATGTTTTCTTTGACAAAAAATAGTCATTGTTGTTCAAAATCCCATAGTGGTCATAGTTGCAAATTCATGATTAATGTTGCTTTTGTTGACTCATGGGTTCAAGTCTTATGTCTAAAGACCCTCTTTGTAGCAGGGCTGATGAATGTTAAATCTGTTGAGGTACCAAGTCTTATCGTTGTGGTGTGGAAGTTGGTGAAGGAGTTACTGGCTGAGGTGTCATCCTCATTGCTTGACTGAGGCTCAAAATTATAAGATCTATTGCCTGTAACCCTTGTGTTACTTTTTAGTGCAACATAAATCAGCTGTCATTCAATTTCTATAGTTTTTCATCTTTTTATAGTAAATTATTAAAAAAGTGCCCGAATAAACTTTTTGTTGGAAAAATAAATATTTTCATGTAAGAATTTGATAAGCATTCAAAATTAATCTTAATTTATAGAGATAAATGTAACCTATTGAGAAAAGTCACATCAAAGATATTTTAAATATTCTTATTAATTAAATGTTAGTGATTTATTTGAAAAAATTTAAGAACCATTTTCAACCGAAATTTGAACAAAATGATGCAATTGCAGTAATAACTTTTTCTATGTGGTGTCTTAAAGTCATTTATTAATAACTAACCTTTTCAAGCTTATCTGTCTTTGGTTCAATTGGTTATTTCCACTTTTGCTTTCAGTGCTGTTTGAATAGATGCATTTTCAAATGACACAATCTGTAAAATACACTGAGTATCACAACTAGTACTTTTAGAACAAAATTACTTGTGTCAATTGCAGTCATTGTTTGTAATCATTATATATATTAAAGTGCTTAAGGAAGTTCATTAAATTTTTTCATTCATGTTATAAAATTACTTCCATTTTTTATTTCATCTTTAAAAAGAAATTTAAAATACTATTATGTTTTTAAATTTCTAAAAAATAAATGACATTTATTGAAATATAAATTGTAATAAATGACATTTTCCAAAAAATATGCTTATAATTATTTTTGTGTTATTTCTGCAGTAAATTTTATCTTTAATTTTTTCCTTTCCCCAAAAATTAAAATTAAATTTATTTTGTTATGAAATGCTAATAGTTTTACTTAATTTAATTATTTCTTTAGAAAATGCTACTCAGAAACCTAAAGTATTTAAAGAGAGACAAGGTCTTAATAGACGGCGAGGAGCAATGCGTCGCCGTGTTCATCAAGTCAATGGTCACAAATTTATGGCAACTATACTTAGGCAACCTACTTTCTGTTCTCACTGCAGAGAATTCATTTGGTGAGTCATGCTCTCTGCTGGAACTTGTTATTGTTATATCAATTTTTTTATGTAAAGAGCTAGCATTAAAATTAAATGTATAAATGTATCACAGTATTTGCAAAAATTAAAATAACTTGGGCGAAATTGCTTTGATTATATATTTGTAAATGTGGTAGTGCATGTTCCGTATATATACCATGAGAGTAAAAATAATTAAAAATGTGCTTTTGTTTTTTTGCATTATGTATGAAAAGGCTTCAAATTGTGGAACACATTTTACGTTGTAGAATAGCATTAGAAATTGACTTGGATCAAATTTTTCTAATAATAAAATACTTTCCAGTATTATAATTAATGCATGAAAGAAATATGGAAGCATAACTTATATTAAAATATATCAGAGGTTTCAATAAACTATATTAAAAATATTTAAAAAATTAAGAAAAAGTACACTATACACATTGTAAATGTTAGACTCACAGATTCTTAGATATAAGGGTGCAAGATAAGTGCTTTCATTGTATGATTTTTGCTAAAGCTATTGTAATATTTAAATACTGATATTTTTGACTACCAGTGTCACCGACCATTGTTGGTGGCAAAAATTAATATGATCTGTATCCATTTTTTTTCTCTCTCTCAAACATAATACTTATTTAAAGGCATTTAAATTTGAACTTAGTTATGTATTATTTTTTAGTTATAGATTAATCAATAACCTTTACTTTCACTCACTCACTGCTCAGTTTTTCTCTTTTGATTTGTTTACTCCATTTTTCTAAAATCCAAATTGCAAACTGTCAAGTAAAATAAACTTGTGCACATTATATTAATATTTATGAACTAGGGGTGACCATAATGTTACTTTTGCAATTGAGTTTTGCAGATCTGATACAAATAAAATATGAGTATGAAATATGATAAACTAAAGCTACTCAATGTCCATAAGTAATTTATTTCATTTCTTTTTACACAGTTTTTAATTAACTTATAAATTGATCAGTGTGCAAAAGTAATTATATTTTATTTATCTTGTTGGCTTATAAACTTAATTTTATTTGAAAACACTAAAAAAGATTTTGCTGCTTTTGTCAAACAAATTTTGTAAAGAAACTTTTTGAAAATTAGAAGTGCTTGGGGAAGCTTCACAAATGTTTTCCGTCTCAGCAGTTAGTTGATGACATGTTTGGGCAGTTTGCATATGTTCATTTAAAATAGATGGATGCTTATTTTTAATAAATTTAAGAGTTAAATTCAGAAACATGAACAACAATACAAAGTACCAAAAAATGAAATTAGTCTCAGTGCATGTTTTTTGATTTTGTATTTTTGTTCTAAACAAATGGCCTTTTCAGATATTCCTATTGAAATTGGGATACCAAAAACAGTGTAGCTGGCTTTTCTTGTTATAGACTGTGTACATTTAAGAGAACGTTTTACATATGTTTTCTATGAAGAATGATGATATTGTGAATGAAAAACAATTTTGTTTTGTTTTATTAAAAAATTAGTAAATATTATATTGAAATTTAAGTGTGATTTATGACTTCAATTAAAAATTTAAGCTGGGAAGTATAGAGAAATTTGCAATACTTGATTAGATTTCAAGCAAATGATACATTTTTTAAGTAGAAAAATTATCTTGTTTCTCAATTTCAAACTATCAAATTAAGTTATTTAAAAATATATATATACTAACATAAGTTATGACTATTCAATGTATTTTTGATGATGCAATATATTTTGATTATATTAAATCCAATCATTTTAAGATATTTCCAAAAGTATGCACATTGAATTTTTTATGTTTTTCCTAATTGGATCTTTTCTTCATATGCTCATCAAATCTTTTATTTACAGGGGTCTGGGCAAACAAGGTTATCAGTGTCAAGGTAAGTATACTAATTTTTTGTTTTGTATATTTATTGATTATTAATACTCTCTGTTGCAAGGTATTGATATTTTTACACTCTTGTTTTTTTATAGTTTGTACTTGTGTTGTACATAAGCGTTGTCATGAATTCGTTGTTACTAAATGTCCAGGTTCAAGAGATGCCACTGCAGATGAAGTAAGAAATTGCTTTAATTTTGATGTGATTTGTTTTATTTAAACTATTTTTATTGTTTTAGGATATTGTTCTACTCTAAATGATTATTTTGAAATTTTCTTAAATATTAAATGTACCTTTTATTTCTGCATTAATATTTTCAAGTTAATTATGGAAACACACTTGTTAAAAATTCTAAATAAACTTCTGTCAATGTAGATAAATAATTCAATTTTATATGCATAACTAAAAACAGTTAAAATTGTTTTGATAATTTTATATATTATTCATATTGTTTTTTTACATCAACTTAAAAACTTTAAATTCTATTTTTCTAAACCTTGTGTTATTTTACTACATTCAACAACTATCTCTAGGTATGTTAAAATAAAAAGTTTTTACAATTGATGGTTACTAATTATATACATTTGATACATTGTTTTAGATTTTCCTTTTGTATACCTTTTGCAATTTTTTTTAATTTTGAAATTTCATACATCATATAAATATATTAAGAAAAAAATATATATTACTCTTATATATATATATACATGTTTATAGGTCAGCATTAAAATACAGTCAATATATAATAAATGTTGCCAAAATGAATCAGTTTTATCTTATTTTCTTAAGAATAGAAATGTACTTTATAAAATTTGAAGTTGGGTAACAGTTGGGAGGACCATTTGCAGATTAGCATTTTGATAAAGTCTATCAATAACACTTCTTCTAGGTCGCAGGAGGTGGTGGAAGCCGATTTAACATAAACATCCCTCATCGATTCACTGTTCATAATTACAAAAGACCTACATTTTGTGATCATTGCGGTTCAATGCTCTATGGATTGTTCAGACAAGGTTTGCAGTGCGAAGGTGAGGAAATTTTCTTATTATCTCATTCAATATTTATATTTTAGGTGTGTACTTTTTTAAAACTAAAATACTGTGTTTAAGTCTAATTATTTAATTTTTATTTATAGTACAAATTCGATATTATAAATATCTTTAAAGTGCTATATTTTAGGGTTTTTTTAAAAAAAAAAAAACCTGTCGTGTTTTTTTAAAAAAAAATAATAAATTTATGTACCAATTTAAAAGTATTTAGTATGTAACCAATGTTAGTTTAGTATGTATTAATCCGTTGTAAAATGCACATTCTTAGTTCGTAGTAAACATGTCCCTAATAATTTTTAAGCTCATTATTTTGTTGATGTGAACAATTGTTCTATTCATTAGAGAATTTGAATGTTCTGATGAGTGAGATTTTTATAAGTTCTATAAATATTTCCAATTATACCTTCTTTCTAAAGCATGCTGTACGCTTCTGTTAAATACAATCTAAAGCATAGTTATACTCTGATTATTATTAAAATTTACTGGAGTTTTAAAACAGTTGATGTGTTTCCCATTATTTATCAAGTCTGTGAATGAATACAATTGTCAGATAATTCAAAAGGCAATAAAAATATAGATAAAATTGAGTGCAGACATTATTGATTTTTCTTTGAACTTTATACAAAATATACTTTTAAGTTTATCGATAAAATAAAAATATCTTTGTAAAAGAAATATTTAAATAAAGTTCTCATTTTTTTTTAAAGTCTCCCCTTCTGCATCAGTTTATTAGTCATGATGTTGCATACATTTTTGTCCATACTTCATTCAAGGTTTATCTATTAGATGTATCTTAATATTAACACTTATACACAGCATTTTGTAAAAATTTCATTAATTTATATATGTACACTCCCTGTTCCTTATGCATCTGTAATAAGTTCCAGATGATTGCCTTGTTAAGCATGTGTGAAAAGCTTACATATATTTTAGTTCTTCATGGTCATAAAAAGTATTAAATAGAAAAATTGATAGCACCACATTAAAAACATCAGTAATCCTAAATTTCAGTTTAGGTTGTCTATAAGGAGATATTTTATAGAAGAATAATGGAAGGAAATAAATTAAGTACATAACGCAACTATATAGAATCACCTATTCAGTACATAACCATCTCTTAAAAACTTGTATATTTAAAATGGTTTTTTTTTTTCCCCGAAGAAGTGTAATATTTCATTGCACAAATTAATGTTCAAATAGATGCATAATTTGGAGTGTATTTCTTGTTTGCAACAACCTTTAGGCTTTTAATTCCTTTTCATTTAATTTGTGTAAAAAGCCTTTCTTGAAATTACTCTAGGGAGCATATGTTATGAAGAGACATGGTTTATTATACTAATTTGTAAATATTAATCATTTTCTATATTAGTAATCAAATTTAATCTCACTGAGTTATAAGCGATATTTTCAACTTAATAATATATTAATTGATGTGTCTGATTTTATTGGAAGTCTTATTATTGGTAATTAAAAGTGTTCAGATTGATATAATGTAATTGGTCATGGTTAAGTTTAAAATTCTGAATTTAAGATTGCTTATATAAATTGTGCAAAGAATTATGTTTCCCACTTTATAAAAAAATTGTCATAGCTTTTTTTGTTTGTTTGTTTCTCAGCTTGTAGCATGAATGTTCATAAACGATGTCAAAAAAATGTAGCCAACAATTGTGGAATAAATCCAAAACAAATGGCTGAAATTCTGAGTGCCCTGGGAATATCAAGTGACAAATTAGGAAAGCCTGCATGTAGAAAGAAAAAAGTAGGGTGTACCTTTTTTTTCTTGTTTATTATTTTAAATACATTATTTACAGTTTTGAATTTTGCCTTATTTGGAAAACTTCTTTCTGGAACAGCCGTCAATTAGTGAATCTCCAAATAAGTTGGGGCAGACGTCTGAGAGATCTCATACATCACCTCTTCCATCAGATTTGGATTCACAAGGTAAATTTATTTTCGTTTACTTCTGTTAGATATTTAGAATCTTTTATTTTTTTTAAAGTATGTATGTATAACCCATGTTCTGTGAACCTGTACAATATTTTCTTCTTCTCTCGAAATTGAGGCTTCGTAGTTTTAATTTATTGGGGGAAATCAAAAATTTTTGGTGAACTATTTCAAAAGCCTAATTTTTTTATACTGTTGTACATTATCATAATTTGTTTCCTTATAATCTGACATGATTAAGAAGCTTAGGTAGTTTATTTGAAAAATATTACTTTTTGCAAAATTTTCATATTTCTCTAAAATTTAAATGTTTTTTTAAAGATGTTTATTGTAAGCAATTTAGAATTAATTGCATTTATGAGTTAATAGATCATTTTTAATTAATATTTTTGATTGTACTAAAATAGTTATTATTTATCTTAGAATATTCAGGAGACTCAGGGGTTGGAAAATTTCAGTCATTCTTTCCAAATAATCGAGGAGACTTTCAACAAACTGATAAAGATAGACCTAAAAGATTGGGTTTGGATGATTTTGTTTTTATAAAAGTTTTAGGCAAAGGAAGTTTTGGAAAGGTAATAAATTTTTTGAAATGTATAAATACATATAAAAAATTTGAAATTTATATTGTTTTGCTTCAAAATATACATAGCCTATAGTAATGTTAAAATAATCAGTTATTTAAATAAAATTTTCCATCTTGTAAAGTTTGCTTCACTTTGTATTGTATTGAAGACACATTATAAATTTATAATTGTTATAAGTTTTTTTTAAAAAAATTATATTTCATTTTTGAAGGAATATTACTAATACATAAATAAAAAAAAGTTAGTTGTCCAGACACTTTGCCCCATTTATGTAATAAACATAAATTTTTAAAATTTATGTTAATTTTTTAGAATTTATTTTTAAATAAGTTTTTAATTAGCTTTCAAATGAAATTATACGATAAAGACACCTTTCACAACTTTGTTTTACTCAATCTTAAATGTAATTGCTGTGCAGATAAAAGATCCATCCAAATTACTAATTTCTGCAGGAATTTAATAATTTTCTTTCAAAACTTTATTTTGAGAAATGTAGGCTAACAAGTATGTAATAGTCATTGATATGTAGTGTGTGTTAATTAATTTTTTTTTTTCTGTTCTTGTGAAGTGATTTGTACTACATTTCATGTATATGTTTTAAATATCACTTGTTGTTTTGTTTTATGGGTATGAGCTCAATCCTGTTTTATTTAACTAAAAGAGCCTTTACTGTATCCTTTGTCTAAAGCCTGTTGTATTATACATTTGTCTTCACTCTGGAAAAGAGTTAAAATATTATAGCCTTGCATTTTATTTATTTATTGGAAAGGTTCTATTAGCTGAGAGAAAAGGTTCAGATGAAGTGTATGCAGTAAAAGTATTAAAGAAAGATGTTATCCTGCAAGATGATGATGTGGATTGCACTATGACTGAAAAAAGAATTCTTACTTTATCTGCCAAACATCCCTTTCTTACTGCACTTCATTGTTGTTATCAGACTGAGGTGAGTAAAAATGTATTGAATTGAATGAGATAATATTTTATATAACTGATATCAACTTAATGGGGGGGGGGCTCTAAAAATACCATGCATTACTATCTTTGTACTAGCCCATCAAGAGACTAGTTGCTGAAATGAATCTCAGCAGACACCTTACTGAAATAGAATAAACCTTCCATGACTGAATAAGATAATATCCCAGTTATCCAAATCTTGGAGTAGTTAAAGTGTCACATTCACATCTTGTAAATGGGATTTTTTTCCCCCTATGCCTCTTAATAATTCCCATATGTATGATCATTATTGACGCAAACAATTTTAGTAAGTCTTTTCAGTTGGCAGACAATTAATTTTCCTGTTATATATCCCTCCATTTGTGAAGAATGAAAATCTATTAATGTTAATAGTGTTGTGAGAGAGTAATTCTAGTTGACAAATAACTCAAAGATTTTGACTCAGCAGGTTTTTCCATAACAAAAACATGTTTTCCAATAGAAATCTTTACTATTCAGCTGAAGAACCCATCTTTAACATAAATTCTTTGGTATAAGATAATTTTCTTAGAGCCAAGATTATTTGAAAAATTATCAAAAGTACTGCTTTACATCAAAAATTGTCTGGCAAGACCATAAAATTCACTGATGGAAGGAAAGTTATTTAGCAGACATTTTTTGTGGGACTGGAATCTGTAGTGTGCAATGCAATTAAAATATCTTTTCAAGATTTATTTAAGCAAAAATAAATGTAAAGGTCAAAAAATAAGCCAAGTAATTCAACCAGTAATATTGTAGCAAAAGAACTACTGAAACTTATTAGAAAAGAGTTCTAATCGATGATAGAATTATCGACAAGTTACTGCCGCTTGAAAAGATAGATAAATATTGTTGAAATGGATAATGATTCAACATGTTTTCAAGTAGAGACAACTTCCATTTACTTATTATGTGAATGCATAACTTTTCTGTCCTTACATTCAAATATCTTGGATAACACCCCTCCTTAAATCTTGAAGAAAAAAAAAAAAAAAGGAAGGTATCTGTTGTTATTTATTTCTGTGAATTTATCTATTGAAATATATTTCAAGGATTGGTTTCTTGATGGGGGGGGAGGAATACAGCAAATTAACATGTTGGTTCTTTGTGAAACAAACCCATTAATATACCTATTATGATTGAACAAAAAAAGAAAGGGTAAATGTTTTTGTGAAAAAGCTTGCATTATAGAAAATACTTTGACAAAATAGGAATAAATTGTCGATTCTAATTTTTCCTATATAACTTTGAACTGCATGATTGAAGAAATATGGTTTTTGCACAGAATAATTTATTTAAATCTTAACTAATTTGAGTTGAATTTTGCTTCTATGATGTGCTTTATTGTAATGCATATTACAATGCAAGGAATTTTGACAGTTAAAGAATTCAAAAATTAACTTTTGAACTGTTCTATTTCTTTGAAATGACAAATAGTAAAATTGTAAAAAAAAGAATTGAGATTTTTCAGTCATACAATACTCATTACAAAAAAGTTTTTTAATTGGTAGAATAGGAAACTGTTATATGTATTCATTCTATTAGTAGCCTTTTATTTATAATTTTTAAATGTCGTCAGTTATAAATATTTAATAGACCGTAGGGTGTTTTCTTTACCCAATTGAATAATTTATATTAAAATTACATTTGTTACTTTTTTTTCTTCCTTCTAGGATCGTTTATTCTTTGTAATGGAATATGTTAATGGTGGTGATTTAATGTTTCAAATTCAAAAGGCAAGAAAATTTGATGAGCCTAGAGCCAGATTCTATGCATCTGAAGTCACACTTGCTTTGATGTTCCTTCATCGTAATGGAGTCATTTATCGGTGAGAATTCTAAAATATTTAAATGATATTTCTACAAGGATATTTTTTAAAAATTTCCAAAACTCAAAAATAAGTTGGAAAACGGAATATTATTAGAAATTTCTCTATGCAGTATGCAAAAATAAAAGGGTTGAATTAATGGCCTGATAAGTTTTAAAAATTATCAACATGAAAATAATTTACTGAATGATATGCATTTTTTAAAAATTTGAGTTTCCTTTATATTCACTTTTTGAAGTTTGTAAATTAGGAAATTTTATGTGTTAAATGTGCAATTTCTACTAAAATTAGAAGTCATGTAAAGGAAAAACTGTAAAGTATTTTTTATACATCTTCCGAAATCTACTGGGAATTTTTGTCTCTTAGTATACTAACATATCCTTCATTCCATTTAAGTGAAGTGTATTGAAATTATGCATTATTTTTCAAAATTTTATTTATTTTATCAATTTCGATTTTATGTGTTAGAAAAATATAAACCAAGAGAGGAAAAAATGTGGTTATCATAACTGATAAATCTTAATATAGAGAAATTTTTTAATACATAAAATAAGCAAACTTTTAATATTTTTTCCCTGTCAATTTTCATTTTCTTTGAACTAAAAATCATACCTTTTAATGGTTTCCTTTATTCCTCTTGTTGCTTTTTAATTGTGACATTAATAGACTATCAACCATGCCTTTTTATGAGACATCTTGCTTTATCATAAATGTATAGCAAGATGTCTCATAAAAAGGCATGGTGAGAAAAGGAATTCTTCATGATTACGTTATGTGTTAATTTAAAAAATTTATCCTACAATAGATTCCCATAATTTTATAATTAGCTTAACATCACGATTTAGTTTAAAAACAAATTTCATGTAAGTGGGGAGTATTTTTGTAAGGCAAACCACTTTTCTTTACAAATGCCTAAAAAAATAGTTGATAAAACAATTAAATACTGAAATATATTTGAAATCTGTTTCATGGGTGATTTATTCTCTTTTAGGGATTTGAAATTGGACAATATCTTATTGGACAGTGAAGGCCATTGTAAAATTGCTGATTTCGGCATGTGCAAAGAAGGTATCATAGATGGAAATACAACTACAACCTTCTGTGGTACACCAGATTACATTGCACCTGAAGTAACTATTTTGAAAATATCAATGAATTTATTTATCCCAAGTTGCATAATATTTTAATCTTGTTCTGCACATCGTACAGTCTTTTAAATAATTCATTATCGATTATTCATTAAATTATCATTCAATCATTGATTAGAATTTTGTCCTGCATAATTGTAAATTGGTAGCATGTAATGATTATGAGTTGTGATGAATATTTTTCATGTGAGCATGGTGCATTGAATTTTTATGGGATCTGTATTAAAGTACAATTTTTTGTTGCACAGTTGATCATTTCCAGGTAAAAATTTTCTAAAAAAGTCATTTTTTTTAAAGACGTTCCATCATAATTTGCTGCAGAAAATTTCCCCCATATAAAAATATAAATTTTGATGTCTTGATTTTATTTATTTTTTTCAAAATTTTATATTTTTTTTTATGGTTTTTAACTAACATTTTAGAATTTCCAGCATTTAAATTCTGTAATACTACTTTCAAAAAAAATTCTTGGTATCCTGATTATTTTTAAACTGTTTGGAAACTAAAACATTTTTCTATACTTTTCCCTTTAATTCATAAATATACAGTAATGCTGAACAATTTAGGGTTGTTAATTCAAATGAATTTTACTTTATATTGCTTGTATATAAACAGAATTGTATAAAATACAGATTATAATTACTAAAACTTTTTAAAAATTTATTTAGATCAAAAAACTAAAATTCTACTGAATAAAATAAACTGAAAATCAAATGAAAAATTTCATAAATTAAGAAATTGTAATGCAAATAAGCCAAAAGTTTACTTAAATACATCAAACAAAATATTCATTCAAATAAACAAAAACCATTAATTAAAATTGCTAGCTATATTTAAGTCATTGCAAAGTAAGAAAAAAGAACCAAGAGTGTAGATAATGTAATTAATACTGTTTACCTTTCACTTAGGAGTAAAAATATAATAAAAATCTAGTTATTAATAGTATTAATTTATTTATGTTAATGTATATATGCATTAAAAAATTGCAAACTAGTTGAAATATGTTTAAAAATTATGGGAACTAAATAGAATTCCTTAAAATTACAAAGACTACTGACTTATAAAGTTTTTTAGAATATAGGGGAGAAATTAACATATTTTTAATGGCAAAAAAAAATAGAGAAAACAAAAAGTTACTCCATCAACTTAATAGGAAAAAGGATATAATTGAAAGAAAACTAGAAATAAGCAAAAAATAAACCACAAAATTTGCAAAAGTACAAAGCTAGGCATGAAAAAAGGTGAAGAAATAAACCATAAAAGAAAACAGTGTTATATTTGTAAATTCTGGCTTACCAGAGATTTGCTTGTTTTAATTAGTTTTATAGACCCAACATTCACTTATAGACAAATATTGTGGAACTATCATAAAAATCAAAAGATAGCCAAGACCAAATAGCTTTATAAGAAACCAAACATAGACGTAAAAAAACTCAAAACATTAACCAAAGGGGGGGGGAGAACAATCAAAATGTTAAACAATCAGGTTTAAAAATTTACGAAGACAAATATGTTACAGCAACAAATTTTAACGCTACCTTCAAATATTTTACCACTTTTAAAACCAAATATAGCAATGCCATCTTTGGGGGGAGGGGGGAATATTATTGCAAGAAATTATTTTTTAAAGACTTTTAAAACTAGCAAAAAGGGAAAATGAACAAAAAAAAAACTATAAATAAAATGAAAAGGGAAAGTACCATGTTTATAAATATAAATTAAAAATATTTTTTTTAAAAAAAAAAACTGATTTATAATTATTATATTTTGAATTTCTCTTCATAAAATTAAAAGGAAAATTTACATCCAAACAAATTTTCTTAACTTATCCATGTTATAGTAAATCTCCTGTTTTAGACACAATTTTATTGTTAAGAAAAATTTGGTTATAAACTAAACTTTCTAAAAATATTCATATTTAAAAACTCTCAAATAAGATCCTGAAGGAGAGAAAAGGTCACTTTATCATATAAAACACACACACACCAACTATGTGTATTTAAAAAGATATATATTTCTTTAAAATTTTAATCATTTTTTTTAAGTATAATAATACACCTTTTAATAGTATTTTTGTAAGTTACCAATTTCTTTATTATTATATTTATTGAAATTTTTGGAACAAAGTGATTTTTGTGTTTGTTCAACTATATATATTATATATGTGTGCGTATGTATATAATAAAGGATTAATATTAAATTGAATAAAAAAAATTATGATTCAAAGAAAGTAGATTTAAAAATATATCAAAAGTCAGTGGTGTAAAAAATGTATAAATTATATATATATACATTAGCAAGAACAAAACTTGAACAACAAATGCATTTTTCAACATATAACCTAAAAATTGTTGAAAAGGACTTTTTGCTATCAGTACAGTGAAAAGGCAGCTCAATAGAAATGTGATGCATTTGTAAATATCAGCAATATGACACCAGATGGGACATTATGGCATGCAAATGCATGGAATGTGCATACTCGTTGCCAAGACAACTTGAAAAGGAGGGGAAGGATACATTTCTAGACATTCCTTGCTAGTGAAATCATATGTTCATAATGGCTACAAGAAACCGTCAGGAAGCCTATACACATGGTAGAATGATTAGTAAGCTTGAAGATGTGCTTAGTTTGACAAGTGTTGCTTGAGAAATTGACTAGAGTGTAGTTTCAAGTGTTTGGAAACCCTTCCAAATGACAGATAGAGCTATTAGAAAGGTTGGTGGTGGTCAGCCGACAAAAACAACAGCAAGTGATGACCAATATATTGTTCTGCAGGCAAAAAAAGTACAGGAACTAGGCAGGGCAACAATGCTCAGTTGTTGCATATGACAATTAAATGACAGGTATCACTGCTTACTGGGGGTAGATGTCTGCATAAAGGTGGCTGATTTTGGTCCATCATCCTGAAAGCTGCATACCATTAACAGCAGCCCTGTTTACAGAGGTGTCAAGATTGCAAAGATTGGATATCTTACCAATGGAGTCAAGATCTGTTTACAGATGAATTGTTTCGGTCTGAGCAACGATTCTTGGCACCAATTGATATGGACACGATTTCATCTCACTAACATCGGAGAAAGAGACCATTGTGGTGGTCCAGGATTGCTTATGTGTGGATGCATTATGTTGAATGAACGAACAGAGCTCCATATTTTTGACAACTGGTCACTTCCCAGAGATCGTCATTGCAATGAAATTATCCTCCCACTCGTGCATCTGTTCTAAGGTACCATTAATCAACTTTATTTTTGTAAACGTTAATGCATTTCCACACAGGACCTTTGCTTTTGAGAAGCTTCTAGAAAGTGAGAATATCTGTTAAATGGATTGTCCAGCACAGTCCTCTGATTTAAATACCATCAGACATGAGTGAATGCTTTGGGGAGACGCCTGTTAGCGAGATCGTCACAGGTAGCTGAAACAGATGCTCCTTGAAAAGCGGCAACTCTTACCTCAAGAACTTCTGGATAATTTGATATTGTGTATGAACAAACAGTGTCATGCAACCATTGCAGCTAAGGAATTTAATATCCCTTATGTTCTCATCAACCTGTAAATGCCATATAGAGCTTCTGTAATGTAAACGTTGCCCAGTTGATTTTTTTTTTTTTAATAACGGCATAATCTTAAAAGTTACCAAGTTTTGCACACTAGTATGTGTATATACATATAATATATTGTTGTGTTTTAATATATTTATAAAATGTTTTATGGTGCATTTTTTTTTTCTTTCAATATAATGAAAACATTTAAGAAATCTTTATTTTTTTAAAAAAAAATTGATTTCTTGAAATTTATATCTATGTAGAATTATTTATTTTATTTATTAATATAATGTTAATCTTTTTGTTTTGTTTTATGGGAACATAATTGGAAAATATATTGATTCTGTTTAATATTATAGATACTTCAAGAACTTGAATATGGTCCCTCTGTCGATTGGTGGGCCCTTGGAGTTCTGATGTATGAAATGATGGCTGGTCAGCCTCCATTTGAAGCAGACAATGAAGATGATTTGTTTGAAAGTATACTTCACGATGATGTCCTCTATCCTGTTTGGCTTAGTAAAGAAGCTGTTTCCATTTTAAAAGGAGTATGTTTACATAAACAGAAATTTTATTTTGATATGTATGTGATAAAATTAATTGTATTTATTACACTAGATTAAATATATTTTATTTTAATGTGTCATGCAAGACTTGTATGTATGTATTAGGATTTTTTATTATTAGATTTTTAAAATTAAAAGTTGCCCTTTATGGTTAGATGAGAAAACCTTGTGAGTTTGATTTTAAAATGAGGTTTTATTAGTAAAAACAGAATGTGCAGTGAACATTTTATAAGTCATATTGAAATAAGCATATAAGAGCTATTAATGTTGTTTTGAAGTTGATTAAACTAATACTGCGAACAAATGTATTTTAGTAAATTTCCTACCTCATATTTTAGATTGAATAGTTTATATATATATATTAACATCTGATCAAGTATGAAGCATTTAAC
>BMAW01051037.1:739651-801549 GCA_019974015.1 Nephila pilipes | reverse complement strand
TTGAGGTTGGAGTAAAGTCGTTTTGTAGTTTGTTTAAAAAATGGAAAAAACAGAGTTTCGTATTCTGATAAAACATTGTTTTTTAATGGGTAAAAACACTGTGCAAGCGAAACAATGGATTGAAAAATGTTACCCGGACTCTTGTCCATCAAAAGCAACGATTTGTCGGTGGTTTGTCGAGTTTAAACGTGGTCGTACCGACACAAATGACGCGGAACGCTCGGGTAGACCTGTGGAAGCCGTTACACCGGAAAATGTGAGTGAAGTGACAAAAATTATAATGAAAGATCGTAAAGTGAAGCTCTGTGAGATTGCTGAGATGACACAGATATCGTATGGAAGTGTATTTACTGAAAAAGGTTTTTTCCAAGTGGGTGCCGCGATTGCTTTCGATGAAACAAAAACAGCAACGAGTCGATGATTCAGAAAGCTGTTTATCGCTATTTACTCGCAACAAAAAAGATTTGGAAAAGCGTTGGAACGATTGTATCACCCTAAAAGGTGATTAACAAAAGGTGTTATGTTGATGAATAAAAAAAAATTTTGCAAAAAAAATGTTGTTTTCAATGTTAGACTCGGGAGTTATTGACTGATGTGTTATAAGTTATTGATATTGTATTATTTGGCAATGTTTAGAATTCAAAAATCTAGTAGCTTGAGACTGCTCTTTTTTTAGTAGAAGGGTATAATGTTGTATTTATGCAAATGAGCTCCAGTAGCTAATGAAGGGAAATATTTTTTTTTTATTCTTTTCTAAACAGTATTGCAATATGAATTATTGATATCAATAACATCATTGTTTAGAACAAACTTCTGAATGTGTATTGAATAATAGATAGTTCTCATAACATTCTCTGTCAAGTACAGTTTATAAGGATCCAACTTAAAATCTTGTATTGTTCATCAATAATATGTAACATTCATCCAAGTAACTTGAGAATATATATCTAATATTCATCTTTTAAAGGTTAAACTATAAAATTCAGTTGTAAAAAATTTCTGAAGTTTCATATTTGAAAGAGTCTGGACATTGTCTTATGTTAATTTATTTGTAGTTCATGACAAAGAACCCTGCGAAGCGGCTAGGCTGTGTTGCCTCTCAAGGCTATGAAGATGCAATCTTGCATCATGCATTTTTCAAGGAGGTGGATTGGGATGCTCTGGAAGCACGAAAAGTCAAACCTCCATTTAGGCCAAAAATTGTAAGTTTTTATTTCAGCTTTATGAGTTTTGCTGTTAGTGTTGTTTTTATTATGGTTTTATTGAAGTTATTAAAGATTAAAATTAACTCCAATGTTATTCCAGTAATGTAAACATTAATTTTTTATTTTTTTATTCTCATACATAATGGAAACTGCAAATCGATTATGAAATACTCATAATTGAATAAAAATTGCTTCACTAATGACTATAGCTGCTGCTTAGGTATATTAATTTAAAATGTGGAGTAATATTCTTTTCTGAAAATTTTGATTACAGTATTATAATTTTCATTAATGTGTCTTTTTCTTTGTAGAAAACCAAACGTGATGTCAACAACTTTGATCAGGACTTCACAAAAGAGGAGCCAGTGTTGACCCCTGTGTCCTCTGAAGTCTTGCGAAATATCAACCAGGAAGAATTCCGAGGATTCTCCTTTGTCAATGAAGATTACAATCCTGCCAAATTTCTATGTGATGGTCCCGCAACATAGTGTATTGTGTATAGCGAAAAGTCCTTTATCGTCGTGTGAGTTGTCTAGTCATTAGTTTTGTATTCGTACCACCTCTTCATGTACAGACCTCCGCACAGGTGTTCTAATTCATAGGTTCTTCTTCACGCTGTGTCGATTCATCATTATTTATTTTCCAACAACTGTGCTGCATGTGTCGATTATAGCTATTTATCAAATTTTTTTTTGTATGGTTGTGTATTTATTTTTTAAGAGAAAAATTAATTTTTTTAACTTCCAAGTTTTTAAATCAGTTCTTTAAGTTGAATTGTTATTATTTTTGTCCTTCTTCTTAGCCTGGAAAGGGCTGCAAAATGAAACAATTTTTCATATTGTCGCTTACTGTCAGCCCCCTTTATTATAAATAGATATTGCAATTCAATGTTATATTAATGACATTAGGTCAGGGGTCGAAAGACTTCCTATAGTTTTGACCTGCATTCTCTACCCCCCCAGGAACTGGAGTGTGGTTATATTGCCTCAAAGATTTATATACCTAAAGATAATAATATGCATATATATGTTATTTATTCTGTGCTGGTTCTTTGGAAAAAAAATATTAAAGCTGTTTACATATAAAAAGGAAAGCAAATGAAGTAGAACTTTGAAAAAAAAAAAAAAAAAACTGTTAACTATTATGCTGAATATTTTTCTTAGAATTGGAGCAATGCAATTCAGAATTAACAATGTAATTAAAAAATGTCACATTTTTGTAAGCTTTGTGTGTCTCATTTATTTATTGTTTCCATTTTATGTTTAAATTTAAGTTTGAAAGCACAAAAATAATAAAAATCCAATTTTATCGAGAACCAAAGGTATATTTGGTTTATTAAAAGATAAAATATCTTAATAGTTCATCAATAATTAAAAAATTGATCTGAAGGATTGTAATACAATTTGTTTATAAAATCTCCCCCCTTCCACACACACTTATTACCTTGCACTACGTATCAGAAATCAAACATCAGTTTTTCACCTACTTTCCAATAAAGTAGAACCTTGAAATTTTACAAGCAAGCTCTGCTTAAATGAAAATACTATATGCAATTGTAAAACTACAAATAGTAAAAAAGAACTAAAAAGTAACAAATTTTTTAGCAAGTAAGAAATTAAACTGAAATGACAGTTTATCATCATCATAAATAATTTTAAAAAATGAAGATCTTTCAATCCAGCTGAAAGTTTTTGACTAAAAACAGAACTTGTATGTATTATAATGGTATAATTCATCATCATGAGCAGCACTTTTGTTATTATTATGGTAAACTTATCATTTTCGGTACTTTTTCCATTTAATTTCTTGCTTGTTGAAGAAAACATAATTTTTGAATTTTTAGTTCTTTTTTTATTCTTTTGCTACGTAGAAGAAGAAGATAAAGACTACGTTTTTACATCCCATCTCAAAAGATTTTATGGTTTTAATCATTAATATTTTGTTTCTGTGTAATATTCTCAAAAGTGGGGATTTTCAAAATTGTCCTACGTAATGTTTAGGCATTCACCCTAATGATTAGTATTTTTTTTTTTTTTATTTCATGCTTAAATTCTTCAATCTATTGTGACCCCCCTCAATATCCCCCTTTTCAAACTAATTTTCCTTTTCATTTCTGAATGTAGACCTTTTCTGTACAATTGCTTCTGCCGTACAGTTCTTGAGTTGTCATGAGAAATATTGATCTCTTGTGTATTGATTAGTATAAGTTTCACTTTTTACTTGACTCTTATTGAACATAATCATGTTTTCATGTATGGATTTGATTTACATATCAATTCAATGTTTTCTTTGAGATTTAGTTCATTGGATATAACTCATTTTATTGATAGATCTCTATTGTTCAGCGACAATGCTCCTCAGCGTTCTTCTCTGTAATATCCTATTCACTGCCCATCATTTGCATCGTCATTGGGTATTTAATATGTTTTAAACATGCTTGACTTGGACGGGACCCAAGTCAGTCATTGACATGTGGAGTTCTCCATATTGTTTGGTTAAATGTCTTCTGTGTGAATGACATTTTCAGGTGATTGAGTGCATTATGTGTTTCAAAATGACTAGTTGAACAGTTCAAACAGAATATCCGCTTTCTCATTTCTATCTTCACTGTGTGCATTAAATTTGAAGGTTGTGCTGTAGGAAAAAGTATTGCAAATTATGTGTAATATGGAAACATCATTCTTATCTTGACCTTCAAACAATTTCTCATTTATTGTCACGAGCTATGACTGTCTGTCAAAATCCAGATATTTCGTAATTAGTTGTTTTAAGCAATTTTTAACAATTGTAGGTTTAGAATGAAAGGTTGAACATGACTGGATTGTTTTAATTTCTTTACATCCATTAAGAGACAATATAGGGGCCGCGGTAGCCTAGTGGTCAAGGTCGTGATCTAGCGGCTGGCGGTTTTCGTTCGGTTGCGGGTTTGATCCTTGGCCGCCAAAGACCCACCATGTAGCCGGGGCTGATGCACGTTAAATCTGTTCGGGGCCCAAAGTCCTCCCGTTGGCGTGGTGTGGATGTTAGGAGAGGGGGTGCCAGCTCAGGTGTCGTCCTCGTCACTTGACCGTGGTTCAAAATTACGGGGTCCGTCAGCAATAGCCCTTGTGTTGCTTCTAGTGCGACGTTAATAAAAACTAAACTAAAAAGAGACTGGATATAAATGCCAAAGTTGCCTTATGTCGTCTTCATTGCTGTTGATGAAAATTTTAATTAATCCTTTGGAATGTTGTTGATCTTGTGGACAATTTGTCATAGATACTCAATGATGTGGATCTTTTTACTAATATTAACCCTTTTCCGCCCAGCATCATATTTATAGGACAGTTCATTTTCACCATTATAAATAAAGCTATTCAGCGTTTGGCCTATTCTTTTTCTACCCCCTGAAGAGTAATGGTTTCACCCTACTTACTTAAACCGGATGGAAGCATTTTTCAGCCAGCTGCAGACACGTAAACTTTGCCATTTTCATGATTTTTCCTTGCTGAATTTCATTGTAATCGTATAAAAAGGTTTTAAAGGTAAGTTTAAATATTTTTTCAGAATTTATACTTCAGATATTCTATTAACAGATATCTTATAACATTTTAAAATTATTTTTACTTTTCATAATTTCTTTTTTTTATTAGTTTTAATTACAAATTTAAACTACTGTCCTAAAAATAGGACGCTGGGCGGAGTCGTTAAATTTTCTGATATTTAGTTTATTTCATAGGTGCTCAAGATGTCGCAGAAAAAAGTTTTTAAAACTGACAAGGAAGCTGTAGAATATTTATTTTCAGAGGAATTAGAGTCCGAAATGATTGCTTTGCCACCTGAAGTAGATGAATTAACAGATGAAGAAGGTTTTGATGACACTGAAACTCTTGACCCATCTGTAAGAGATGTTGCAGGTAGTATTGAAATTTCTGTACCTTATGAAAACCATGATGATCATAGAGAGAAAGATTTATCAAACCAAAGTAATAAGCGAAGTTGCTCAGAATCAGTATCAAATACACGTAAGAAAGGTAAAAAAGAGTTAATAGCAGATCGGAAAAAAGTTCCGCCAAATTATAATTTTTCTGATGAAAGTAATGCCTCAAAAATAAATTATGAAAAAGCTGTAAGCACTTTAGAGGGTCTGTCGCCCGTAGAAGTTTTTGAAGAAATTTTGTCTCTGACATATTTGGAGCATATATTAACAGATGCAGAAAAATACGCCAAACAATGGAAAAACAAACCAAATTTTTCCTTAACAACTGAAGAATTAAAAACATTTATCGGTTTTTTGATTTTCTCTGGACATCAATTGAACGTGACTATTGGTCAGATGAAGAAGATTTAAGGGATCCTATAGTAAAAAACTCAATGACTAAAAACAGATACTTAGAAATAAATCTCTGATTCATTTTGCTGATAATAATGTAGCCAAGTCCCAAACAAATGACAGAGCTTTTAAAATTCGAAAATTAATTACTGAAATGAACGCAAATTTTCAGAAATGGGGAATTTTTTACAAGCATCTATCTATTGATGAAATGATGATTCGATATTACGGTCATCAATACTTCAAGTAATACATTAAGGTTTTGGGTATAAGATGTGGGCATTATGTGGGACCAATGGCTACTGCTATAATTTTGATTTGTATTGCGGCAAGGAAGTTGTCAGTGCTGCTTCTACCGTGTTTCTTTCAAAAGAGCCCTAAGGAATTTGAGTTGTAAAAAAAAAAAATGCTTCAGCCAGTTACTGATCCCAAGAGTCATATAGTTTATTTTGATATCTTTTTAATTGCTATAATTTGTTAGTTGATCTAAGAAAGAGTGGATTTCGTGCAACAGGAACAATAAGAAGTGACAGAATTCAGCATTGTCCCCTTAAAATTGATTCTACTTTCAAAAAGACTAGCCGTGGTTCACATGATTTCTACTTTGATGGGAAAAATAAAATTACTGCGGTAAAATGGAATAATAACAAATGTGTTACACTTGCAGCAAATTTTGACATAATTGATCCACTAACATCTGTTTCAAGGCATGAAAAGGGAAAAGGTGAAAAAAATAAAATCAAACAGCCATGTCTTGTAAACAATTATAACAAAAACATGGGTGGTGTAGATTCTCATGATTGGCTTTTAGAGAAACATACCATAAAAATCTATGGAAAAAAATGGTATTGGCCAATTTTTACCGAAATTGTAGCCATGGCTGTTGTAAATACCTGCGTTATTTACAACATGGTAAATGCAGAGAAAAAGAGTATCAAAGAAATAAGGAGACATATTGCAATAGCCTATCTAAAAAAAAGGCAACACAGTACAAAAACAAATTGGTAGACTTAAGTTATACAATTTCATCTCGAGTGAAGGAAATAGACACTGTAAGAGGTGATGGAGTTGGCCATATAATTGGTAAAAGAGAAAAACAAAGACGATGTCAAATGCAAAATTGTTCTGGAAAACTTCTTACATTTTGCATGAAATGTAATGTAACTCTATGTACAAAATGTTTTCCAAATTACCATACATAGTGTGAATATAAACTGAATAAAAAATGTCAAATTTGTGTTTCATTTTATTTTGCATTAAATATTAAAGTTCGATTGTTTGGGAACAGAAACGTAATCAAGTAATTAAAAACAAAGGAGAAGTACTAAGTGTTCAAAAACTTCCATATCCGCCCAGCGTCCAATTTATAGGACAGTAATTATCTCGGATCCTAAATAATGGTGTGGAGTTTAATTGCATATTATATTTAATTTAAGTGTTTAGAACATAATTTTAAAAGTTTTTAACAAAATTTCACTATCACATATTACACATTTATAACTGTTTTCCAATGGTTGCCTTGGGAAAAACAAAAACAATTCGTTGTTGAGATTTATGTTGACTTTGACTGACTTGAAACGATTTAAAAAAAATAGTCAATATTTTCTCGTACACGGTATTTCATTTTTACCAAATGACCGCGATTTAGGGGTCATCAAAACACTGCGAAATCGTAATCGTATCTACATCTCAAAAGCATACATTAATTTGGTTTTCAAACTCCAGTTCAACATTTACAGTCATAGAACTGAAAACTAAAGATGGTGTGCAATTTAAGAAATGATGGTCTACTTTACATAAAAAAAACCATGTTTGTCACTATATTCGTTCGACAGAAGAGCTCCAAAAGAACATATGCTTCTTTAACATTCAAGAGTTTTCGTTACGATTCTAGTAGGGAAGAAAAAAATAAGACATCTTATAGCCAGAGAGTTTATTGATGGAATTGTTTAAGATTTATTTATGTTGAGGAAAATACTTTCATCCCTTGTGTCAATTCCATTAACCAAAGCCTATGTATCAAAAGGGTCAGTTAACAATAACAAATTAGACGATCTAAAGCTGGTTCAGGAGAGTATTCTAGTAGAACATATGTCGTTATAACCGAAACATATTTGCCTGGCCAATTGCTTAAGTTGAAAATGTCCAAATGAGAATGATGAATACGATAATGTACTTTTATGATAGACAAACATGTTAATGTTTAAGTGATCATTTTCAATAAAAACATGATTAAATTGACCGTTTTGTTTAATTTAAATACCTCTGAACTCTGCTTTTTTTTTTTTTTTTTTTTTATCAAAGCAATATTAGTTAAAGACAGTCATTAACATATTTTTTAAAATTTATATATTGTTTATAAACATTGAAAATTATGCAAAGTTTATAAATTTTAAAAACTAAATACTATATTCAGCTCAAAAGAGTCCTTAGAAATTCGTGTACATGCGCAATAAGGTTTTTGTTGATTCCTAAAATGTTCTGATTGTGTGATTTGCTTTTAAATGTTCGACTCTTTGAACAAGGAAATAGAAACTTTCAAGCAGAATGAGTTAAAGATTTTGCTTTTTAAAAAAATTCATAATAGTAGAAAAGTCGTTTTGTCTTATTTGTAAAGTTACAATTGCAAATTACAAAGCAAGAAATGAGCGTCCTCTTAACGAAGTAAATAATCCAAAATTTTCAGCTAATTTACTCAATTCAAAATTATGCTGAGAGAAACTTATGCACTTAAAATCTTGATTCCATCAGCAATAGGATTCTTATCTTCTTTTAATCGTTAAGATGACAGAGCAAACAAGGTTTTTTTTTTTCTTTTTCTGAAAGCTTAGGATTACTGCTTTTGCCGAACGTTCATGTGGAAAAGAAGAATTTAGATCCAGGTAACCCAAACTACATAAATTAATCGCACAAGTTCTCTCAACATATCATACAACTGAGTGTGGTATTGTGCAATCTGCGGTGGCACTCTTCAACAATAACTCCAGAAATAAAAATGCTTTAATAACAGCCCGATTGGGACGTCTCTTTTGATACAAGTGAAGCTAAAAACGACCAGTCAAGCTTTTCATTGGACCCGGTGGTCAAAGGTTCGAAACGCCGCCGGCATCCCAAGGTCAACTGAACTCCCCTTCTAAGGGCTGGAAGACATCCAAAACCGGAAACCGATTTTAAAAAAGTTGAAAATAGTTTGATATGCGACTTGAAGAATTTTGCAGAATTCAGTTATATCTTTTGACGAGTCATAAACATTCAGACGTTCCGCGATGGGTCGTTTTTGTCTAAGTATCTGTCAATGTAGATTTTAAGGAAGAAATGTTCGATTTAATTGTTCTTATTTTCATGGAATACGTAACGAATAGGTAAAAAAAAAACGCTTCATTTTCCTTTTATTCCACGATCAATTAGTTTGATGCCTTTCGATGTGTTATCTGTGATAATTTGAAATACATAACAATCCATTATTCCTTTTTTTTTTTTTTTTTTTTTTTTTGGTAAAAAAAAACCTTTTTTTTTAAAAAATTAAAATTTTTTTATCAAAAATTTTTATCACCGAAAAACCAAAAAAAAAAAAAAAATCTTCTAGGTGGCTAGATATAAAACATTTCACTTCAAGGGAACAAAGATGTGCGGGAAAAAAAATTCATGTGATATCACTGAATACGCTTTCAATTTGTCTTCTCTGTGATTCTTCGATATTCTCCCACCTTTGAATGTCAGCTTAATGAGTTTGTTTAGTTTTTATTAACGTCGCACTAGAAGCAACACGAGGGCTATTGGCGACGGACCTCGTAATTTTGAACCACGGTCAAATGACGAGGACGACATGTGAGCTGCCACCCCCTCTCCTAACACCACGCCAACGGGAGGACTTTGGCCCCTGAACAGATTTAACGTGCATCAGCCCCGACTACACGGCGGGTCTTTGGCGACCAAGGATCGAACCCGCGACTGAACGAAATCCGCCGACCGCTAGTCCACGACCTTGACCACTTGGCTACCGCGGCCCATCAGCTTAATGAGACTCAAATTACAGGTAAAGAATTTTATAAATCTGACTATGGAGACGCAAGTATTTTTTGGCCATGTTTAGATAGTCTAGATATGTCTTTCTACCATTATCAGGCTGTAGCCCCTAGCAATAACAGTCTGTTGAAGTTTATGGTCCACAAGAAAGGTCAATTATACACAGCATAAATTCGAGATCCAGATAATGGAAAGAGTAACAACGGAATATGTTTACCCCTTGTTATTTTCCTAATTTGTTTTAAGTCTGATTTTACTGCCATGAATGTAACTTTTATTATTGATCAATTTAAATAAATGTTTATCTGGCTAATTTATATTTTCTTTGATTTTTTTTACTTAAAAAATGAATGGATCGCATAATTCATAATTTTTTTCTATCTTTATAAAAAAAATTGGTGTCGCGTTACATTCGGGCTAATACGGTATATTTATGTGTGTGTGGTTCTAAAATTGTACAGAAAACTTTTATGATTAAAAAATGGAAGTAACTGACACCAAAGAAGGGAGCACAAAGACTCACGAAATGAAAATTAAGGAGAAAATATTGCATGAAGTATATGAGAAGGAGAAAGCATATACAGGATTTGTCTAATAAGTATCCGGACTGAAATCATAAAAAGAAATTTATGGAAGATATATTAACATCGATATACCCTAGCGATCCTTCTCTATTTTCGACCCTCCTTCTTGTCAACCATTTTAACTTTTTTTCAACTTCACGTCTAGACCACAATTTAATCTTGTTTGGCGCAGCATAGCCATATCTGGCTCTTGCGCCAATAAACTTTACATTTACTCACTCACTCATATTAACAGCGATGTAATAATTTTCAAAATATGATCCTCCCGCATCAATACACCGCTTCTAACACACCCAGTTTTCATACATTTTCTGGAAGTCGATAACCACAAAGATACAGGCACCCACCCCAACGAAACCGCTTCAATCATCTCGAAACGATATTCCTTCAGAATTTTTCCAATTCCAGGTGTATCTATGTGTTACATTTAAAGGCATGTTCACAAATAAAAGTATATTTGGAAAAATTTGACTTGCGTGTTTTTTGAAATGATCGATTCAATTTCAGAGTCAGATAACAACACAAAATGATGAAATTTTTTGAGTGAAAAAAATACATTCTGCAAACTAATTTAGGTACTTTTCCGTAAAAAAAAAAAAAAAATCGTGTTGCGTGAATTCATCTCTCTCCAGACGCAATACTATTGCGGTTGCCTGTGATATCGCTCCAGTTTGGCGAAAAAAAATTTAACCATCGCCACGGCCCGCTTTAACGGAAAAGTAACCTAATTTAAATTTCATAATAAATAATTCGATATAAAAACCAACGTTTTTATATGGTGGCAAAGTATATTAAAGAAAATTATTGAAATATTAGTTAAAACTGTTGGTTATTTTTAACTTTAAAATTTACTAAAAAAGAGATATTTGTGAGCGTATTAAAAAATTCATAATACTCATAAAATCAAAACATGCATTTGAAAGTTTGTAAGTCATTCTATTAAAAAAAAATGGGAACCAGAATTCAGAAAAAATTATTGTGATAAGACAGGGTGCCAAATGTTGGAAACTTTCTTTCTTGCGAATGATTACTGTCTAAAAGTCAGCAACCCTTAGTATCTCCCCTTTGTGAGTACAATAGTTTTACGAGGCCTCATGTGGTGTGGGGAGTGCCCGGTGTTCCCAGAGGGGGAAAGAATTTTTTTCCTTAATCCTAAAAGCGCCGAGAGGAAAGAATATTTTGAGTTATTAAAATTATTGAAATATTAGTTAAAACTTCTCGCAAACGTCTAAATATTGCATTGTTAGGCGAGTACGAACGATTCCCGAAATTTCAAAGCTCTAGCTTGATGGGAAGTTGGTTAAATTAACGATCGAAAATTTGATGACACACACACACACCAAGTGAAATTCAGAAAAACGTTGTAAAAAGACAATACTTTTTTCCACTAGGTAGTGCCAGATAAAATCCACCAAGTTTAAAAGATGGCTTAGTTATCCCCAATATATTACCGCTTAGCGATAAAAATTATAGTAATATAATTCAAATATTTTTTTCGCCGTTAGGCTTAGCAATAGCAGCGCCAACTTTTAAGTTGGTTTGTGTCTGATATCCAGCTAATGGAAAAGTCTGTGCCAGATTACAACCCAGACATCCAGGAAACTCCCCTCAAACCCTCTGAAAAATTTAAAAAATTCCAAATTATAATATATACCGTTATGAAAAATCAACCCATCAGAGCGGATGCACTGCAATCTTTATTAAAAATAGAATTCATCATCATATGGTTATCAAAAATATCTCCACCTCTGAAAATACCACCATCCATACCAATACTTCACAGTCTCTACTATTTACCACCCCCCAAACGTAATCTCATCAACCATAATGAATTAATCAATATTCTCACAGACAATCCTACCGGAATTTTAATAGGCGACTTTAATGCAAAACATCCGACCTGGAACAGAGGCAGGGCAAAGAGATCAGGTAAAATTATTCATGCTATGTGCAACACTAATAACCTCCAAATAGCTTCTCCCGACTCACTTTCCTTACAATAGCAATACTTACTCTATAATAGATTTTGCTATCCTCAAAAACATACCATTCTACAATATCGAAAGTGTTGATGAACTACCTAGTGACCATAACCCTATATTAATGGACATCTCTTTCAATAAAATTCTCCCTATCCCCCTTCGCACTCTCACAACTACTAACTGGTTCCGCTATCAAGAAATTCTATACAATATCACAAAAGGCAACCCCATCATTAATAATATCTCTGATCTAGTCCAATCAATTACATCGTTTATTACTTATAACAAAAATGCAATTAACTATGCCAGTAATACCAGATTCATCCAACCCCCCCCCCCTCATATCAGAAACCTAATTAAAGAGAAAAATAGGTACAGAAAACAATGACAAAACACCAGATACCCTCCTTTGAAACCCATAATTAATAACCTCAAAAAGCAAATTAAAAATGAAATCAATACCTTTAAAAACAAAAAATGGGAAAACCTACTCCGACAGCTTGATATCGAAGATGACTCCCTTTTTAATATGAACAAAAAACTTTCTAATAAATATTACAATATATCGCCACTAATAGGCAATAATGGTCTGGTATTCTCTGATAAAGAAAAAGCTGATCTACTTGCCCATAATCTTGAATCCTCGTTCCAGGAAAATCCAACACTATATGACGATGATCATATTGAAAAAACAGAATCAATAGTTCCAAATTATCTTGAAGCCCTTACCAATTTCTCCACCTCTGAAATAGCTACCATAATTAAAAAGTTAAACAAAAAAGAAAGCCCCCGGAGAGGATGGCATTCACAATCAGGCCTTTCAATTCTTTCCTCCCAACGCATTTACTCATCTCACAAATTTTTTTAACAAATGTCTCATGTATGCGCATTTTCCACGAAAATGGAAACATACAACTATTATTCTCTTCCCCAAAAACATTCCATTCCATCCAACTATCGACCTATCAATCTACTAAATTCTATTTCAAAAATCTTTGAAAGAATCCTGCTAACCAGAATACTGACTTATGTTTCCACTAATAATATTCTTCCAGATTCACAATTCGGCTTCCGTACTAACCCCAGAACGGTCCACCAACTTCTACGGGTTGTGAATGCTATTACTGAAGGATTTAATTCCAATCAAGTCTCGGGGGGTACCTTCCTCGACATACAAAAAGCTTTCTACTGCTTCTGGAACGATGGATTGATCTTCAAACTAATCAAATTAAATTCCCCCTAAATAATAGTTATCTTAAGTAACTACCTTAAAGATAGAACATTCCAAGTCAAGCTTAATAATACTCTCTCTACAATATGCTATATAAAAACCGGTCAACCTTAAGGGTCTGTAATTTCATCAACTTGCTACAATTTGTTTGTATATGTATTCCCTCAGAGTCTTTTAGCCTCTGTTTATTCGCAGAGGACGCTGCAATCCTCACCCAAGGAAATAGTCCAATTAACGTAATAGTTAAATTCCAAAATCATCTAAAACAAATAGAGGATTAGATGACTCTCTGGAGGATTGCTGTAAACACTAATAAAACTAAAGCTCTCATTTTCAGAAAAGGTCACGCCCCCCCCCCCTTCTTCATAAAAATCTCAAATTTTTTAATGATCAAATCTCTTGGAACAATGAGGTCAATTACTTAGGTGTTATCCTGGACTCCAAACTCACCTTCAAACTTCATATCCTATCAATAATTGACAAATGCTGGGCCCAAATCCATAACTGTATACCTTTAATTAGCAGAAATTCAGTACTAACTCTTGCTAACAAAGATCTTCTCTATAAACAAGTAATCCGCCCTATCCTTCTTTATGCTTCCCCTACTTGGGGCCATGCCGCACCTTCCCACATTAAGAAAATACAGGTCCTTCAACATAAAATCATCCGCATGATTACTAACTCACCTTGGTATGTCAGAAATTCTGTTATACACAAGGATCTCAATATCCTTCATATTATTAATCACATCAACTATCTCTCTAGAAGATTCTATTATAGACATATATCATAGTAACCCCCTAATAAGCTCCCAGCTAAGTTTTGCTGACAATAATGGACACCATGCCCTACCCTACCAATCTTGCAATTATCATTTCCATCTAATTCCCTGATAACACTTTGCATTCCAACTCAGACCCTTTTAATTCATTCCTTTATCACACCTTCAATAGCTTCTTTCTAAGTCAACTATCTCTCTCCAAGACCTACATCATCATCAATTCAGCTCGTGCCGATGTAATGCCAGATTTATTTGTAATCAAAATAAAAAGATATTGAATATTCATGAATGAACAATAAATACAACATACAACCTGTTCATTAAAATATTAGTTATTTAGCTAACTCAACAAATTTCAGTGAATAAAATCTCTGAAAAAAATTATAAAAAAAAAATGGATTTAAATTTAATTCACACGAAGCCGTATTTTATCCAACGAAGAACCATTTAATACTAATTTAATGGTTCTTCCAGACATAACCGTCTTTGAACTATATAATACTAATTTAATCATGTCACGAAAATTACGCATGATAATTTTTTAAAAAATTTACTAAGCGCTTCTGGTGGTCTACTTTCGCAAACCATAACAATTACGATCAGATCAATACAAACTCAGACCAGATGATAAAGTAAACACCTGAGATGACCTCTGAATCTCCTTCATAACGGCTTGCAGCTCCAATCGATTTTACGCTTATTAACCTGTATACGGCGAGTTTTTATCGTAGTAATTTTTCCATAGAAAGGAAAATTATAAGTTTTCTGTTGTCATTTCTACCAGACATAACGGTCCGTCAACAACATTCATTACGCCTAGTAATTTTTAACTACGGCAAATGACAAGATCAACACTTCGGCTGGTATTCTATACTTCAATATCCACGCAGCATCATGTGGTATAAGGTCTCATTCACACCAAGGTGATTACGAAGAATGGGTGGAGAAGAGAAGCCAGATGTTCTCGATCAATTCACACCTAAGATTTTTTACCGCTTACTCGTATATATAGTGAGATTCTCTTTGTGATCACTAGGTGGGCATTAAATATTGTTGTTAGATAAAATTGCGCTTCTTCATTTCTTCTTAATTAATTACTTTTATATAAAACTTCACATCAAGGAAAAGAAATTTCCTACAATTTTATTAGCACTAAAAAGGGAGAATAAAAGAGAATGGGGGTTAGGACACCTTTATCAAATTAGACAATCAAAAGAAATATCAATCTCTATAAATTTTAATGACACTGAAAGCTATTTTAGTTTTTTACGAATATCATTAAACTATATATTAATTTATACAACTATATATTTAAACTAATATCATTGACTATTTATTACCAATAGTCGCGACAATTTGTGATTAATGTAGTTTGCTGTCCTAGTTTACAAGTGATAACAATTTTAATCAGTGTTCCATGAACTTTTGAGTTCAACATAAATTTCTTCACAGAACAACTGATTTTTGAGTGAAATTTTTGTTAGGATTGTAAAAAAGTCTATTTTGTTTTTCTACTTGACAGTTTATTGAAGAAAAATAACTGGAAGAAATGAATAACAGAAATTCTATTAATTCTTTTTTCGACTTAGAAGTTCACGGAAACCGGTACAGAACCAGATACTGACGAGAGCAGATGCGGCTGTATTGCCCTCTTTAAAAGCAACTACTATCTCACGATGTTAGAGCAATATACATCCGAGATCTCATAAGTATCGAGGAGAGATATTCAGATTACAAAAAAGAGAAGCAATTGAAAGACTTAGACGAGGAGAAGAAAATTCTGGAATAGGATATTCGATTAGTCACAGGTGAGCTTTTTTCGTTGTATCTTTGTCCAATTATGTCATGTTAGCACAATATTATATTAAAAGTCACCAATATTAAGAAACGAGCCACTGAGTCAGTTAACAAATCAACAAACCCATATTCTATTAAGAATTCTAATTCTAACAAAACTGCTTTGGAGTGGTTTTAAATCTTCCGCAAAAACAGCCAAGAAAATATAATTTGATTCCCTCCCACCCCCCAAAAATTAATTTCCAGATAAAAATAGTTTTTCTCCGCTTGCAAATTCTGATCCAAATGCGACTGAGATAGACCTCCGCCTCCAATATCCACTCAACTATGTAACCATTTTATTTAAACTACAACTTAATTTTACAGGAAACCCAAAGAATGCATCCAAAACTTTTACAAAGCTTGTTCGTAGTGACTATTTAATGCAGTTCATAGTACTGTGTTCAGTTTTAATCTCCTGTTCTGTTAGTAAGCTTGATAACTTCAAGTGCCCAGTGCAATAAAGAGGTTTTGAGTTATTTTCATTTAAAGTGAAAAGCTTAAAAAGTGCTAAAATTACGAAGATGCATGAAAGGGGTGGGGGAATACAGAGTGAAATGCGAATTAGGAAACAGCAGTTCTAGTATGAATCTGGATGCAATAAAGTGGGAGGAGACTTTTTTTGGGTTTCTTCGAGGGACCTTGTACGAGAGTACATTAAAATCCCACCAGAGACAGAAGACGACCACAGAAGCATCAAACAGAAAAAAAAAAATAATAATGAGGAATTCTATATTATCTCACCGCCAAGCCCTCGTCCAATTAAATCGGCGATTAAAGGACCATCGACTTTCAGAAATGTAATTGAAATCCTGATTGAACTCAGAAATAAAGGCTATCTAATTTTTCAAAGTTAGAATAAATTTAGAAAAAATTCTTATTATAAACAATTCTTATAATTCTTATTATTAATTCTTATTATCACAAAGTTAGAATAAATTCTTCCACTCTATGTTTTGAGTAGAATTCAAAGCATCCATAGAAGCACTAGATATATTCAAACTCAATAACCACCTGGATAGGTAAATAGTTGTAGAATCTCTTAAAAGACCTAGAATCACACAATATTTTAACTATAACCTATTTAACCTTTCATTTGAAAATTGCAGATTAAAACCAAGATGCCTCAAATATAGAAATACTTATTGCACCGGCGAGAGTGCAATAAAGACAAAAATAGACCCCTAAGATTCCCTGAATCTCCCACAAAAACAGCCAAGATTCACTCATCATCTTTGAAAGGTATCCTAAGGTACTCCAAAACCTAGGAAAGATAGTACTGTTTTTTTTCCGAATATAGCAAAAGGAGCACAGCATATGGAATCACCTGTCGAGAGATCTGAATCAGCTGCAAAAGAGCACTGAGACCGATAAACTCCGTAATGATAGAAACAACCATAATAGAAAATTATATGATATTTTTTCAGCTATTAAATTACTCAGAAATTGTTTCAACACTTTTCCAAACCTTATAGACCTATCCGATGTTCTAAGTAAATGACATGCTTGAAAACAAAATATTTTTTTTTATCAGAGTATGCGCTCATCCTCCACTTTTGGAAAATAAGGAATCAATACGTTGGACTCAGATATATTCCCTAATGATTTAAAATTTTCCTTTTAAAATTAATTTCCTGTAATTTTCACACTTTGTACAAACTTAAAATTTATTCCTACTAAAGTAATATCAGACACTCCCACTCAGAAGTTTCAACCAATAAAAATTGATACAGCTTCAATCTTTATCTATATATATATATATATATATTTAAATCTTAAGTAAACTTCTCAGTATTTTTTCTTTTTAAAGTGCAAAGCATTAAAAATTTTAATTTTTCTGTTAAATAATAGTCATGGGCGAGGTACAAGCCACAGCAAAGCTCAGACTGCCGTTTCAGATGCAAAGATTTTCTTTTGCTTTTAACTTCTGTGAATTCTTTACTTTTGTTAGAGCTAGGAGAAGTGGTAGGCTAAACAATGTTTTTATTTGAATGCACCTGAGAAGTTAGAACTGAAATTTGTTTTTGCAAGGAACCTTGTAAAGTAGCTAGGTTCAATTTTAGTCTAACATTTTCTTCATTTAATTGCCTAATTTTCAAATTAAAGTCACCTGCTATTAAGTATTGTCTAATAATTCTTAAATTTTCAAGAGTAACTGGAAGGAGATCTGTTGAAGTATAGTAATCTTTAAGCAAATCAACAATAACATTAACAGTATGATTAATCTTATCCTGGGTAACAAATTTTACAAACGATTAGTACGTATCAGAATTGAGCAAGCTGACACTAATAATGGCATTTAACTATGTGCTTGGAAGAAATTCGTGAAGAGCTGCAAGTACATTACCCATTATGTACTTCAAAGATTTCGCTAGAATATTGTGATATGATTTTTAAATTATACGGTCCAAGTAACAGTCCAGTTGCGCTAGGCTATACTGTTTAAGAAATTCACTGAATTGTGGAATAAATAATATAAGCTGTCCAAAAATAAACGGAGTATCAATAATCCAAGGAGTGTAGGTATCCAAAAAACCACTGATTCTAGGAAGGATTATTAAAACATTGTCAATGTTAAGAGATTATTCCAAATAGAATTTGAAGAATCCTCACTAGTGAATTAGCCAAGAGAATAGCTGAAGTGACTCGTCGTTAGAAAGTCGCTGAAACACGGTCGAAAAAGTAACCCATTTCCTAGAGAAAAGAGAGATACGACCTCACTCTGTGATGTCAGGAAGAGGAATGTTAGAACATAAGAAGTTATTATAAGCCTAGACTGAAGTCACAAAATGGTGATTGAATAAAAAATATAATATTATTTGAGGAAATATTCTAATTTAAAAACATTTAGATAATCATTGAAATTAGCATCATTTTTTGTGTTAATGGGGAAAAGATGCATTAATGATCTGCAGTATATTTATTTGCAAAAGTGCTTCAAAACGCCATTCTTAAAAATGATTTCCAATCTGAATCTCTGGCCCTGAACCCTGTATTCAAATAAAGAATTCATTAAAACTGAAATAAATCAATAATTTCAAAAACGCTTCAGTGAGATGTATAAAAAAAAATACACTACATTTTTAAAAATGTCGATTCCTTAGAATTTTCAATGAATCCTCCCTTTTTAAAATAAAATTTCATCCGCCCTGGTGTGAATGAGTCTTTATAGTTCACTGAAACATATTTGATTTACCACCCACAGCTTCGAAGTTCATTTCCATTTATTGCATAGAATTTTCCAGAAATTTCATTTTGATAGGTCTGTTAATGGAATGAGGATTAGACCCCATTGCTAAGTTGAAAATTTGGCCTAGAAACTTATGACCCTGAATACTCTACTATTGCTTTGTGAAGTTAAAATATATTAAAGATTTTTACAGAAATTGAAAAATGGGACGAGTCGACTTAAATCATAGGCAAGTTGAAGTTACCTCGAGGATTAAAGGATTGAGGAAGGATTTTAAGGATTTCCAGAACTTTTCAGTACTAATTCTATTCATCCCGATAAGCATCTAGATAATACTAAACGTTTGAAAGAAAAAAAACGCATGAGCCTATTTTTAATGCCGGTAGGATTAGCTATCAGACTGCTAAGGCTTTGCATGTAGAGAAATTATCTCTTGAAAATTCTAACACATTCTAAAAAAGCTAAGCAGAAGATTGTAGGGAATTTATCCCTTGAAACAAAGTAAAAGTTTATAAAATCTAATTTTGATCTTCAGATAAAATACTAAAATTCTGTATCTTGTGTTATGATTTATCAGCTTAAAAAGATTTAATAGCCATTCTTTATTGTATTTTACTTTTTATTCGACAAAATTAAGCACTAATAGTGTGATTTTTGTTTGAATATTACGATTCTGCAGCTAGATTGATTTTGAAGGTCATTCCACTAAAAATATAGAATATATTTCTAATCTTGTGAAAATTTAATGTTAGTCATGATGGAAAGATTTGGCAATACACGATTTTTATTTACTAAAAAAGTTTTCAATTGATTATAATTGTAAGTTTTATATAAATGTTAATTGTAAATAATCTATAGGTGTCAACAATGTATTAATAGATTAATTACACGAAAAAAGAACAGATTCATAGATGAATACAATAAAAAAAAGCTGATAAAACCAACCAAATTCTTGAAGAAGATGAGTTTTGCTAAATCAGGCGGGTAATAACCTTTGATGTTAACTGTAACTCCGTTCAAAATCTCTCACTGCGCCATTTTCCGTTAGAAGGTAAAGACGTAACTTGAATTAGTCTTCTAGAACTAATCGATTGGAAAAGAAAAAGTGAAAAAATTTGTGAGTATTTTTTTAAAATTGCACCTATTTGCATTGTATCTTCACTTATGCCTAGAAATAATGTAATTTACATTGAGTGTTTCAGCGTTAATGAACTTTTTTAGTTATCAGGAGTTACCTCTTTTATGAGAATTCTAAATTGTAATAATTTTCTAAAATCCATTTATCTTACAAAGAAGTTAATGTTTCTGATTTTGATATTCAATCTTAGAATGGAGAAATATTGATTAACGCTACTTTCTAGAGTTATAATTGATTAGAATATTCCAACACGCGGGTATATTTTTCCAACACTCGTCTTAACGGTTTCTGCCGTCTTTCCCGAGCAATCCGATTTCTTATCAGATGTGGGTTATTCAAGTAAGTGATAACGAAAATTTAACAATGAATAAAGGGAGTTTTTTCTCCATACTTGTTATGAATACTAAAGCCGATTGTGGCAGAGTCTTGAAATTATAGCAGGTATACTAATAATTTTTAAATAAAATAAGTAAACTTTTACTTAGTTTGCATGCATGCATTTTCCTTTGTTTTTTAATTGTAGCTTTAAAGTCTTGAATTCCCGCAAATGAAGCGGCTTCAAAAATGTAATGCATGTCGATTATTAAATTTGAATGAATATGCTCCGATTGAATTAAAGTTTTTTTTGTCTAAATTTTATTTTTCAATTCTAAATAAATCTAATTTTTACCCCTTGGCTGAAGTTCAGGATACGCCCGGATTTCAAGTTCGAACTTTTTTGCCGACTGATATGCGGCTATTAAGCCTAACATGGCAGTCGAAATGCATGCAGTTTGACATGAAAAGCCTGATCGTCAAAATACAAAATGGCGCCAATTCGAGAGCATACTAAATCGAGTCTTACTGAGCGGTTTTGTGTCATTTTTTGAAAAAACATTTAAGCTACTTTAAACATTTTGAAACATCGATTCTGGTTTTTTTTCCGATTTTTCTGAATGTTTTTAACTGTTAAAAATTATTTTGGTTGTTAGTCATAACTAGTTCATTTTTTTAAAATTTAAAGAAAATTTTAAATTTGATAGCTATGTATGAAGCCTTAATGCCTTATGAAAAGTTCGGGCATCTGGTTAGTTGAAAGTTTACTAATTAGATACAATTATTGGTAATTCATGAAATTTTTTAAAATTCATGCGAGATAGCAGTCAGTATGTGCAAATGTTGATAATCTGAAATGTAAACTCTCTTGGAACTAAGTATTCGTTTAAAGTTATTTAATTCTTCAAATGTGTAAAAATAAAAAACTTTCCAATGAAAGTTAAGAAATTTGGATTAGACAATTTATGGAAACTATTCTACAATACATTTTTAGCAGTATTTGATATCTATTAATTATAAAAAATAGTTGTTCTAACATTTTTTTTTTTATGGTTTAATGTGCAAGAAAAATTTTGCTGTGTTTTTCTTGTATGAAATGCTGTAATGTATGATGCATTAAAATCTTTTAACTAAGCTACAAGTCTTAAATGTACTCCATATTTATAAATGATTATATTTATTTTTAGAAGTAAAAATGAGGCCTGCATCTGTTTATGTTGGGGGTTTGAGTGAAGATATCCAGAAAGAAGATTTAGAAAGAGAATTTGGCAAGTATGGTACTCTTACCAAAGTTTGGGTTGCCAGAAATCCACCAGGTTTTGCTTTTATTGAGTTTGAAGATGATCAAGATGCTAGTGAAGCTATTAAAGAGATGAATGGAGCCACCATTAATGGATCTGAAATCAGAGTAGACCTCTCTCGTGGTCGTGGCGGAAGACGAGGTGGTCGTGGCGGTGGCGGAGGATTCCGTGGTGGACGAGATGGAGGTTACTCCAGGGGCGGTGGTCGTGGAGGTTATGATTCTGGGTTCCGAAGTGGTGGCGGAGGATACAGAGGTGGACGTGGTGGCGGATCTCGTTATGGTGGAGATAGAGGAAGCAGCTATGACAGACCATCTTATGGAGGAGGTGGTGGTGGCGACTACAGGAGCTCTAGCTACAGAAGTCGCTCTCCGATGGGTCAAAGGTAACATTTCAGGGCTTTTTTTAAATATTTTATGAATTTAACTTGCATTACCTTTCAGCCTTTATTATGAAATGTGATTTATCAATAGTCAATTCAACCATGTCAAATTATTAGTTTGATTCAGCGGTTATTAAACTGGCTCCATGTAATGCTTGTTCCAGACGGAACAAAATGTACAACTACCTTTCCAAATTGTGTCAGTTATCACTTGGAAGCAAAAGAAGTAAAATGAAAAGGAATGATTAATTAATTGGCTTTATTTTCAGTCAATCTATGCTGGAGAGGCTGTAACATCGTATGTATTGTGAATTATAAATGGCATTAAATGTGTGTCTGTGAAAAGTGCCATTCCACTTTGATTTATACATGTATTTTTGTAATTTATCATTTAATCATCACATTTTCTTATTCTTTGTGTTATCTTCACATTTTGTGTTTAGTTATGGTGCATTTTAAGTAATTCATGCATGTAGTTATTGTGAGTATCTCAATATGTATATATAACTTCTAGCATCTTAAATATGTCAACATTAATCTTTCATTTTCTCTCCTTTTACTGAAACAATATCTTGAGTCTTTAGTTTGGTGTTTTAAGTGATTTATAAAAAATATGGAATATGAAAATTTACTGCATGCATCAGAACTCTTATAATTTATTTACCTTCTGTGAAACTGGAGTTTAGATTATATAAACTTGCTACTTTGCATAATATTTGCTATTTATAAGAACTGTTCACTGTACTAAAATCCTGTGGATTTAAGAAACAGCTGCAACAGAAATTTTTCCATTGTATGAATATTTTATAAAGCATATATGTCATGGCAGGATTCTTGATGATTTGAACTTTCACTGCCTATTTCATTCAATGCACTTTTAACTCAACTGTATTTACGCTGAGCATTCTACTGAATTTATATATCTGCATTTATACGTCTTAACACATAACCAAACTTTTTATTCAAACAGAAACGGTGGCGGCTGGTAACACGGAATTCACTGATCTTCAATTGCCATCGTCGAACCTCAACCGCTCGAAAGGGAGCAAACCATCTGTTGCCAGTTATGCTGTTAATAGTCTCCTAACTATGTGTCCACATTTTCAGTTTTTAACCTTTAAGAGTTCATCAGTTACGTCTTCATATACGTCTGTATTTCATGATCATAATAAAATGTCAATAACAACTGCCACTCGTCTTCGTACTTCGTATATAACAAAATGCTGGATGATAATAACGAGCCATGACTAGACTTATGTTAATTTTTTCTTGTTGCTTGCCACCTTTTTACTTAAAAGGTGGATAATCTTGTCATCTTACTGATGTTCAATTATCAAATTGATAAATTACAATTAGCTATGCTGCCTCTGATTTAAAAAGTTGCATCTATAAATTTGGAAGAACTTGTTATCTGAAGATGGCTGCAGCAGATTATGCTGCTTTAACTAAATGTTTTTTGGCAACAGTTCTTAATCCAACAACTGTTGCATCACCAAAATGGCACTTCGTCCTTGCATCCAGTATTTCGCTTTCATCACTGTCTCAAAAGTTACAAGACTGCATTTATACATACAAATTTTTTAAATACTTGAATTTTTCAAAGAATACATCCTTTACTGATAAACATCAAGAAGTTGATTAAAATTTTTTTAGAATATTCATATTTTAAGACTTATCACAATATCTCTCATAAGTAATATGTAGGGAAAAATATGAAATTAAGTATTTTCTTGTTTATTTAGGATAACAAGAAAAATACATTTATTTGTATTTAAAAAACAACTACACTTAAGCAATAAATGTGGTAAGAAATAAACTAAAATTAAGTGTTTCAAAGACATTCACATTTTTAACATTTTCTTAACATATTAAAAATGGAAATTGTAGTTAATATCTAGACTAATCTTAAAGATGAAATTGATAAAATTGAAACAATATTTTATTAATTTTGAATATTAATATTTTATTAATTGAGTGAAATGATCTTAAATTTTTTTTATTGAAAGTTAAAAGAATTTAATTATAAATTTAAAAATTATAAAATCACTTTTCTGATGTATTTTAACAGTTATCAATTTTTTAAATATAAAATTGTGAATGCATATTTTATTTCTACTTTTGGACCTTTTCAATTGTTAAGTTCATTTCAAAATGTTCAATTTTATCTGAAAATAAAATTGAAGTTAGTGATACTTAATTAGATAAAAGATTTTATCCTTAATGAATGTATAGATAATAGAGAACAAAGAACACAAGTTTACACTCAAGAGTTTATACAAGTTTAATAATACATATATTTAAAATGTTAAAGTAGTATGACCTTGTATGGTTAAGAATTATCACAGTTGCCTTAATATGTGATCAATTAAAAATAGTAAATCAAGGAATGGTTGGCTAGTATCATTTTCTAATCTGTCTTTGAGTATTCCTCTAATATACTGGTATTGAAATGCATCCCTGCAATTCAAAAATTTTGGTACAGGTCTAATGTAGTGGTACCCACCAAATTACGGTTTCGGCTATTGATGGTAATTGCCAAGCAAGCAAAATGTATTGTCAAGATTGGTTGCAATTTTAAAGAAGTAGCACTTGATCAGCAGTATAATCACTTGTCCGTTAATGTTACCGAATTTGCATTTTTAAAATACATGATTTGTATTTCTAAATGTTAACTTTCTTCAATTTACCAAACGGCGAAATTGGTGCCACCTTTTTTCCTAAGAGAAAGGTTGTTATTGGACATACTATTATGCAAAGAAGGGTTACATTATGAAGATGGTATTTAGAGGTGCAATATTAAAGTGCGAATAAATAAAGGTTTCCTTTGGAAGTTGGTTCAGAGATTACAGAATACCGTTCCTTACTGCTATATGATTTATGTATTGTAGTGCAGAGGAGTTGATGCCCATTAATTAGTGTTGCAAACAATTGAATGTCTAAAAGTGTAGCAGTTGATTTGGAAACCATTACACGAGAGAAATGTTCTCTATATCTTATTCTAAAATTTAATAAGCATATAGGTAGATCTAATAAAATTGTGGAGATTGCTGAAAGTTGATTCGTCTAGTGCAGTGATGGGCAAAGTATGGCCCGCCGAGGGTCCATAGTCATGGATAGTATATTGCCTGTAATAAGTACATTTTGACGGTCGAGAAGAAAAACGAGTCTTCAGTTAGTGAGAACAAACTACAAGAATTCAGTTAGGCATTGTGAAAACTTCACACAGAATTTGAAACTAGGTTTCAAGATTTTAAGAACATTCAATCATTGCTAGATGTTTTCTCGATGCCAATTAATGTAGATCCGGAAAATGTATCTGCTGAATTGCAGTTGGAAATTATTGAAATGCAGTGCAGTACCCATTTAAAGCAATTGTTTTAGAATTTCACAAAACTAGAATTTTATAGGGCACCACCGAAAGCTGAATTCCCAAAGATCATTGCTCGTGCCCAGAAAATTATGGCGATGTTTGTGTTGTCTTATGTGTGCTAACAGACTTTTTCAACCATGAAATTGCGGAAAAACTCAATCGGAAACCGAATGACTGATGAACACCTTTTCGCACTGCTGAAGGTTGCTTCGTCATAGCTGGAACCTGCTTTTGAAAATATTATGGACAATCAAAAACAGTTCCATATGTCTCACACGCCTAACAGGGTAGAACCTTCGAATAAAAGTTTAATTTTTGTTTAGGGTAAAAGGTATTTCTTAACATTGTGTGTAATGCTGTAATATTTTTATAATATGATATAAAGCTTTAACACAAAATGCATTTTTTCTATAATTCTGGCCCTTCTCTAGAATTTCTTAACCTTATTGGCCTACCATTGAAAAAGTTTTCCCACCACTGGTCTAACATATGAACAATTGTGGTCGAGTATTTCCTCAACAGTGGTAGGAGAGGGGGGTGCCAGCTCAGGTGTCGTCCTCGTCACTTGACCGTGGTTCAAAATTACGAGGTCCGTCGCCAATAGCCCTCGTGTTGCTTCTAGTGCGGCGTTAATAAAAAATTAAATTAAAATTAAAATTCCTCAACAGTGGGTTTCTGGTGGAATATGCTGAGAAGATGGCGAGTGCTTTCTTGATGAAGTATCAAAGACAGGTGTTCCAAAATTTTTCCGAGCAGTTTATTAACATGTACAAGAAGGTGCATCTATTCAGATTATTGGAAGGGGTCTGAAGAACTTCAAGGTGCTGTCTAACACATTTCACGATGAACCATGTGCAATTTTGTTTATCTGGGATTGGGTGTTCACATGCAATATGTTAAAAGAATGTGGGTTATGCAAAGTGGTGCATCAAGAAAATGCGGCACAGATCTGCATCTCTAGTTATAATTGTGGAAATATAAGTTATGTAATTATTATTAAACATATAAATGGTATGATATTTATATTATACGTATAAAATGATTATTAAATAAAGTTTATATTTATTGGTATGTTATTTGCTTTCTTACATTTAAAATTTAGCGCTTTGCCTGCTTAGAGTATTTCACTAGCTTGGCGATGGTGTATTCTTAATATGGTTGGTGCCATTATAATAGACTAGTACCTAATTCTGTTCTCGCTGAATTTTGAAAGTATGGACTTAAAATTAGATTCAACAGTTCTCGTGCATTTTCCAAGTATAATGTGTAGTGATTAATGAATTTGATTAGATCATTTGAATTATATATAATTTCTAAGAATTAGATTTAATATTTTATTTCAGTGAATAGGGATTATCTGGCCTGAAATTCTATTTCATCAATTTTTAATAAAATCTACCAATTATAGAGAGATTTTCTTTACTTTTCCGAGTTTTAAATTTTCAAATGGGAAAATTCTTAGAAAGCATTCACTTTTTTAAGTTTAAAATTCTCTTTTTATGTAAGGCGATAACTGTTTTTAAATACATTTAGTACAAATTATATAGTTGAAGAGAAAACCATAATTACTTAGTGTAAATGGAAATGTCAACATTTTATTCGGAAGGGGTAAAAAAAAAAAGGTTCAGCAGTGTGGAAATAGTTGCTAATGAAGGTAAACTTGGATATTCTACACAAGGTAGGAGATGCATTACATTTATTTCTGTCTGCAAAAATTTACTTACGAGTAATCATATTAAAGTGGTCTTATAAGGCCATTAGATTTTACATATTGAGATGGCCTAGTAAGAAATCGTTAGGTCAGATAAGTTTGTTGTGCTTAAATAAAAATATGCTAAGTCTTTCAATTAAATGCTTAGTTTAAGTATAAAGTATCAATTCTATTGAGTTAAGTTTTTTTTGTAAAGGAAAAGTAAAGGCCTTTGTAAGGTGTTCTTACGTTTTTTCAAAAGAAGCCATTTTTTATTGTATTAATTTTGTAAAAATGAGCTCTATATAATTTTAACCTTAATTCCAAGGAAGAATGCCAAATCTTTGGAACGTACCATCTTGTATAGCAGTTTGGTGCATGATTTAAAAAAACCCTGAAAGATGCCATTTTTTTATATGGTGTAACATGTTTGAATTTAATAGGAAAGGTTTTTCACGATATGAAATATTTCTTAGGGTCACGATACTGAAATGAACTTAATTCAGTCTGTTAGTGTTGAATTTAAAGATAATTTGAATATCATTACTTTTTATGGTTATTTGGAGTATCAATTCAAATTTTCAAAAGCCCTGGGGATTATATCGGGGGACTTGCCTTTAGTTAAGTACAGGGATCATGACCCTGAGGTACCCTAATGATATTTTTCTTTCCTATGGGGTGACAGTCCCCATGTTACCCTCACAATCCTTCTCTATTTTCGATTCTCCTTGTCAACCAATTTTTGTCTTTATTTTCCTTTTCTTTCACATGTCTAGACCACAGTTTTCTCTTGTTTGGTGCTGCATAGCCACATTTGGCTCTTGTGCCAATAACTTATACATTGACACACTTGCCTATTTTCAAATGCAAACAAAATTGGATTAGACACTAATCTTGGTATTTTTTATTAAATAAAATACTCAAGTTATCTGTAGAAATTCTTTTTTTGTCTTTGAATATTTAGGTTATGTTTGAGTTAGAACTTAATCAATTATTGAAATATAAAGCTGATTATATCTCTTTGAGATTGAAGAAGTAATAATAAACTTGGATCACTTTAAACACAAGGTTCCTAACTTTTTTGGCCTATTATCCTATGTATAAAGTTACTTGTCACTTAAGAAAAAAAAAATTCTACTTGATATCAATAATGCAGTTGCTAATTTTTAAATTTTTGGGGATGTGTCAATTAGAATTTTTTGTTTCTTGTCCAAAATCGAAAATTGCAAGATTCATCCTGAATAGCCCTTGTGTTGCTCCTGAGTAAACATTCTTGTGGTCAGATCTTGAAAAAATGTTTTAAAATATTGGAAAGTAAGGGACATCTTAGAATTAACTTTATGCTTGGAAATTAGTGGCAGTGTGAGTAGGAAAGCCTTGATCTTGTCAAGACCTATGTAAACTTGAAAAAATGAGCTTTGTTGATAGAGTTAGTACATTATACTATTGTGCACTGTGTATGCTGTAATTTTTTTTTTTTTTGTATTGGTGTATATGTCATAAAATAAGCATATTTTCTAAACAATTTCCAGTTCTAAGTGACTGAAATCAATTTTGCAATCAAAACATTACGTTAGGTGATTTTTATAGAACTTTTTTTTAAAGAAATAGCAAACTAGACTGACAGTTGTTAGAAAAGAGCATGTATTTTTTTTTTTTTTTTAATTTTAAAATTGGGTTTTTGTATGGTAAGTTTTAAAACTGGTAAGTTTTGTCCAGCTTCAAAACAATCCTGAAGGTCTTGTTTATTTTAAATGGGTACGGACATCATGATGTGAGGCATCCTAATGTACTTTTTTCTTCCCCATAGGGTTTTCTGCTTGATAAACGTGCTCACTCCAGATATCTGTGCAATCTTTATTTTTTTTTATACGTTTGTTGACCAGTATTGATTTTTTTTCTTTCATTTTTTAAATGTTGAGATCAGTTAACCTTGTTTGGTACGGTTAAATCACGTCTGGCTCCTGTTGCATGAAACTCCACCATCCTTTACAAACTGGACAAATATCTTGCTTCTTCTTGTCTTTCCCCCTCTAATTATCTTCAGGCAACACACAAAGCATTGCACTGTTTGTTTTAAATTTCTTGGTAGGAGCAATCTCTTCAAATAAAAATGTCAGTTAATCAAAAGCGATAATGTAAAATTCCTGTTTTTTTTTTTTTTTTTTTTGTTGTGCTCATTTACTTTTCCATGGCTTGATAAGATGATAATTTATATCGTTTAAAGCAAAAATTTTCTTCCACAATGATATGTATCAAAAAGATGGTAGAATATATTTTTGTAATATTTCTTTCTTCTATTTGCAATTTGATGATTGCAAGGTACTGATACATTTTCTCTACATCTCATAGTACTCCATTACTAATTTTGTTTTCTGACCTCATCCTTGTAAGACTGCCATTTAATTATTTAAAATCATGAGCAGTAGATGACAGTTTCAACCTTCTTATCCAGGTGATGCTCATCTTCATTCTTTAGTAACACTGATTTTGCCAAAGTTTTTAGTGCAATTCTTTTGGAACATCCCTTTTGCTTAGCTTGAGTGTTCAATACATATGTATTGTATATATGTATACATAAATATTGCCGAGAAAGTTGTCTGCCAATCTGGAAATGTGTAGACGTGCAATAACCTTTATTCAATATTGGCTGCGTAAGAGTCATTGCAGCTCGATATGACTTGCACATCTGCCTGCAATTATATAAAAGTTTTTATCTTTTCTACTGTATATGTGTTAATCAACATGCCTGTGATTCATGAAGAATAAAACATATAGTGATATCTGTGGCAGTATGCAACAATTCCAGTGTATTCTTCCCTTGAACAGCTTCAATGGCTCATCAATTGTTACATCTTTCAAATTTTGATGTTATTTTAATGATTGTTCTAAAATTGATTACTGGTCAGTTTCTGTTACTTTGTAGTTAAGCATCACATTTCGAGTAATCATAGAAATGTCAACTTCGAATAAAAAAGTAAGAAAGTGTAGATAAGATAGTTTTTGAAAAGAATGGAGTTCGTATTGATTATCTCTTAACTATAATGTTCAATGTAAGGCTTTTTCACAATTCTTAAAAGTAAAAAAATTTTGGTAGTGCGAAAACCCCTGAATTTCATTTTTAAATGTAGGTTTCTATTTTCTTATCAATTATTTCGAATAATTCGATCTGCATATCTTTTAAATTTCTGAAACCATCATCTCAAGGAGATAATTATCATAGAAAATATGGAGAAATTGTTGAGTTCTACTACTCAGATAAATATTCAAATGAACATTTGGATATACAGCAAGAATGAATCATGTTAGGATTATTATCAAGTTAACCAGAATGAGTTATGGGTCATCTGTAATTTCAATAATCTCATCACTAGAGTAGTGTGACAACGAATTTTCATAACTATCAGAATCATTTAAAGAAAAATCTGATTATTTGATCCAATGTCAATGTGGTTGCGTTAGCCTTGTCATGGTTTCGTATTCGTAACTGGCTGTTTTCGTTCAGTTGCGGGTTCGAGCCTTGGCGGTCAAAAATCCGCTGTGTAGCCGGGGCTGATGCATGTTAAATCTGTCGGGGCCCGAAGTCCTCCTGTTGGCATGTTGTGGAATATAGGAGAGGGGGTACCAGCTCGGGTGTCGTCTTCGTCACTTGACCGAGGTTCAAAATTACGTAGTTCTTCGCCAATAGCTCTTGTGTTGCTTCTAGTGCGACGTTAATAAAGCCAAACCAATCCAATATTAGAGTTATCTACTATTATGAGGTACTAATTCATTTAATTCATCTTGTAATAAAAAAAAAAGTAATATTCGCTGAATGTGATACACTGAACTTGTTAAAACAGGATTTGTCATGTGTTAAAAAATGCTGTAAACTCGATGATCTAGAAATTGGTTTAATTTTATTTTGTAATCTTGCTTTTACTGGATGGCCTGAGCCATCTGTTAGAAACATTGCAAGTTAAAGAGTGAAAAAGAAGGCCAGATCAGTTGATTAGTTTGGGAAAAAAAGTTGCTCCAGTTGAGTTAGATAACTAAAGGACCTAAGTGGTGTTCATGCAGAACTTGGAAGTGGTTAATTGAGATTTTAATCTTTGTCCATTAAGTACTGCCTGGGAGTTCTCAATACCCTCAAATTAGATTTGTGAACTAAAATTTTTTCCTTAGATTTATCTCTAAAGTCTAGCAACACTGATGCCATTGATTTAAATATTGTTAGTTTTTAATATTTTATGTCTCTTAGGAGCTTCCCTTTAGGTAGGTGGATTGTGACCCCTAGCCTCCCTGGTGATCTTTCTCATAGGTTTTAATGTATTTGATAATCACAGGTGATATGCAATCAGGATACCCAGCAATCATTCTTAATTATCAAGCCTCCTTGAAAACCATATTTAACTCTCTTTCTACTTTTTTTTCTCAATTTTTTCTGATTGCAGTTGCACCTTGTTTTGGCTCTACATGATCACATCTGGCTCGTGCTTCATTAAACTCCACCATTTCTCTCTTGCACATAAAAATTTTGCAATATGTTTTTTTAGTTGATAAAGAGTTATCTTGTGATTAGCTTTACTATTAATTGTTATAGTGTATAGATCTTCTTGCAGGCTTATAATTTTTCTTAATGCATAATTTTATTCCAACTGCTAAAATTATTGAGTTAGAAAAATAGGTTTTTCTTCCAAAGATTTACTTTTTCCATATATCTATAATTTTAAACTTTAATTTTTTAAAAAGTTATGGGTTAATTTTTTACTTCTTGGTGTTGACGATTGAGTGTTACACCAAACTGCAGTGTTCTAAATTATGTAGGTTAAATGTTATTTATCAATTTTTGTAACATCATTGTAAATGGAGCAGATACGTGTTTAACCCCTTAACTGCCGCCGGCGTATATATATGCCTCACTCAACTGATGCGTTCACTGCTGCCGGCGTATATATACGCCTTTCCGAAGTACGATCCTTTGCATTGCGCTACTATAAAGAAAACTACTCCCACGACCTTGGAATGCCATAAAATGACCTTGACAAGGTTTGAAACGGATGTTTTTATTTCATATAAGAGGGGTAGGGTATTGGTAAAGGGGATTTTTCTGAAACGGGAAAGTTAAAGCTGTGCAGTTTTGCTTCTGTTTCTCTTTGAGTAGGTCGTGCTTTTTTTATTCTTCTTTTGCTTCCGCTTTTGTTTATTGTGCGAAATAGATCTTTTTATGAAAATGTCTGACAGTGATGAGAGTGATTTAGATGATTATTTCCCATCATCTTCAGGATCAGAAACGTCGGAATATGATATTACGTCAGATGAAGAGGATTCTGATTGCGACTGTTCTCTGAAAGACGCCTGACGTTGGGTACAACTGGATACAAAAAATTTACAGAAGAGAAGACAGAAGAGGTATTGTTATAACAATATTTCGCCACCTGTTGGATATGGCAATTTGGAATGCCTTCATCTTACGGAAAAAGCAATTTCCAAATATTGACAATTATGACTTCCGCATGAATTTGGTTGAACTCGTATTAGAAAAATTCCATGTTACCACACCACGATCTGCTAAACGACAGAAGTTACAAAGCGATTGTCCTTTACGACTTACTGGTAGACACTTTCCGGACTTAGTACCATCAAAGAAAAATGCATCGAGAAAATGTATTGTTTGTTCAAAAGCAAAAGTTCGTCGTGAAACTCGCTATCAATGCAATGAATGTGATGTTGGTTTATGTGTTCAACCTTGTTTTAGGAAATATCACACAGCAGATAACTTATAACATCTGTTTGATTACACTGTTATTTTATACTTTAAATTTTGTACATTTTTTTTTTCATTTTCTTTTTTCTGTGAAAGTAAAAAGGTTTTATGTTGCAAAACGCACCTCATTTTTTCCTCCAATACACCGCATAACTACGCGCGCCTGTATGAAAAACGGTGGCACTGGGGAGCGTATCTCGCAAGTTTTCCTCGGCAGGTAAGGGGTTAATACATTGTGGTGCCAAGTCCTTGCTTTGGGTTAGTGTTGAAATTAGGAGAGTGGGGTATTTGTGCAATGTCTTTTCAGCATTTGCAAGGGTTTGGTCCGGAGAGGCTTGACTAATGCTATATTTAGAGCAGATTGGGGAAAAAAATTGATTTGTATTTGACTTGTTCCATTAAAATGATGTCCATTGAAGAAATGAAAGTGGTTTACTCCTGCCTGCTATACAGAAAGATCAATGAATCTCTTGGAGATGAATACCTTGATTCTAACTCTAGATGACTGTCAATATGTATGAATTAGGTACATAGTTCCATAAACCATTAGAGGGCTTTAGTAGGTATAAAAATTCACAAACATTTCTTTCAACCGATGTTTGGAGTCTCGTTGTCTGAGGTGTGTTTATAAGATGGAATCTACTGAAGGTAAATTTCTCAGGGCAAAGAAAACTAATTTAAAATAGTCACTTCTGTATTGTTCCACACTGTGTTTATTAGATTAATTTTGAATGGAGCTTAAACTGTTGGATAAAATCTACCTATTGTTCTTGTCAAAGGGTGATGGAACAAAATCCACATCGAAGACAAAATGATGATCAGTCGTGACTCCTTTATCTGGATCTATATTTGAATAAATGCAAATTCATTTGCTGAAACAGTTAATATTGTGTGCTTCCGCATTTATATTTCAATAGTATCCGATATTAATTCTTTCAAGAGTCAATGCTTTGAATAAGCACAAAGATATCTCTTGGACAGAGAGATTTACATAGTAGAAAACTGAAAGACCCTCCAATGGATCAATGCACTAACAGATGGTGCTTAGTTCTTTTTAAAATGGCTAAATTGCATAATACAAATTCTTATTTGTTTCATACTAACCAAAATACTATGTGCGTTTGAAGCAAACCTGTCTTTTTGAAAAATTTTTATGAAAGGATTTTAATGGTTGTGTAGTTTCATTTGTTAACAGATGATTCATGAATGAAAAGAGCACTATAAAATAAATTATTACCTGGAAAACATCTCAATTTTCAACATTTGGTATGGGTACTAAATGATTATGTACTAAATCAGTAAAATTCAAAAGAAAAAAATAGTTTGGAAGAAACTAATCCAAAGATTGGGGGGGGGGGGGTGGCAATGTAAAAATAGCACTTAGGGCAACAGTTACAGTTGTCCAGTGTCTTAATCACATGCTCATTGGGATTGTATGAAAAAAAGATTTTAAAATACATATTTATGACATGATAATCGACAAATATTGAAAATCTTTGAATTGTTGCATTATCTTATTTTGAGGATTTGGTATACTGGAGATTTTATATCAATGTGACAAGCTTGGGAAAAAATGAAAATATTTATTAATTTTGTTCAGAATATTTCTTAATTTTGAAATACTTTGCTCTCGGTAATAAGCGATACTGTCGTAACAATTCTAAATTTAAAATTTTTTAAATAATTTCTTTATTTGATTAGTTATTAATTATTTATTGTAAAATATATTCTCTTCAGTTGTCAGTTATGCAGAGTTTTATAGTTGCTTTATTCATAAAAACATTCAAATTCTTAACAATTACATTAGAATCTCCTACTTTATGAAGACTTGCAACAATGAAGGCATTAAATATGGCTGTTTTAAGAATTTCCTAATTAAATTTAACTAATACAGTCAGGTATAACTGATACTACATTAATTCATTATAGAAGACCTATTCAAAGCTCTCGCCAAATGTTGATGAACAAGACTAAATCTGTACATTTTTTATATTATAATGAACTTATGATAATAGTTCTTATATATTTATATTAATGAAATTTTGAGACATTCTATAAGTACAATTTTTTTCTTGTACACAATTGTATGTTATGTTTTTGCTGCATATTCATTCCATAATTCATCTTGCGTAATCGAATATATCGGACGTTATGTGTTGAGCATATTCAATTTGAATTATATTAAGCATTTAAATTATGAAGATGAATTATAGTTCACATTAGATGGCGAAAATAATAAAATTAAATGGGAAATACATGTATTAAAACTTGCTGTTCTTGATATTTTAATGTATTAATAAAGTTGATTTTAGTTGAATTATTTATTAAATTGCAATATGTATAAAAAAAATTTCCACAGTATTCTTATGTGAAACCTCACCTTTTTTAATTTGAAGACCCTCCAGAATATGCCTTATTTACTTAGGTACGGGCATTGTGACCTCGGGAAACCCTTGTGATCTTTTTCTTTTCCATTAAAGACTCCGAGGCCCCCTAATAATCTTTTTCTTTTCTATGGGGTTTACTGTCTTAGGCAAACACTGGTGAAGCCTTCCTGGGATACTGTAGCGATCCTTCTCTATTTTAAACCCTCCTTGTCAACCAATTTTTGTCTTTTTTACAACATTTTTCTGAATTTCACTTGGTGTGTGTGTGTCATCAAATTTTCGATCGTTAATTTAACCAACTTCCCATCAAGCTAAAACTCTAAAACTTTGGGAATCGTTTTTACTCACCTAACAATGCAATATTTAGACATTTGCGACAAGTTTTAACTAATATTTCAATAATATTAATAAGTCAAAATATCCCTACCACTCGATGCTTTTAGGATTGAGGTAAAAATTTCTGTCCCCCTCTGGAAACACCAGAAATTCCCCATACACCACATGAGGTATCTTAAAACTTTACTCTCAAAGGGGAGATAATAAGGGTTGCTGACTTTTAGTCAGTAATCATTTGCAAGAAAGAAAGATTCCAATATTTAGCGCCTTATCATATCACAATTTTTCCTGAATTCTGTTTCCAATTTTTAATAGAAGGACTTACAAACTTTCAAATGCATGTTTTGATTCTATATTATGATTTTTTTTAATACGCTTACAAACGTCTCTTTTTAAGTAAATTTTAAAGTTAAAAATTATATTTTCTAGAATTTGATGTACAGCATGTCAGAAGTACTAAGAAAGTAGAATTTAAATGATTGGCATGCCGACTAGAAATCATGAATTAGTAAAAATTACTAGATACATAACTTTTATTTGCACCATTCGCAATTTTTTAGTCTATGCAAATCGCTAAAAATAACTTAATCTGAAAAAGACTTCATTGTATCCATTACTTAAATATGAGATAGATTGATGAAGGATGTGGTGCAATGTAGGCTAATATCCCTTAAGTATGAGAAAAATATTATAAGGCATTATATAATAAATATTTGTCGGTTAAAATAATTTCAGAATTTTTTTAAAAAAATTTGTTCTTATTTTTGTGCAATTTTATCATGTTCCTTAAAAATAATAAAGTTTGTTTGTGTTTTGATATCAATATTCAATAAATGATTGATTAAATTGAAATTATAATTAAAATTTTGTATGTGTTTATCATGTGTTTGTTTTTGAATTTAATGTGTAATAATTAATATACTTTGTCATCGAGATAAAAACCAACGTTTTTATACAAATTATTTCACTTCTATACTACAGTTGAATCTTGTTTGACGAAGCATAGCCACATTTGGCTCATGTGCCAACAACCTTTGTATTCACTCACTTTTCTTTCCCAAGGGGTTTACTATGTTTGGGAAACATGGATGACACATCCCCAGGGATACCCTAGCATTCTTCTTTTATTTTTGACTCTTCGTGTTGACTTCTCCCCCCCTTCCAATTTTTTCCAAGCCTCTAGATCATAGTTACACCTGATTTGGCATATTATAGCCTTACCTGGCTCTTGTACTGTTAAATTCCACCATTGCTGGTCACTTGTTCAAGAGTTTTATAAATAGTTTGATATCTTCAAAAGGAAAATAATCATTGGAACCTAAATAAATGTGAACAACATTACTAATGGCTTTAATTTTATAAAACCAAATTCAGAGCTCAACTAATTTGTGTTATATTATTTTGAAATTTCCGAATTTTTTTTTAAATTTTTTTTATGTGGGAATCTAAGCTTTTTGTGTTGTCTTTAAAATCAGTCTTATTATTTTAATACGATTTTTTGGAATTTAGGTATTTTGTGGAAATAAAATTATTCGATTAAAGTAAACTTCAAGTATGAACTTCATTATTTTAGGTAGTTTGGTCTAATTGTTACACATACCATTCCTTTGAAATAAGTATAATTTATCGAATTAAATTGTAATTCAGAAATTGCATTTGATTTAGTCATAGTCTAAGAAAAGGTGAGATGCGAATTAAAGGCATTTTCTGGTAAAAAAATAATTTATACTGAGTAGGGGAAGTAATTTGGAGGGGTAGAGAATACAAAAAGGAAATATATTAATTTAGAGGGCAACTGAAATGCATGTAAGATATCATCAATAGATGCTGTGAATCATCTTGCAAAACACTGATAGAATAATATTATTATATGTGTGATGAATTTAACTGGGGAGGGGGTCCTCTAGTAGGTTTTGAAATTTTTTAAAAAATTTGGTGTTAATCAATTGTATTGATTGCATCTGAAATGTCATCTCTATCTGAAATGTTTTTTTTTAAAAATAATGGAAGCCTTCCCTCTAATTTAGTTGTGTCAAATGCAACAATACAGAGAATATTTCTAGTGGCCAGTGGTTGGAATGATCTAAAAATTGATCTTGAGTTGCAAATAAATTTATTTAAATAAACCTGAAGTAGCATTTATGAGACTTAGAAAATTAATAAACAGCATTATTATTAGTGGAATTTTTCTCAGTAAATAAAATATTTGAAATTTCTTGGTGCAGACAATATTAACAGGAAAAATTTACTATTCATGAATTAATCTTGGATGCCAGTGTTCACGAATCAGTAAATTTTCATTACCTCTGATCATGATTTATTAAATGTTTTCAATATAGTCTGACGCCCAGGTTTCCTCGTCACTTGACCAAGGTTCAAAATTTTGAGGTCTGTCATCAATAGCCCTTGCATTGTTTCTAGTGCGACGTTAATAAAACCAAACAAAATTGTCTGAAAGTAATCACAAAAAAAGAAAGAATTAACCAAAAATTTTTGTTGAGAATGACCTGACAAAAACTTTTATTTCAGCGTGCTTTTTAATTTATGAAGCTTCATTATCAAAGTCATCCAGACTTTGCTAAAATAGATATTTTTATTGCAAAGAATGAATTGAGCAATCTCTCTCTCTGTGATTTTTAGTTGTGTTTATGTGTGGATAGAATAGTATTAATCAAAATTAAATTTTACATGAAAAACACATTTTTGGAATGTAAAAAATTAATGTTCTCTTAAAATTACAATATTTATGATGAGAAGTGGAACAAAAGATTCATATAGGAAGTAGAAGCTATGTGGGATTCAAATATGTTATAGGAAATGTTCAATAATCCCTAACAACACACAAAAATTGATTGCTGATAAGAATATTATTTTACATGTATAATTAATACATTAGTATTTCCTTAAATAAAATGCTTAGAATGAGAGATTAAATTTTTGTGATGCAATTTTTTTTGTTTGAATTTTAACCTTCTCATCCTCCCCTTAAAATTTAATTATCTGTTTTTTTTTTTTTTTTTTTATCATCATCAATTCTGTATATAAAACTAAAACTTGAAATCTTTCATCCAGTTATTTAAACTTTTTATTTTGAGTGAATTGAACAAACTCTTGAAACTTCTTTCATTAGATTATATATAAATTACCTGAAATTTAAAAGTTAAATGAGAATTAATTGACAAATTTGATTTCAATACATAATCTGTATTGTTTGATGTTACAATTAATTTTTAATGTTTCTGACAAACTATGTAATTGAACTCTCTTTTTTCATTTGATATGTACTAAATGTTTAGCTTAGATGAATTAAATAACTAGAAAAATATGAAATTTTTCAAGGATCTGTGGGCATATTATATACTTAGTTCCTATATATATATTTTAAATTTAAAAAAGTTTTAACTATAGATTTAAAATTCTAGAGAAATTTAATCTTGTTCAATAATGTTAGGAAGTGTAATAACCAAAGTTTGCCAAGTCAAATAATTTGATGTCCTTCATTTTTTACAAATTTATATTTTGATTTGGCTTAAAATCTGAAATTGTTTGCATTTTTAGATTCGTGTGTTGTATATTGTTCATGAGGATTGTATAAATCTTAAATATTCATTTGATAATTCTAAGGAATTTTGATGCATATCCATAGTAGTTATATTTAATTTTCATAGTTTGTGATTATTATTGCTGTGTGTATTTTTGATAGGTCAAGTCATAAGATAAGTTTCAGATTTATAGCTTATTATTTAAATATTTTATTTTTGAAGATAAAAATTGGTAAAATAAATGCAAAACTTCACCTCTCGAATGAAAGTTTATTGTTGATGTTTGAAAAATCTTATTTTTCAGACTTCTTTGAACATATATTGTTTAAATCTGGGTGGGCTAAAAATGCTTATATATCTTGGGGGAAAAAAATTTGGGTCAGAAGATTATTTTAATAAAAATTATGGAAAGATTAATTTGAAAAAAAAGAAAAGACTCCAAATTATTGAATACTTTTTCAAAGAAAAACAAATGAGTTCGAATTTTATAAGATCTTATGGATTGAAAATTTGTTAGGAATTAATTTGTTTCAAGAGAGTTCAAATTTGAGTGATTTATTAAAATAAGATGTAAATTTGAAATAAAATTGATGTAAATTCATTACATTATTGTGACTACAATTTTATGAGTAAAACTACATACACACACACTATGTTGCATGTAATTAGCATTTCTTTTTTAATTAATAGTTTGAAAAGTTGAAGAATTTGTAAAACAAAACAGTAATTTTCATAAAAAAAATTTCATATGAAAATTTTGATTATTTCAAGTTGCATCCACTTTTTGTTAAAACAACTAGTCTATTGACACTTATATGTGAAATATATGGATGCATTGTGCTGTGTTAAAAAAGAAAAAACTGAATATTACATAAAGAAAAAAGTAATAAATATTTTTAAAGAAAATTTCAAAGATGAAATTATGGCTGAGTTAGCTGTTTGGTGGTAGAATCTTCTTAATTCATTGAAATTTAAAAATTATAGATTAATTTATGATAGGTGGGAACTGGTTTTTATGTATAAAATAACTGTTTAATACATTGCTTATAGGTTCTAGGAATTTTACTAAAGCAATGGAATCAATGAATATTTCAGTTGTGCATCTTTCATTTAGCAATCAAGATTTGTTAAAATTGAAATATTGTTTTATGAAACGATGAAGATCTGATATAATTCTTTTAGAATTAAGGAAAATAGGGTTTGGGGATCTGAATTATGGTAAATGAAGGATATAATGGAAATTATGGAATATTTCGTTCGTATTACATTCCAGAAATCCTTTTTTAAATAATAATTTAATACACTATTCTTCCTGGTGGGTAATTAATCTTTATAAATATTTACACGAGTAATGCAAAAAATCATTCAGCACATGTAAAGTACTTAATTCTCTATCCATAGAGTATACGCTTTTTGAAAAAAGTCGACAAATATCAATCCAATCCTGATGCAGGATTGAAAAATGAGCTTGGCAAAAAATTGTCACCCACTATTTGTAGCATTTTTAAGGTATATTCTTATAAATTTTTAATCTAATTATTTATTCTTCAAATATGTAGAAATTTTAAACTGCTTTTAAAAAGTTGAACCTTTACATTCAATTTGCTTTAAGGGTTTATTTAAAAGAAGTTTGAAAAAGTCAGTTTTTTAATATTTTATTAAATGTGTTAGATAACTGCCAATTTTATTCAAATGAGTCTTAATTAATGTTTTGATATCAGTTGATGTGAAATATAAAAGATTACTGTTTAATGTTAATTGTTTCCAAGTGTTCATTTGATGTGAATGTTTGAAATAAAGGTATTGGCTCAGATATTGTCTCATCATTTGACCGACCATGTCTCAAAATTACAAGATCATTCAACAGTATACTGTTGTACATGATGTTAATTTCCAATTTATTTATTTGCATGGTAATAAGAAATTTATTTAAATTTTTTTTGTAAGAATTTGCTATAGGAATGAAAATGAATTATTGCAGAAAATTTAGGCATTTTTTAAATTTTTTTTGGAAACAAAATGTATATTAAGTTTACATATACTTTCAGCGAGAGAGTTCAGCTAAAAAAATGTGAAATAATACTTCAATTTATTTGTTTGAATTAGGTGGGTTGAATCTTCTCTTAATAAGGAATCATTTTTTTACAAACCTAATCAATTGTAATGCAGTTTGGTGATGTAATATATGAATGAATAACTATTTTCAGAAAAGAAAAATGGCAAATTTATTTAATGGCGAATATTCAAATTTTTTTTAGTAATATTAATCAAACTAGACAAATTGGCAGTTCAAGCCTGATAGTGCTATTTAAAAAGGAAGTTTTTGATAGCTTGTTTTAAATTCCAAAATGTTTATGTTAAGTGTTTTTCTCATGTTGAAACTAAATTGGCTTCAAAATGTTTAGTTTGTAAATTGAGATTTTTTTATTTCATTTCATTCTAATATTTTAGAAATAAAACTGATCGGTACACAGAAATTTTTGTTTAAAATTCAATGAGATCGAATCAATTGTATCAAGACCAATCAATTGTTTATTAATGAAATATTTTTAGCCTCATAATTAGTGATTAATTATTACTGAAACTTGAATATTTTGTTTCATAAAACATAAATTTTTCAAATTAAAATAATAGACATCTATTTCAAATTCTAGTTTAAACAATCAAAGTGTAGATGTATATTTATACTTTTCATCCATGAAATATGCTCATAATTTTTTTTATTTAAAATTAGAGAAATATGTGTATCTCTAAATGGTAAAAAAAGATTTCATGCATGATTCTAAGTCTTATTATTTATAATTTATAGCAATATTCCTTATGATAATCGAGTTTATTATTTTTTATTACATCACATTAAGAAAAGTAGTAACTTGGACCAAAAAAATACAAACTTTGACTAAGCCTACCTGATAAACTTTATTAGCCTTCACATTTTTTTAAAAATTTCTTCATATATTAACGAAACATTTATATACAGTTTTCATTAGAATTACATATTTATAAATCTTTTACGAATGTAGTATTGTTAATACATAATTTTTTTTTTTTTTTAGCTATGCAGTAGCTTTTATAAATTTGTTCATGCACTTAACGAATTTTATTTTAAAAACTTGAAATGAAGTTGTCAGTTTATTTTAAAATTAATTAAGCTAAGTTTTTCAATCATGTAATCTTTTTTTATTGCTAAATTGTTCACAATGTTTTAAGTTGCAATCTAAAATTTTATTCGTTAATATAAACGATTCATTATTAATGAAAATTCGTATGTATTTTGCTTATTTTTCTTAACATGCGACAAACAAAATAATTTTTAATATTGAATAATTTCAATAATAAAAATAGCGTGAAAAATTTCATGAAAATTGTATTCATTTAGTTTTCTGGGGACGAAGAAATGGGGTGATGGGAAAAAAATGCATTTATTTTATTTGTGACTAAAATTATGTAATCGACATTTTTTTCTTTCCAGCATGTTGTCTGCAAGCGTACCATGTCATATCAGCATAGAAAATCCTATTTAACCAGCTGAAATATTGGAGTACGATGGCGCGAGTAAATGCCATTGTCTCTTAATATTTCTGCTAGAATATTGAAGGACAAAGGGTGTGGCATATCCAATATGGATTCCGCGGAAATCGAGATGTTTGGTTGGTACACTTTGTAGTGGCGGGATATCGATATCTGTAGAAAAGGTACTCATTTTTATTTATTAATAATGGCAATAAATTGAAAATAGAAACTTTTTTTTTGTTTGATAAATTTGTAATAGTGAATATTATGCTAATTTTTTTTCAGTTAAATTTTTTATACGAAATTATTTTTCAAGTCCCTTTTTTTTTTAATTAATAAAAAAATTGACTTTTAAAAATATATGAGCGTTTATTAACTATTTCTAACCAAACTATTTTCAAAATTAGTTTTATAAAACCATACAAATTAAAATATAATTAATGAGTCATGCTAAGCTCCGTAAGCCAATAGGATTCAAGGATGAAGTCCTTCCTCCAGAGATACCTTCCCGCCGGTTCGTTCTTTGTGTGGTTTGACATTTGATAGTTTAATAGCTGAGTGATTTTTGAGTTCTTTGATTACATTTTGGTAAGTTAATGTTTCATATTTATCAGTTTCCTTAACATTATATGTAATAATTTATATCTTATTACTATCAGTTAATGTTTTATTGATTTGACGTCTAGATAGCATCGTGCCATTTTGCTATTGTAATTTTTCTTCAATGAAAGCCATATTGTTTAATGTGAATCAGATTCAAATGATTAAGAACTTTTTGAATTTTTTCACATTAAATATGATAAATTTTACCGATAAGCATGATTCAGTGAAGATTTGTTATAAATATTGATTTTATAATTATTATAATCGTAAACTAAAAGTCAACCGGCAAAATTTTATACTAGGAATTAAGCTTTGTTGGGTATGAAACAATGTCTTTGATTTTGGCTTGAATTTTTTTTTTTTTTCCTTTCCCATTTGACTGTTTAGTGTAATAGGTAATAACTTTATAAATTAATTTTATGAGATTTGTGTTTTTTTTAAATACCGGTGAAAAAAAATGTCAAGACTAGGTATAATTTTTTTGGGTTCCTTTATACACTCATTTTTTTTAAACGTCCTTTCTTTCATATTATTGGTTTGAATTGTTCTCGAATTACTGATTTTTTAAATAAGAAAAAGATTTTATTGCCAGAGATTGAATCAAATTACCATTAAATAATAGGGAAAAGTAGATGTAATTATTTTGTTATCAAATAAAACCAATTTGATGCAAATAACTAAATACATTTCTGAAGTAAATCTGAGTGAATAAAAAGTGTATTTGTTTACAATTTTAGAAAAATTCAGTATGTAATCATATGCAACTTTTTATAAATAGATTGATGAATTTGTGCATATGATGAATTTGTGCATATTATAGATTTTAATATAAGATTCCCAGTCTTGCTATTTTCTATCATTGAATAAATACTATGGGAAGTTTTATATAAGATTCCCTTAGTTTTTAATCGTAGAAAATTTGCTTCGTATTTCAAAGTTAGCAGTTTATTATTTTCAGATTTTTTCTTTTTTGAAATTTGTTAATAGTATTGAACAAGATCTTAAATTCAGAAAAAAAAGCAATATTTTGCAAATTTGCTTTTATAATAAATGGGTAGTTTTCAGAAATTAAAAAGTTAATAAAAGATGCACATGATTAAGTGTGTTTTAATATTACTTTATATTTCCTTCATTGTTATTTTCAGCTAAACATCTTTAAGTTTTCTGTAACAGCATCTTTTAAAAAATTTTCAAAGCTGTGCTATATACTGATAGCTTTTAGCTAACCGAAAAAATGGGTTCATTGTTTTGAAGATTTCTTTCATAGGTGCAATCCACTATATCCATGAATTAAAAGTTTTGGTGGTTTGGAATGAGATCTCAAATTAAGTTAAAACAATGAAAATAACTATTTTTAATGAAGTCAAATTTTAAAAAAATTAAATTTATGTATATCATCTGTACTTAGGATTTTTCAATCTGAGAAACTTGCATATGGCAACCATAACATACTTTCTAATAAATTCTTATTTATGAAGTGATAAATTAGTAAATGTTACAATAAATGTAAGAATTGCTATCCAAAATGATTTTTAAAAGTTATTTATTGAAAGGGAGAAAAAATATATTTATTTAATGTTTCATTGATAAAGTATATTAATAATATTTAATGGAAATAATAGTTATTTTTCAGTTGTGATCTTAAAAATTTTGTCATTTTTTTTAAAAATGGGACAAAGGGGGTGGAAGACTACTAAGCTGGCCTGCCTGCACTTTTTTGTCTTTGCCCTTGTGTATACATAATGATTCTCATAAGTAAATATTTTAAATTATTAATGATGCCATTATACATCTGAGTTTTATGTAATTATAAAAGTAGTGATGGGAATTATATGGTTTATTCTAGGTTTAAAAAATGGTAGGATATAGGTATTGATTGGTCTTATTTCCATAAAATGGTACAATATATATGTGTGTGTGTGTATATATATATATATATATATATATATATATTTATCAAAAGTGAATATAACTTGACAAAATTAATTTTTTGTAATAATTTTTCTCTTGAAGTAAACAATTCACTTTATGAACAAAAGATATTTGTTTTAAATCATCTTGTAAATTTATGGTGAGCTAATAAAAACAGGTATTCACATTCATAAAGTGATGTAATATTTTATTAATTATATTTGATTTATATTAATTTAAATGTGCAATAATTATATTTTATCAAATGAAAACGATTGCTTAATCAGTAACTTCATTATTATTAATTTAAATGTGAATCTAAAATCATATACCTTCTAACTAAATAGATTAATATGTGAGATTGGTTAGTCATAAAATTATTGGTCAATCTTTTAAATAAGTTGTGACAACTGCAGTTAATTTTGGAACTATTATAATAGGTCACTAAACTTTTGATCTGCATTGCATAATGTCAAAACTCAAGCAATTTACCAAAAACTAGTAAATTCTAACAATTGTAATTGCGAAATTCAACTGTATTAAATAAGAGTTTTATTAATTTATATGTTGAACTCTGTTATGAAATAAGATTTATGTGTAAAAAAAAAATCTTAAACTAAACAGTTTTAGATAATTGAATTTATACGTTGTACCTCATGAGTGTTTCTAAATAAGAATAAATTTATTCCCATACTCTTATATACATAGTCCTGATAATGATTTTTTTATGCAGCTTTGTAAACTTTCTATGTAGTTTACAGACATGATTGACTGAAAGATATTCGAGCCTGGTATAGTGTGTTTTTTAACACACACATATCCATACATACCTTTCTTGGGAAATTCATCCAAAATGTTAAAAATTCTCAACGAGTCATTGATCATAAAAGAAATAAAATCATATCTTCTTATTGACAATCAATTTGTAGCTTACTTGGCTTTTTTCTTTTTGTAAACCAGCTGTTCTTTTTAATATACAATTATTTATTCTGTGTTCATTGATTCTACCCTAGTTACATTTTCAAGTAAACCATCTTTTGATACTTAATCAAACATATCATTGGAGTGTATCTATTGCTGCATCAGCTGTTTCAGTGAATAGATACATGTTACAAGGACCCCAGTATCTAGAAGTGAAAAATTGTAGAATGCTAATCATAGTCTTATTGACAGGAGAGGGGTAAAGTATGAATAGTGAAACACTCCTTCATAGCTTTATTGAAGTAGTTATTGAGTATTCTGTGTGTAGTTCTATATTCTATCTGAACTCTTAAAGAGCCCTAAAGCGCTGTCTGCACGTGCCAGCTCGCTGTCAATACTGTTGGTTCTCGAGGATCTCGATAAGTGGCTGTTATACTGCTTGAATTTGGGAAGAGTAGTCTATGACATCAATGACGTATCTACTAAGAGAAGTCCCATTCTCTCTGTGTGTGATTGAGGAGTGTAAATTATTTATGCTCATAATTTTTTCTCTTAAATTTGTACATGTAATTATTTGTATAGTGAATTGTTAAAAACACTAGCAAAAGAAAGAACTTATCCTAGTAGGTTTTTTAAAAGAAAAATTAAATAGAAGAAAATATTTAAGAAAATTTACTTAAAATTTCATTTTTTCTGCAGTGATGTAGCGTGACTGTTTTGGATTTGTAATAAGATGATTTTTTTCCTTATTAGAATATAATACGAGTTCATAACATGTACAAAGTTTCAAATAATTAATTCAAAACTTTTAAACTGAATTTAATTGCATAGTGGTATGTACATGTACATTATTTGAAATAAATATATTAAACTGTGTGTATGCTTTGCTTATATTGTGGTACGTGAGGTATTTTTTTAAGACATCAGCCACCCACTCCTGAAAAAAAAAATTTTTATTCACTGAATACAAAATGTAATGAAAATCAGTAATAAATCAACATATAGTTCTAAGTTTATTTAGATTTGTTTTCAAACAATGACGAATTTTCATTTTGACCAAAGAAATGTTCCACGGGATAGAAATATGGAAGCTCAAAAAAGCTGTTATTATAAACATATCTATCAACCAATATCTTGACTAAGAAACAAATCTACCAATAAAACAAAACTTCATTAGCGTAAGGGGGAAATGCTTAAAAGTTTTAACAAACTATTTTGAAAAAAAGAGTTAAAATTACAATAGCTTATGAATGCAATGCCTAATCTGCTGTACACACTTCCTTCTTGGGAAGGGCCCCCAACACACTTTATTTGTATAATTTTATTAATTGTATGTAATAGAGAGATGCAATGGTATAAAGTGATCTATTAATTTATGATCAATAATATAATATAATCAGGATTATGTTGTTACCAGTTATTTAATGTAAATTATGTTGAAAGGGAGAGAGAGATAAAGAGGATGGAATAAGAAAATATAAAGAGTCAGTGAATGTTGTTAGATAGACAAGTAATTTTTAGATGGTGAGTTCTCTGAATAGATTTAAGTTTATTGATGAGAATAGAGGTGAATGAACTACCCCAAATCCCAGCTCCATTAGAGGTTATTGGCTCTATAACCTTCATGAATCTTGTTTTAATAATTTACAGTGTGGAGAATTGGGCTAAAAGTTGGAAACCTTATTAAAAGGAGCTGATAATTTGATGATTCTTTTCTTAATACACGAGGGAACCAAAATTTATTATCAGTAAGTAGATATTTTATTTCACTAGGTACTTTTTTTCCTTGCTTTGTTATTTTGGATGTAGATACATATATCTATAATACATGATTGGAAAAAAAATTACATCACTGAGATGCAAAAAAAATTACTGAAAATTTTGGTTTCTCGTAACGGAAACTCTAATTGGATTGAGATTGTTCGATCGAAGATTCAATATTTATCAAGTATCGATTATGTTCAAAAGGATTGAAAAGATTACTTGTAGATTGGCTGTAATGGCTCAAAAAATATATATAAATTTAATTTCATTATGAAGTATAATGTTCTGCATTTCTGAGAAATGTGACAAGCCGAATTATATATCTTCTTTGGGTGGAGGAAATTTTGATGACAGCCTTATAGAATCTGAAAGAAAATTAATTTCTATTTTGGCCCATTTAAGCCTCGGGGACCATTTCCAAAGGATCCAGAAACAAAATGATATTTTTCAAATTTTAATTACTCATATTTAAAGCTGGAAAAAAATTGTTTGGCCATAGAAATGTTGTTCTCTTATTTTAAGCAAGCTATATTGCCACTTCTGTTGATTAGCAGATTGTCAAAGCAATTCTTATTCCTCCACATGAATTAATGGTGTTTTGGGTAGATGCAATTTTACACAAAGTATTAATGGCCTCGATTCTAATAACCTGGCTCTATCTTGTAATGATTGGTTTCAAGGCAGTAAATTTGCTTTCTGACAAAATGCATTGTGTCATCTAAATTATGTTATCAAATCATATTTATATTAGTTATATATTATTTAAAATTGCATAAAACATTTACCTTTAAAGAGGCCATGATTTCTAGTCTGAAAATTTCATGTCAATTGTACTCTTAATTATCTAATTGTGATTTTTTTAAGGACTTTTTTTTTTGAAGTCAAAGGGTGAAATAAATTATTTCAGCTCCAGTATTTAATATGAGATTATTAATTTGCATGGAACCATAGTTTGGAAAAATATTGTTTAGGAAATTTAAAGGGGAAAAAACCCCCACATTTCTCTCTGGCGATTATTGATACAACACAGGAATTGACAATTTTTCTGTAGTATTTCAAAATATGATAATAGAATTTGTGATGTGCCTAATGAAATTATAACCTGCAAGTTCGTTTGAGGGTATACATTAGTAATTGATTGCAATGTACCAGGGCTTGAAACTGAAATTTTAGTACAGTTGGAAAATAAGAAATTGAGTCCAAATGTTGGGGATAGACTTACAATGGAGCAAATGTAATGCTAGGATTATATGGAGGTACCAAGTATACAAGCCCTAATAATCAAACATACCCAAATACCAGATACGTTCATTATGCATTACACTCATTAAACTTAATTTTAAATGATACTGCAGGACACATTCCCGTGTGCGAGAGAGAAATGCCACAATTTTTTGATAATCTACATCAGAATTTATACTTTTTTTTTTTATTGTAGCATAAAATGCTGAGCAATGTTGTGTAATGATTCATCTAAAAAATATGATGAAGTATGCCCTACTAGATGGTCTTCAAGAAATGAAATTTTATTCACTACATTTTAAGCTGCAAGCTACATTTTAAGCTCATTATTTTATTCACTACATTTTATTTCAACCCAAAAAGATTAACTTGACAATTGTTAAAAATATGTTGGAGAGCTACAATTTTAAAGTGTAACCTTTTTTTTTCTGACCAATTGAAATCATTGACCCTGTTTCTAATGCTCTACAGCATCGAAAAAAAGACTAACAATAAACTAGTATTTTGTGAAATAATTTTTTGAGCCGACTGTTAGAAATAAGAAATCAAAATTCCTTCAAAGATTTGTAAATGATGCCAGAGATCTAGGAAAAGAGTGGGTAGAACACCTGTTTTCAAAAATGAAAGACTAAAGAGAATAAAGCACTTTTTTCTTGAGTTACCAGAAGATGAGAGAATTTCAGATTCAGAATCATACTTCTAAATCAGTGTGTGTTATTACTGTCTAGATATATCAATATCTTGAACTAAAAGTACCTCTTTGATCTTAATAATTTGTTCAAAATTTTTACAACCACATTAACTCTTATCCTTTTCTAATAAGGCAATAAAAAAGGAAGCTGCAAAACTGTCTAGTTAATATGATAATGACATACTGGGTGATATTTATGTACAATTAATTGTTTTAAAAAGTTGGAATGAATTTTTTTCAGATTTCAATCAAAGAGATAGTTGAATTATTGTGGATAAATTTCAATAGTCTTGGATGTTACAACATCTTGCTTTTGACCCTTCCAGTTACAATTATAGGAGCTGAAAGAAACTTTTCTATGCTTAAACATATTAAAAATTATCTTAGAACTTCTATTGGACTTATCAATATTGTCCATAGAAAGAGAACTTGAGAAATTAAAATTGTCTTCAGCTATGAATATTACAATAAATACATTTGCTAAAAAATCCAAGAAAAGTACCTATTTAACAACTAAGAATTTTTAAATTTTATAGTTTTTAATAGACATGCCAATGAATGCTCTTTTTTTGACACTTACAAATATATTTTATTAATGAAAGTGTTTTTATTTTCCAAATAAGGGTCTCCAAGAAATTTTATACTGAGTCCTTTTAGGGTCAGCTAAGCCACTACATATCATCCTTGCTAACTGAACACTCAACTTTTTCTGAAATTGAAACTTTATCTTTGCACTACTGTAATATCTAGATATTCTGCTTTTTGCTCTAAATCAGAAATTTAAATCATATTTTAAGATTTACTTAACAGTATAGTTTAAAGGAAAGAACACTAATCCACTAAACTATCACAGAGAACTGATTTTAAAAAAATTATAAAGCACAAAATTATTTGTAAAAAAAATGTTTTCTGTTTTTTAAAATTGTCTCTGCAGCTTTAAAATATTAAATAGCTATTCAGAATACGGAACGTATGACTTATGTAGAAGTAATTTATTAGAAATTATCCAGGTTACTTAAAAATAAGTTTACCAGTAAGAAATTATCAAACCAGAAAATACCTGATTCTGCAATCCAGCTTAAAAATTTATTGTAAGACTAAATTATTTTCAACTATGATTTATGATGTTTGGTATTATTATATAATGTGTGTGTTTCATCTTGAGAATTCATTCTAAACATGTGTTAGTATCACATCATAGTAAGTATTACAATTTTTAATGTTCCTTTATCAAACTATGTGTCCTGTCTGCTTTTTATATCTGAAGCTGTATTTTTTAAAATTTATCAATGTATTAATTATTTAAATTATCAAGTTGAAATTTTTTTGTAAAAAAAATTATGTAATTTTTTTTCTCTGGTTAATTTTCAATTAAATAGAATCGTATCTATTTATGTAATAATAGGCTTTGTTTTTCTATTTTGTTGCCTGTCCTTTATCATATCCTTTACATATATGTATTTTTTTCAGATTCTAGATTTTAAAAAATGAGGCCAACATCTGTCTTTGTTGGAGGCTTGGGAAGCAACATTGAGAAAGAAGATCTTGAGAGAGAATTCAGCAAATTTGGCACTCTAAATAAAGTGTGGGTTGCTCGCAATCCTCCTGGATTTGCTTTCATAGAATTCGAAGATGATACTGAAGCTAATGAAGCTATTAGAGAAATGAATGGAGCCACTATCAATGGATCTGAAATTCGTGTCGATATATCCCGTGGTGGTGGCCGCGGTGGTAGGAGGGGTAGCTTTCGAGGATCACGTGGAGGTGGTTATGATTCTGGATTTAGAGGTGGTCGAGGATCATTCAGAGGTGGTCGAGGTGGAGGCTATGACAGATCATATGGTGGAGATAATTATAGGAGTTCTGGGTATCGTAGCAGATCTCCTGTAGGTCAAAGGTAAATTCAGATAAATTAACCTAAAATAAATATTTCTGTCTGTTATTTTTAATAAATTTCTGTTTGTGTAAAATATTGTCATTTTTATGTTTCATTTTAAGTTATTTATTAGATGTAAATACTGAAATATGATAAAAATGGCAGCCTCATGTAACCAGTTCTGAAACATTCATGAAAATACAAGTTTTTATTTTTTATAAAAGATTATCTTTGTTTCTAATTGAACTTGTAAATGTATACCTCACAACTCTTAATGTTTAATTATTTTTTTTTAAAAAAATATGTATTTGAAAGGCAATTTTGTTCTGAAAGGGTGATTTCAGTTTATTTTGTAGATTATGTCCTTCCTTTTTATTAATGCTATAGTTACTAAGTTTAGAGTAATTCAATTAACTTCTCTGAATTACTGAAATTGATTCAATCAAATAATATGAAAATGGAATTTTGAAGAATGTTTTCGCACTTTAAAATGTTACCTTTTTGTTATGGTCTTGGAGCATATTGCATGTCCTGTACTATTATTATTATTTATTTTAATTTCTGCTTCAACTGTTATTTAAAATTTTTTTTTAGCATTTATTAAAAACAGTTTAAACATGAAATTTCTCCAAACACGTAATTAAATCTTTCTAAATATTGGTTGTATAATAATATGATTATTATATGCGACTGGAATGATCAAGATTCATAGACGACACAAGCAGTAATTCATCATCTTGTTTTTCGTAGTTGGGAACCAGACATTAGTTTAACTGCATAATTTTTACTACTCTCTTAGTTCAGAAACTGAGCAGTAGTATACCAGAATGTTTTTTTTTCATAGTAATTGATTAAGAATGAAAACTTAACATTGGGAACCAGAAATTAGAAACAATATATGTATATATATATATTGCTTGTAATAAAAGTATTGCATTAATAATAAAATGTCTTCTGAAAAAATTTATGCTTAAAATAATAATTTTAAGGAATTTATAACATTTATTATTCGTTAGATAATAAAATTTCTAGTTTTCAGAATGTCCTAATGGAAACCTTAAATGATCAAATTATTAAAATATAAAAAGTGAGAAAAATAATGATCAGCGAGAGAGCTATAGTCATGCGTTCATTGCAGTTTTTTAATTACAAGAAAGATATCTTGATTAACAAATTCTCTTGTATTTATGTATAAATTCAGGCATTTTAATTTCAATATTATTTTTTTTTACAGTTTGTAAAATTATAAGAATAACATATGACAAAGTGCTAAGAAATAAATAAAATGTAATCTGAATTTTAGCTAAATATTTGAGAAATTTTGAATGCTATATTTTTTGAGTGATGGTTATTATCAGGAAAGATTTTTGAAAAGGCTTAAAAAATATAATAAATTAACACTGATAAATATGGAATATACCTAAAATTGAGTCTTATTTGATTGTAAGAATAATTATCAAAAAACAAAATTTATTCCCATTATTTTTGTTTGTTGTGAAACTGTTATTAAATCAGGCTTTTTTTGTGTCAACAAATATGTCTAGAGTATCAATACTGGGCAGTTTGAAGGTTATTTTTGGTGCTTTCAATTTTGTAGAGGGAAAATCAGATGACTATGTTGAAATGCTTTTTTTTTTTTGGTGGGGGATACACTTGGGTGTTGATGTAGACTTCTACCTTGAAAACTATATAAATTATCCTATTTAACAGGCAGTAATTGCATCTGAGATAGTACTTTTGCTCATATAAAATTGTTCCTTTTATATATTTTTTATTTTCATTTAAATACTCTTTTAAAAATAGGTGTACTCTTATGAAGCTATCATTAGAACTATGTTATTTTTTTACTCATGCTATGGTTTTCATTGTTGAGTATTGAAGGGAGAAAAAAATTCTTTTGGTTTGTTTTGGGATTTGAGTATATTTTTTTCATAATAGCTCACTTCTATTTAAACCTTTATCCATGAGTGTGTAAATTAAAATTTTTGAATTATTGAGCTAAAAATATTTGCTTAATGTTGGATTGTGTCATTAATATACTTCTAATAAATATTGAATGGTTTGTACTATGCTGTTTCACTAATTTTATCTTTCTTAAAATATCTTTTTTTTTTTCTTTCAGGAATCATAATTGGTAATGGTTTCGTGCTGTAGACGCTACCACTACTTTTACAAATTTTTTAAAATGAAACTTTCATTTTCGTTATTTATTTATGTATTATAATAAATTAAATTAAATTTGTGTATATGTTTTTATACTTTGAAAACAATATTGAATGTGTAGGTTTTCAATCTGCTCCATGGTTTTGAATTTGTAAATTTATTTACTTATTTTTTGTTTAATGGTTTATATTTCATTTTTTTATTTTTGGTATTTTCATGTTCAGTTTAGCTAGATTCCCCCCTCCTTGTTTTTAAATAAAATAGTGCTTAAAAATTATTTCATTGGAACTTAAAATTTTTGATGTAAGTAGACTTAACACATTTTTTTTTTTATTTCACAGATATATCTGTAAAATGTATTGTTTGTCCTCTTAAATGTTTTTTATATTTTATAGATGACAAAATTAAAATCTTCATTCATTCATCATTTATTAGAAATTACATCTGAAACATTTTATATGTTGTTTTTTGCACGATTTTTAAAAATTTTTGCACTGCAAACATTTTTGTAAGCAAACGATGATCTTTTGATCCCACATTGATGTAAATAAACTAGAATAGCATTTTTTTTTTATTTTATTTATTATTATTATTATTTTTTTTTTTGCATTTGTACGTTTGTAGAATGTCATTTTTCTGAAATCTGATTAGTTGTTTGATATTGTGTGAAAATTTTAGTTTATATCACTTATAATTTTATATTCTAGCAGAATGATAAATGTTCTTACTTATTGAGTGTAAATTATTTTATTATTTTGTTAAAACTATTGATAGTGACTGTGTATATATATTCACAACTTTTTATGTTCTGTTGCAAATTTCTTTAGTTTGTTATTTAGGTATTTTGAGTAGTTGTAGCTTTTGGGGTTCTTGGGCATTAAGTATTTCTTTGAACTCTCGTAGTTAGGTTTTTTTTTTCCTCTTTTTCTGTGTGTGTTATTTGAAGTTGTTTTAAATTATTTAGTATAGATATTGTACTCTGTGTGTAGTTTAGTTATATTTTAAAATCTCAATATGAGTATTGAGGAAGACGCTTCACTATTTGCTATAAACTGACAAAATGACATTGAACTAATATGTTTAATGATTTGTCAGCATTTAATGTATATTCATTATATGTAATATCTGTGTAGTTTGAAATTCATTACTGAAAGTCCATAGATACAATTTTGTTTTGTAAATGTGTTTTCTTTGTTATTTTTGATTCTAATAAATGTTTCATTATACAGTTCTCTCTTTTTTTTCTTTTTGTGTTGTAAAAATTAATCTGTGTTCTTAAAAGTATTCCATGCTGAAGTGTATAGAAAATAAATTATTTTGCTTTAGAGGGAGTGTTCATTAATACATTGATGTGTTCCCATGGATTAGAGAAGATTTTAAATTATACAGAAATTTTTGATTTAAAATAAGGCAGGTAGTGTGAGAAGGAAGAACTTGATCAAAAAATTTATTTTCATCAGAACTAGAAAATTGACCTTTAAAAGCAATTCAATCTTAAGAAATGAGCAAATAAATTTTGCTGCTTTGCAATTTTGATGTATGTCTTCCAGTATTATTTGCAGAAAATATGGTTTGTTCCATTCATTATTTTTTACTTAATTTCTTCTTTTTTTGATTGCACATGTAAAATAAACTAACAATTGTTTGTTAAGATTTAGTCTCTTCTAAAAGAATATTTTAAAACTGCATTATTTTTTCATTATTATGATACAAATAGTTAACTAATTATTGAAATAATAGGATTTTAATATTTATATTAAATTTTAAAGTTAGTAAATTGCTTATGTTAAAGTTTTCCAACCCAAATAACTGTCTATAATTTCAGAGCTAACTTAATAAGTGAGAAAAATTCCTAAAATAAATTTACCTACAAAAGAATGTTTTTAATCCATTAATTAGTGAAAATTGATTTTATAGAATTGTCTATTTCAAGGAACATTTATTTATTTTACTCTTTAAGTAATTATAAAGATCTCAAAATCTGTTAAAAGACATACTGAAAATTTAGATATTCAGTTTTTCTGAAAAAATAGTTTTGTGTATTTGATTTTTAACTATCAATAAGTATTTTATCAAAATATTACTGAACATAGACATATTTGTTTGTTGAACTTGTTTAGAACAAAAAGTGACTGGTGTGCTCTAAGATTTTATTGGATGAACTGTTTTTGTGTTTGTAAAAGTATTAAATATTGATGGTTTTCAGCTTTTTTTTTTTTAAAAAAAAAATCTTGATGTTTATATTTCACATGATTACATAACAGGTCAATTGAAAAGTCCCCAAAATTAGTTTTTTTTTATTCAACATAATTCCCTTCAAGGGTGATACACTGATTATAGCGACCCTCCAACTTTTCGATACAATTTTTGTAGTACAATTTGTCCTTTGCTTCAAAATAGGTCTCAGTTTCAGCGATCACCTCTTCATTCGACAAAAATTTCTTACCAGCGAGCATTCTTTTGAGATTTGAGAACAGGAAATAGTCGCTGGGGGCCAGATCTGGAGAATACGGTGGATGAGGAAGAAATTAGAAGCCCAATTCATGGATTTTTGCCATCGTTTTCATTGATTTGTGACACGGTGTATTGTCTTGGTGAAGCAGCACTTTCTTTTTCTTCAAATGCGGCCGCTTTTCGGCGATTTTGTCCTTCAAACGGTCCAAAAATGCTATGTAATAGTCGCTGTTGATGGTCCTTCCTTTTTCAAGGCAGTCAATGAAAATAATTCCATGCGCATCCCAAAATACAGACGCCATAACCTTGCCAGCCGACTGTTGCGTTTTCCCACGCTTTGGAGCGGGTTCATCGTGTGCAGTCCACTCGGATGACTGTCGATTGGACTTCGGAGTGAAACGATGGAGCCATGCTTCATCCATTGTCTCATATCAATGCAAAAACTCGGGTTTATTACGCTTGATCATCTTCAAACACTCCTCCGAATCATCCACTCGTCGTTGTTTTTGGTCAAAAGTGAGCTCGCGCGGCACCCACTTTTCACAGAGCTTTCTCATACCCAAATATTTGTGAATGATATGATGTACACGTTCAGTTGATATCTTTAGTGTGTCTACTATTTCATTCAATTTCAATTGACGGTCATTCAAAATCATTTTGTGGATTTTTTTAATGTTTTCGTCAGTAATAACCACTTTTGGGCGTCCACCGTCTTCGGTGCTCATTTCACCACGTCTAAACTTAGCATACCAATCCTTGATGGTTGATTTTCCTGGGGCAGTGTCCGGAAACTCGGCATCAAGCCAAGTTTTTGCTTCAACTGTATTTTTTCCATTCAAAAAGCAATATTTTATCAACACGCGAAATTCCTTTTTATCCATTTTTTTCACAATAACAAAAGTTGCTTCACTCAAAATACTATAATTCACAAACTAATGATCCGACAGCTGTCAAATTTATACACGCATCTTTTGAGGGTTAGGGCTAACTAAAAAACATATGGATTTAATTCTAGTAGCGCCATCTATGTGTCAGGCCGGGGACTTTTCAATTGACCTGTTATAAATGTTGGCAATCATTTACTTTTGTGGGTACCTTGATATTCTTCAGTTGTGATATTTCTTTAAATTTGCATGCTTTCTCAAAAAGAATAATACATTTTGCAGACTTTGGTTCTATGTTCTGTTCATGAACCATAAAAATTAAAATTTTTAGGGAAAGAAGGAAAAAAAAAAAAAAAAATTGTAATTACATAAGGGAATTAATTCAATTGGTTTTTTCCCTCCTATAATATTACCTAGTTACTGGTTATAAGTTTTATTGAATATATTACATTAATTGTATTGGTAAATTTCATATTCTTTGAAATAAGAGGGATTTTAGAAAATGAGTTGTGCTTGATGAAAAAAATTAAGAGTTCAAAATTGGGTATTTTTTAACTCTTAAGAAAAATTAAGAGCTCAAAGTTAGGTATTTCGTAAAATACGGTATTGTAGTTTTTTCTTATTAGAGTTGATAGTAAACTATGTAGTAACATATTCTTATCATATAACCATCATCAAAGCATCAAAAAGGAGTAAAATGTATTTGGGAAAAAAGTGAGTGCATGTTTTTTTAAACATTTTATTTTGACACTTATACACAATAATTCTTACAAGTGTACATGACACACAAAATTGTGTGTTTATATGATACAAGATATACATTTGAAATAAATGCATATAAATAAATATACGGTCTGCTATGCAAATTATTTGTAATGAGCAACTGTAAGAGACATGAATTGCAAATGCACATAAAGAGTTGCAACGTCTCCGAATCTTGAACTCATAAATGTAAACACACATTTATTCTATGCTAATTATTTTCTTGATTACATATGAATAACAGTATGCAAAATGGAATTTTTTTGATAAGTTTATTTTAATTATATCCTAAAATCTTGTTTAATAGATTTTAAGCAAAAATTTAAAATTTCTTATAAAATTATTGGTGAAAAATCATAATTAGAATTACTTAGCAAAGTTTATGTAACTTTTGTAAAATGGCTCGACAAATTAAATAAGGGGATACATGAATGCAAATATATAACTGTCTTTTAGAATATTATCCTTTATTTAAAATTTGTATGTTCATTTCACATATTCTGGTTGTCTCGGAGTTCCATTTGCATCCTGTTTTCATTGTAATTTTACATCAAGATTTAAAAAAATACATAAACGTGTGATCATTTTACTGAAGAAAACTAAAAAAGAATTTGTAATTTTTTTTTTGATTTTTTTAAAATTGATTTATTAAAGATTAACAATGATTGTGTTATGGTCCTAATGTGCGAAAGTAATTAATTCTCATTTAAGACTTATAAATGCATAAAAATAATTTTTTTTGATATATGTATTTAATATGAGTAATATTGTTCTGATACCCGCATAATAAGGTGCACAGTCTTCTAGATTTCAAAGCTGGTTTATACTATTAAATGCTAAATTATAGCCATTTCTACTGTTTATTGTGAAAATAGTTATTCATTAAAAAAGTGTCATTTTAAAAATCTTTAGAATTATTTACTTTAGGATATTTAATATACATTTAAAGAGATTTAAATAATTCTTTTCTTGTATTTTCTTTTAAATAAGAAAGTTTTTAAAAAATAAGTGGCCAAAATGTTTATTTCTGACTTTTTTTAAATTTATATTTACAAAATATTCTAAACTTTAATGACATTTCTCCATATAAATTCATTAAAGAGTAAATTTGGTTTTCCTAATTTATATATATATATATATATAATAGTAAAATGCTGTTTTATGATACTTTTGTAGCATAAAATATGTTTACTTTAATAAAATATGTTTAAAAATTTTCCTCCAATTCTAAAAATGCAATTCTGAAAATATATACCTGATTATTCTCCACCACAACCTTTTAATGATAATTTTTTTTTTTTTTTTTATAAATTTGTACTTTTATGGGGAAAAAAAGGAGACCAATCACAGTTTAGCTTATTGAATGGATATAAATACACGATGTATATAAGCTTCCTTTTTTCCTTGTCTAATATTTATAAACAAACTTAAATAGAAAAGAGCCCTTAAACATATTGTAGGATTATTTTAATTAGAATAAAATAGTTGGCAACAGTACTAAAATTTTGATTATATTAATCCCTCCTCATTGATAAATTTTGTTTCTAGTGCGACGTTAATATAGCCAAACCAAATCTTCATTGATAAAACTGCTGTTTTTAATTTTTCAACTGTGTATGCTTCAATATCCCTGCATTGCTGTCAGATATTTAAGGAGTTTTGAATTTATCAATATTTTATAATTTATTTAAAAAATATTTTATTCTTCAACAAAACTTTTCGAAAAGAGATGGAATTAGCAATTTAAATATATATAATATGCAAGATGCGCTGATTTTATTGAAAGTAATCGAATCCTGTCTCAAAAAATCAAAACTTAATATAATTCGATGGCCGAATTTCAGACTTGGGGTATCTTAGAAAAGGCAATATTTAAGCTAATTTCGTGGGGAAAAGCCAATTTTATGAGAATAGAAATTCTTTTCATGGAGTTGAATAATATGAAACAATAAAAATAAGTTAATTTTGACAATTTGAAATATTAAACAATGACATTGTTTTTACACAATGAAGGGTTAAAATTTTCACACTATTTTCTCCCTAAAATTCCATTGTTAACATGAAATTATATCTATAAGGCAATTCAGAATCAATATTAAAAAAGAAATTATAATTTTCGTTTTTTAAGGGAAAAAACATGCTGACTTCTTGTCATGCACCTAAAATTTCTGTATTTCATAATGAAGTACATCAATGTAGTACTAAATAATTTACATAATGAAGTACATCAATGTAGTACTAAATAATTTTTCATATGTATCAATTCCTTTGAAACATGTAAGAATTATTCATTATGACCGATTTATTAAATATTGGGGTGGGGGATGTTTTTTTGGAAAAAACTATGCATTGCATGTAAGTCGATGGCATTCATACTATTTTTGAAGCAAGGGTGAACAAATAGCAGCCAGTTAAAAAGTTTTTTTGGCGGCCCGCGAAGACAAAATTTCGCATTGAATTGACTTTTCCTTCCCGTGCGTAAAATCATTCGAAGCAAATCTAGGTCTATTTGCAAGACAAGCAGGAGAAAGCTGTTCCTATCATTTCCCTTAAATAGGAAAACAGAAATTGCCTCAACGTGTTTCTGCTAGGACAAAGGATCATCTGCAGAGTTTGGAGGACGAGGTCACACACACAAGATTTCAGAGGACTTAATATTGAGCCTAAATTCAATTCGCTCTATTATCCCAACACTGCTGATATTGACACTGCACCGGAGGAGCTGCATCTTGAACGTATTGACATACATCACAATGTGAAAGAAGTGTAAAATGCGACGTTAATAGACTTTTACAAATTTTTGTCGAAAAACTTCCATGTACGAAGGAATTTGCAGGGAATGTTTCTCTATCTTTGGGTCAACATATATTTTTGTGAGCTAAGTTTTTCTTGCTTGAAGATCAACAAGAGTAAATACCGATGCTCTTTCACAGACTTAAACTTGGAGGATGCGATGAGAATCTCAACTAGCAATCTCACTTCCGAATTAAAAAAAAATGTAGATAAGGTGCATTTGTCTTATTAAACTGATTCTAAAATTAAATGTACTTGAAGCTATAGATGATATGAAATCATCACAATGAATAAATTGAATAAAACAGCCATTATTTTATTTAATTTGTATTATTTGATTTTTATGGTACAATTTATACCTTTTCTGAAATTCATTAATTAATGGATGCAATCATTTTAAAAAGTTTGGTGCGCAGCTAGCCTCTTTTGCCACAAAGTACTTCTACCAGCCAAAACAATTGCCCACCCCTGGTTTAGAGGATATTTTGCTTCCAGAAATTTCGGCTGAGGTACAATGATACAGTAAAAGGAGATATGTAAATTGATATTCATAAAGAACTGGAGATTTTGTCACAGAAACCTATTAAAATGGAAATAAAATTGGAATATCGTTAGAAAGGAAGTAATTTAAAATTAAAGCAGTCTTGGAACATTTTTTTCTTCAATAATCTGATTAAAGAGTGCATTTCACATTGTCACATTTGTGCAAAAATGGAAAACTTTGATTAGAAATGTTAATCAACTTTTATATTTAATATGAAATTTATAAACTATTTAAATGGGCTAATTGAAACTACAAACAAAGCTGAAAACTCAGCCTATTGGAATTAAGAGCAGAATTATTTTTTGATAGTTTGGGTAAAATTTCCATTCTGTTTCACGAGAACTAGAATATATATATATATATATATATATATATATATATATATATATATATATATATATATATATATATATATATATATAT